>VXBA01003437.1:3372520-3529175 GCA_013399895.1 Serilophus lunatus | reverse complement strand
CCCCTTCCCGCCCCGCCCCCCCCCCCCCCCCCGCCATTCAACCTGATTCTCCTCCTCTCCCAATTAACTCCTGCTACCCCTTCCACTTACTCTTACCCTGCCTTCCTCCCGTCCCCACATCTGGTTTCTATTGCTCACTTACCTTGAAGTTTTCAGTAATAAAGATATTACGCAAACTAAACGCACAGTTCTTCAGTCGAGAAGAAAAAAAGAAGAGAAAAAAGAGGAAATAAAAGAAGATAAAATTAACGTAATAAAACAAAAAAGAGAAATGGAAAGGGAAGAAAAGAAGGCCCTTAACCCCTTCGGGAGCGCAGTCCGCGATGGATTCGGCCGTGGGCGGGAAGCGGGGGCACCGGCGGCTGTTCTGGGCTGCCAGCGGGCTTCCCCCGGGGCCCGACCCGTGCGTCCTCCCTTTCTCCCGCACAGCTTCCTCCACCCAGTACAGAGTGGAGGAGGGGGATTCGTGCCTTTCATCTGTGTGTGTGTATATCTGTGTGCGCGGAGCTGAGCTGGATGCGGCTCAGGGGGGAGCAGGGCGACTGACTGGGAGATGCGACTCTCGAGACAACCGCTCGGGAGGGGCCCGTGGCCACTACCACCCTCCAGGCCTTTGCTCCACGGGGAAGGCCAGCACCGCCGTTTCCATTAGCTCAGATCTGACAAGAATAAGCGCCCACTCCTCGCCCTCCCCCCCCACATGCATAAGGGATTTCTAGCGACGTCGTCATTAAAAACAGCCAGAAACGGTTTCATTTACGAGATTTCAAACCATTTTGCGAGTCTTCCTCAGAGCAGCGCTGGGCTCGCTCAGTTTTCTGGTCCAAGAAAGCTTTCAGTGGATTTGCCTTCCTTATTCTCTTTATCAAGTTATTTCTTTTCTCGTCGTTTCTCTCCTTCCTCCCAAACTCCCTCACCCATTGCAGTCCCCTTCCTTTCCCTTGTCCACGGCATAAAACAAAACAAAACAAACCAACTCAATGCATAAGAGTCTTTCTAAAAATCACTTCGAGGCTGCCAACGGAACCGAGGCATTGCCGATACTGGCAGGCTGCGAGCGGCTCCGCTGAAGGGCAGCTTCCCTGGGTACCGGCAGCTCTCTGCTCCTCATCCCCGGCTCCGCCGCATCGGACTCGCAGCCGCGCTCACGGAGGAGGGACGCATTAAATACATGTTTTTCAGTTGCTCCCCCCGTGATTATTTTGAGGAACTAAAAAGGAGTCCGAAAGAAATTATGTGAGGGCACTGCTTAATGGGACGGCGTTACACTCGGCCTCGGGATTTCTCTTTGGCGAAGTTAAATAACAGCAAGAGCAAAAATCAGAGGGAGATTTGGTGATCAGGCAGGAGATTTTATACACAGACTTGCACACAGACGCACACAAATAATTTTTATACGCACTTAAATAATTTTTATACAGAAGCGCTGCAGTGCAGAGGCTTGCAGAGGCAGCGCGGCATGGCCGAGTCGAAGAAGGGCTACCCAGTACCTTTTCGGCCAGAGCGCTCTGCCAGCTCCACTTTGCATTAAACTATAACGAAAAGTCCATTAATTCTGAATCAGGGCTAATCTGCAGCCCTCGGAAAGGACCGCAATAAAACCCTCTCTCTAATGGCCAATTTGTGTACCTGGAAGTGGGAGGTTAACTCGGGAATCGTTACCGGGGGAAAGGGTGCTTGCAAATACCTGGCGATCTAGCGGAGGTGAGAGGGAATAACCGGAGAAACGCTTTTCCTGACAGATTTCGTTTAGGTGAACTGGGTTTTGCGTGCAGTTTTCTCAGCAAATGTGACGGGGTATTGCTCCAGCCCCCGTTAGCCGGGAGCGGAGCCTTGCGAATACAAAAGCAAACAGGGAGCTTGTGGCCACGCTCCAGTTAAACGAGGCGACGGGGCTGCGCGTCTCGGCGCTGTCGGGACGGTCGTGCCCATCCGGCTGTGGGGCTCTGCCCGCCCGGTCTTGCTGCACTCCCACCTGCGGGACCAAGGACAAGGGCACAATGGGACACAGGCCACTTGAAGCACGATCTCAAAATTTTTCCTCCGAGAGACCCCAAATCTGCCCTGTCCCTGCATCAAATGCGTCCAAAAGGGAAAGGCGATAGAGCGGCAGGAAGGTCTGCGCTCCGCAGCAACCGTTGCCAATTCCATGTTTATATATGCTTTATATTGAGTTTGAAGGTAAGATCGCAGTTGGTTTTGGAATGGATCGCTCCCGAAGGTCTCTTCTCACACAGAGCTGCGGGAGCCCATATGAGAGCCAACCGGTCCCACCTTTATAGACGGCAGCTCACACCGAGAGAGTAATAGCTGGGGGAGCCATCGGGAATCTCCGGTTCCGGGCGATCCGGGTGTCGCCTGCCGGAGACACCCTAGGGGGAAGAGACAGCCCAGGGAAACCCTGCCTCGCTTGTTTTCGAGGAGCCGTTTCCCTTCTGCCGAGGCAAGAGTGGGCGTCGTTCCCGGGTGAAGACCCGGTGCGAGGCGCAGGCGGTAGCGGGTGGATCCTGCATCTCGATCTCTGAAAGAAAAATAAATCTTTATTCCCGTGAGATTTAAACACTCAGGCTTGTATCAAGCCAAGGGAAAAGGCAGAGGTTTCCGCTGCATACCGGGCGCGGCAGCGCAGGGCTGCGGCGAGCGGGCGGCCGGGAGCGCTGCTGGGACGAGCCCGACTCTCGCAGGAGGCCGGGGAAAGCAGCCAGAAATGCTCTTCCCGGCTTTCACAGCCACCACCGATGGAACCTGCCGCATGCCCTCAAGCCTCCACCGTCCTCCCGGTACTCCCGGTGTCTGCAGCCGGAGAGGAGACGGGATGGCTGAGAAGAGTCCGAGCAGGACTGCAGCGTGCCGAGTCCAGCGCCCCGGACCATGCCCACTCCCTCTGAGAGGTGGGAGAGCAAATACCTCGGTTCAGGGAGCGGGGTCATTTCACTGGAGAGGGGGATGGAGAGAGGGGGAATCTTTGACATCTATCCCTCCCAGCGCTTTGGCAGAGCCCTGCTCTTGGAAACTGTCTCGAACGTGTTTCCCCAACCGGTTGGTTTGTGTGGTCACTTCAGAGCTGCGGGCTCCTTTTGTACTGGACCGAGATCTGGATCTGAAGGAGACCTATTTATAACACTGCTGCAAGGGGAGACGGGGNTTCCCAGCAGGACGAAGGTTGCATCTTTATTTTGTGAGTAGAACTTGCCTAGCGACTGTGTCGCTGGTACCTGCTGCCTTGAGCTCCGGCTCCTGCCTTCCGCCGGGCACCGGCTGGGCCTGAGCAGCGCGTGATGGGAGCTACGCTGTCCTGCCTTTTGCGCCTTTATCCTCGAGGATAAATGCCGATTGTTACCAAAACACGTTCCTCGTGTCACTAAAGTGCTTGCAGAGAAGTGAAGCTGACCCGCTCCTTTCGTTCCCTTCCGAAGGAGCAGTCTCCGAGATGAGACAGGCTGGCCCCTGCCTCTCCGGGCTTGTGAGAGCAAAGCTTTTCTATCCACCTACCCTGAACCGCCGCCCTCTGCCTCTTACAGTCACTTCAGTAAGGCACGAGTGTCTGCTCTGCTTCCCACAGGGTTTCACCACTTATCCCTCTCGCCTTTCGGCTGCGGCCCTGCAGCCGCGCTGCCCGCGGCTCCTCCCGACCCTATTCCCATTCAAGACCGCCTTGCTGCGCCGGGGAAGGTGTGCGCCGTGCGGATCCAGAGATGTACATGGCCACCTGTACCTGGGTATCTGTAAAATGTCTCCAAAGCGGGCACCTGCCAGATTCCTGGGGCACTGGGTGCGGGACCCGACGGATCCAGGTCGCTCTCCACTGCCGGTCAGCGGACTGAGCGGCTCATGGTGGGGCCCCGGGGTCCGCCTGGGAGGAGGCAGCGAGGCGGGTATCCCCAGACCGTTCCGTGCGGGGCACAAGGGGTGGAGGCAGGAGGAGGCCAGAACGACCGTGGCCTGCTCGGCTCGCAGTGCCCCGAGATCCGTAAGGTGTCACAGGAAACCACTCCGGGACGCAAGGGCTTTCCAGACGAGTATTTTTTCTCTTATTTTTAAAATTGTTTTAACTTTTGTTTTTATTTCTTTCTTCTTCAGGCAGTGCCGTGCCCACGTCAAACTGCGGACTGTGAAAGGCATTTATGAAGTCAGCCATGCACGCAGATCCCGAGGCTGCCGCGGGAGGAAAGGGGGGCCCTCTAAGGTGGCTCTGCCCTGCACTGGCGCCCAGGGGGCAACGGAGCCCGGGGACCCCGGAGTAGCATAAACCCCTCTGTCCCGTCCTCTCCCAACCACCCCCACAAAACCATGGAAAATCACTGCTTTTGGCATTGCGCTCTCGGGGCGCCGGGTGACGCCGCTCTGCGAGAACCAATAGGAATACGGAGCAGGGGCGGCCCCCGCGACCACCGCGCCTCGCTCCGCGTCCCTCTCCTCCTCGTGTCCCGCCGGGAGCGGCAAAGCGCACCCAGCCGGCACAGGGCCCCGCTCCCGCCTGAGCGAAACGGGGGAAATCAGCCCGGCAGCCTCCCTTGGACCCCAGTCTGGGCTTAGGCAGTAGTTAAAACTATGCTGTGTCCTTCACTCCGCTTTCGAGCACCCCTGAACTCGATCCGAGACTGGGGGCTGTTTATATTTAATATGCTATCCCAGGCCTGAAATTTTTAGTGTCTCCCTTCATGAGGGGAAAAATGCACTTGCTATTAATTTGCTCGATACTTTCCTTTTGCAAGTGACCTTGCCGGTAATGGCTCTGAAGTCAGGGACTTTTTCACTTGAGTCAGAAGCCCAGGCGCAAAGCCTCTTCAGGGCAGGCGGGCCCATGCGGGCTGTACCGCGATTTAGCGGCCGGGGTTGCCCCGCGGGCAGAGTCCCGGGAATGCGGCCCCGCGACCTGGGAACCACCGGGCTATCCTGTGGCTGTGCTTCGGGACCGGGAGGACCCACCACTCCAAGTGCCCAGTGCCCGGCTCTGGTGTCGGGACCAGGACAAGGGCAGTCCTCGGCTCTGATGACCTTTCGGGTCCGGGGCCGCGATGCGCCGCGGGCTGGGCATTTCCCCGTGGGATGCGTCGACCTGGGAATGCCTTCATTGCCCTGCGCTTGAAACAAGGAGGTTGGGGAGGAGGGGGCTCCGAGCCGAAGGCATTCATTCAGTGGCAGCTGGTGCACCTGTCAGCGCGGCGAGACCGGCTCCTCCTGACCTTTAAGAGCAAGGCAGAGCTGGGACAGCCCGCGGCGACGGGGGCGAGGGAGATGGGACGAGGACACGCTTGGGCAGGCGGGGAGGTCGAGCGAAAATATACTCGCGCTCGGCCTGTCACGCCTGGCGCTGAGACCAGCCCCGGCCGGGACGCTTCTGCCCCATCCCGGGGCGACACAGCTCCAACATCCCTCGGCGAAGAGCAGCTGGTGCCTGCTGCCGAGCGAGGACGAAAAGTTCTCCCAGGGAAGCGTGGATACTTTTAAATATAAATATGAGGCACTCGGGGCAAGGCGACCCCGGGTCTGGGAGAGAGGCGACAGACCCGCGCTCATTCCCGCTCTCTGCGTTGTTCCGCTCAGCACCTCCGAACTCTCGGGCTGCCGTGGTGGGGGAGCTGGCTTAGCCCGTCCCCGGTACCGTCCGACCTTTGAATTTCGTTTATTCCTCTACCTGGTTTAGGCTCTGACGGATATTTCCGCACCGGGAGGCTTGTAAAAACCCCACCTTTCTCGTTGCATTCTCCAAGCAGTTCTCTCAAACTACCTCTAAACAAAACAAGAACAGATCTCCCCAAGTAAAGCTACTCCTGACCCACTGCTAAGAATTACAACCGTGACGACTTTTTTTTTTCTGATTATAATCGCGTCCCAATTACGGGTATCACAGTAAAATGTTAGGCGTGCACAAACTTTTTTCCATGTGATTTGTGCCAAAATCTGCTGCATCAGCACGGTCTAAGCGCTCAGGGCAATGGCTGCAGTGTGCAGTTCCTGGCCCGGGCGCTGAGCTCCCGCGCTGTGCTCCCACGCGTGCTCCGGGGCCACGGCAGCGCCTTTCCCCCATTGCGCTCCTCGGAGCGCCGGTTTGCAAGGGACTGGCGCCAGAGGAAATCCCCCTTTCATCTGCAGGTTCATTCGGGGAGGGGTAGAGGAAGGGGAACGTGTTCTTTTTGAGGCGCTCAGGCAGGCCGTGGAAAACTCCCTTCCAGAACTGTCCCGAAAATGGGAGGGAGCAGGACAAGGGGGATTTGCAAATAACGTGTTCGGCTTCTTCGCACGGGCTCTTCTCTTGGGACACACTCTGCAGCCCGCCTGCACACACCACGCGGTCCGAGGGCTGCCTGGTCCCGCCGCCTTCCCCGTGTGCTCAACTTTGCACCATGGCCACGTCCTGCAGCCGTAGCGACAGGATCTCCGAGCAGATGTGATTTCTAGCAGGGGCTTAATGTCACTCTTCGAGACTCCTGGACCATAGCTGTGACCTTTTCTTCGCTGTTACTCGTTTGCTTGTTTATTTTTTAAGCCTTCCAGGAACGCCGCTATTCCTTATTTTTTCGAACTCTGCAAAAAGTTCCTATCAAGGCTTATTTTGTCAGAGCCATGCCTAATTAAGGAGGAATAGGTTCACAGGGTTTGCAGATTTCCTCCACAGCATGGCCCAGGGTTGCTCTTTTAGAAATCATTCAAGATATATTGCAAGTAGTGGAGCAGGAGGGAAGCACCCTACTTTTAAAGCAGAGGAAATAAGTTACAAACAAAGTGATTGCCCGATAAGTCACACTAAGGTACAATATGAGCTCTCTACTGGGAGCTGGGAAAGAGCCCGGGAACCCTGCAGGTCTCTACCGTTCCCTCCAGTGAGCAGCCCAGCAGTACCAGCCACCTGCTCATGTGAGCGGCTCAGCCAGCCAACTTTCAGGCAAAAGCTCCTTATTTACTGACAGACCCAGGGACACAGTGACTGGGATTTATCCAGGTCCTGAGCTTCCTCAGCTTTTTGTGGAGCCCAAGAAAGCCACAGAAGCTCGCGCAGAAGTCAGGCCATTGTGCTTTAGACTACTGAGCAACCTTGGTGAAGTGCACCCAAGGCTTGAAACTGAATGGCCAACAATCCTCCCCAGCCACAACAGACCTCTGCCCAGCAGTCACCCTCAGCTTTTAGTGTTCATCCACTCACGAAACCTTCTCATTAGGACACACTACAGCCAGCACACAAGAGAAAGTCACTGAGAAAGTCCAAAAAGGAGAAGTGTCTGAATGATATCATTAGGAAGTTCACTATCAAAGTAGGAGCAATGACTCAGTATGACTCTTCATCTTTGGTGATTTAAAGATCAGAAGTACAAAAAGAGGGACAGCAACAACAATAACAGCAATGAATCATGCAATGCTATGAGTTGGAAGAGACCTTAAAAATTACTCAGTTCCAACCCGCCTGCCATTGGCAGGGACATCTTCCACTAGACCAGGTTGCTCCAAGCCCCGTCCATCCTAGCCTTGAACACTTACAGGGATGGGGCAGTCACAGCTTCTCTGGACAACTTGTTCCAGTGCCTCACAACTGTCACAGTGAAGAATTCTTTCCTAATGTCTAATCTAAGCCTGCCTTCTTTGAGTTTAAAGCCATTGCCCTTGGACTATCATTGCAAGCTCTTGTGAAAAGTCCCTATCCATCTTTCTTGTAGGTCCCCTTTAGGTACTGGAGCTACTAAAATTAAACAAATGCAGAACTTCCACAGCCATTGCAGTCTGTGAAGCAGACAGCCTGTGGCTGTGCTGATGCTGGGATGGGGTGAGAGGACACTCAGACAGACCTTCCCCAAGCTTAAAATGACAGTCCAGTCAGCTGAGCCCCAGGGCCACCTGTGTCCTCCCTGCTGCTGAGATTTATAGAGTGTAACATTTTAATAAAAAACACACACACCTCTCCACTTTGGTGCATTAAGAGATTTCTAGCAAAACACAGTAATGTTGCTATAAATTTCCCTCCCAGCACCCTCACAAGTAATAACTCAAGCCCCAGCATTTTGCATTTAATGTTTATTTTGATGGCTGCATTCCAGAAAGAAAAGGGAAAAAGAGGCAAAAACTACTCAACCACTCTCCCCATTGCTATTAGCCTGATGTTTTCAATAAAACTTAGTGCAAACTGGGATACAAACACTTGGAAAAAGAAAGACGGAAAACAAGCGCAGTTGGGCAAAATTCTCCTAGACATCTGCCAAGGACGGGGTTCAAATCCTGGCTTAAATTACAGATGCCCTGCCATGAGTTCTCATTATGTCCTTCTCCCTTGGCATGTTTGAATAGCACCCCAGAAAGCTGTACCTTTTGTTAAGCAAGGCTCAGTGGTGGGATGCTCTGAAGGACTCAGACATATGGAGGCTCAAGGTTGAAATGGCCAAGTCTGGAAGCTAAAGGCTGAGGCTTCTTGGCCAAATAATGCAGGGCAGAATACTAGGAGGGCTGCCAGTCATGTTTTAAGTATGTGACAGAGCTATTTAAAGCTTTCAAAGCACCTGTTTCTCTGTGAAGCCACCAGTCCTTCACGTGCACCGGCACTAAGCCCACATTTGCCACTGAAGAAGGCCCAAACCATTCAGACAGATGGCAGTACACTCAGACAAGCCACGGGCATTTCCTTGATGACTACTCACTATGTTGAGAGCAGCTTAAATCATCATTCAGTAGTGAATATTTACCCAGATGCAGTTTAAACTTCTGATTACTTACCCAGAAGTAGTAACCCTTCTATTCAACCTGATTCAGATGTGGTTAACAAAAATGTGCTGAGAGAAGCAACACTGTATAACAAGGATCCTAATTAATGAGAGATGTTGCTCAGGCCTGCAGTGAGCATGTGTGGGTGAAGTATGCATGAGCTGACTGTAGAGAACTGCACATCCAGAGCAGGTGAAATCCACCTCTATCCATCAGACTAGGAAAAGCCAACGGGTTTAAGGAATTACCAGATTTAAATGTTGCAAAAGCTTTTGGGTTGCCCATTCTCCAAGTCTTGGTTTACCTTGCATTCCCTGTCCAGTAGCCCAGGCACATGCTGGTATGTCTGTGTCTCTGCCTTATTGTGCATTAATCCAGTTGAAGACAGACCTCAATTTCCCAGATTTCCTTCTCTCCTCAGATCATTCTAGATCCCAAGTAGATTCAGAGACTGATCATATAATGATGTTTTGCTGAACCATCAGTGCCTGCGCACACAGGATAGCACTAGTTTTACACCTAGAAGCTGGTCCATTGCTTCCTTTTCACTCTGCTTTGGAACAGAAATTTAATTGAGCAGCCTACATCTCTGTAGGACAAGACTGTCAAATATACTGGCAAATCAGTATCAATCAAACATGTCTTTGCTATTATCTGGAGAACATCTGCTCATTGAACAGTATTTCTGACTTTTTGACTCCTTTTAAGAAACACATCAGGCTGTGACCCTATGAGTCTGAAATATGAACCTGCTGTTTCTAAAGGGGTTAAGACACGTATTTTTACCTGTTATATTTTCCCATTTTTCTTCCCAGCAGAATTCTCTACAGCAGGCTTAGTGTATTGAATACCCAGGCTGTTTTTTTATCTCACAGAAACTAGCATGCCTCTGATGACGTTGTGGCGATTCACACAAGGCATTTGACTCCTCAATATTTGTCTGAATTTAAAGGGAAAAAAAAGAGGAAATGTAATGATGCTTAGAAAGAATAAAGCTGTTCAGAAGCAGAGTTGTTTGGGTTTGGGTTGACTGTGTTCCAACAGCCAGAACCAGCAAAACTTCCAGCCAATCTGGACAATAGGAGAGAGTCCAGGGATGTGTCTATCAGATTTCTTTTTTATACAACACACAGCACTGAAAAATATTGGAAGAAGTATAGTAGTTCCTCTTCAAGGCCTCAAGCAGCATGAAGGAAATATATTCACTAAAAAAACCCTTAAATTGACTCAGAAGACTGATAGCCAGTTCCAAGAANTTTTTTTTTTTAACTATGTTAATGTTCTTTTCATAAGGAGAATGGCAATAACATTTCAGTTCGGATGACTGACATAATTTACTTCAACTGCATCAGCACTCTTCCAGGTCACATTTGAAGCAGTTCTTTGGTGACATTTCTGAGAGGGCAGAGGAGTTGTGTGATGCTATTTAAACAAAAGGGAAAGCTGAAATATGATTTTTTTAGGTTCCTTGAGGGACAAAAAGAGATTTGTTTTAAAGACTCTCAGTCACCTTAAATCCATAAATTTATTTTACCTTGGGTCAAGCAGCAAGGATGAGATCACTAAACAGTGTAGATGAACAGAGACCTCACAGATACCACAGAAACAAGAACCTGGTTACTTCCATGGCTGAGAATGATATGGAACTCCATCCATTGCCTTGTGTCCAATTCTTCCTCCCCAGGGCATGCTTTCTGTGTTACCCTGGCTGCAAGCCTGGCAGGCTGAGTCAGTGCTCTGGCTTTGGTAACTACCCAGGAAACTTGTTGCAAGAGGCAATGGGGACAATTTGGTGCTGTCATCTTGGATGCTTGACCCTGACCTCTGTTTCATACCTGCACGTGACAAATGGCCAAGCACTGTCTTGGTTTGCTATCAGAAGCTAGCCTGAGTTTGCCAAGCTGATCCTCTGGAACTGCCCTACTTTGGAATCCCTAAGTAACTACAGCAGGAAAAGTGGAGTGGTTATGACTGGGTCTGCATGATTATGTCCTTGTTCTTTGAGTTGCAAATATGGTCATGGAGAACTGAATTTATCTGGAAATCAAATTAATCCAGTGGAGGAAAAAACCCTCCAGTAAAGCTCAGTGCAGTGATGTTGCTATTCAGGTCTGCTGATGATACACATGTTGCATAGTCTCCTTACAGAAGCACAGGCCAATTCAAGGTCAGTGTACTAATAATTCAGCCTCTTGAGAAATTCTTCTTGTATGAATATGAAGGACCACATACAGCAGTGTGGCCTCTCTACAGCTTTGGCTGCTCATTGTGTTAAACCAGTGACCTGTAAAGAGATGTCTGAGCTTGAAGGGAGAAAAGTGTAAAAATACTCATTTCTTCAGCCCATCTTTCCAGAAAAAGTATAAATACATGCATGTTCAACTAGTACAGGCACATGGATTTTAAAGTTTATTTTCCTACCTGCTAAAAAGAGAAGTACATGTATTTTTTGGAGCTGTCCAGGAAGCATATTTCCAGAGCTGTGAGGGAAGTTGAGTTTTGGGAACTGTCTCTTTCTCTTAGTCATATGAAACTCCAGCATTTCAAGCATTTGGGTGGAGGATTTTCCAAAGAGAAATCTTCCTATACTCCTGAGACAGCACTATGTTGGCTCATATAATCTAGATAGCAACTTGTCCTAATTTCTGTGTGCCTGGGCCCAATCTGGCTTGTGCTAACATCAATAAAATCTTTGCTGTTCAACTTCTTGGCAGCAGGATTAGGCTTTCTGTTTGTATTACTTCTTTATCTGTGATTTAGATTTTTCTGCCAAGGCCTTTAACCATTGATGTCAACTGATGATAGGGAAAGCAAGTGGAGAGGGAGAGATGGTATTTTTTACTTGAAGTACTATATATTGAGCACTTAAGTATCTTACTAGTTGTGCACAAAACTTACAGTTCTTTATGCAAATGCCTACCTAGCCGGATTACAGTAACTTGGTAAAGTTGTTCTGTACTTCACCTTTGCATAATAGCTCTTAGAGAGAGTCATGCATCTTAAGCACTTTGAGTATTATGCAAATCATTTAAGAGCCAAGAACAGGAAGAGCCATGAGTGGTTCTTCAAAAATTAGGTATAGACGCATTTAAAGTGAAAGCTAACTTCTTTCCTCTCTCTCTCTCTCTATCTCTCTCTTTGCCTCGTGGGCCATAAACCAACATCCTCTATTCTCCAGAAGCAGCAAGAACAGTGGCTAGTAGCATAAACATGAAAATACTAAAATTTGAGCTCGTTCAAACATAATTGACCAAAAAGAAAATGAAGTGAGAACAAAAAGCTTAGTTATATAGCTAAGAAAAAAATAATGTCTTGCCTGAACACATAAGGGTACATTTCTCTCTCTCTGATTAGAAATCCTCAGGAGAGTCAAGTTTCAGGTGGAGTTAAAAGCTTCATGATTTGTTTAGCGAATGAGCGTAAACCCAAATGCTATTTTTGACCAGGAGTGTATCCTTGGTGCAGGGAGCATTTGCAAACAGACAGTGACACTGCCCCCTCCATGCTGCTGCCCAGCTTGTACTGAGGGCTGTACTGAGCTGTACTGAGTGACTGAGGGCTGCCTCTGGCTCCAAGTCCTTCCTCCCTCCTGAGCAGGAAAACTTCATGGCCAGTTCTAGGCTGGAGCCTTAACAGAGCCAGCTCTCCAAACCTTTGATAGACAGATGCTCTTATATCAAAAAATTAAAGGAAAATGCAATTTTCTTTAACAAAGTAATAAACTTACAGGCAAAGGAATTTCTTGTGGGTTTGGATCATTGCTGCAAAGTACTACTGTGAAAGTATCCTCGCTGTACTCCTTCTTCAGCATGGATGGTTAGACAGAGCTGCTCCCAGTTGCCCAGACTGGGGTCTGATTTACACAGAGGTAAATCCAGGGCAAATTCACAAGACTTCGAGAATAAACAATGTGGAATCCAGGACTGAAAGATGATTCAGAGAGGTATAGACAGGGTAGTGTGATCCATGGACTAGAAGTGCAATGATTATAGTAAAGAGCAAGGACAAAAGTCTTTTGCCAATACACCGCTTCACAGGAATGGGTCTTATGACAGGAACTGCTTGTCCTTTTCAAACAGGAATGCAGTCTACTCGGTAAAGTCCACTTACATTAAGTCTGCCTACCAGTATTTCTTGATGATGCCTGTTTTAATATTGTAAAATTAAAACCTCGCAGTATTTGGAAGTAAGATGGAACTTTATAAAGTGAAAGCAAATTAGCTAATGGATTTTAATGAAAATTCTACCAGTGTGACACCAGCAGCAACACTGCATATTTTTGGGAACAAAGGTTGTATGACACTTGGTAAGGCTGCTACTCAAATATTGCACCCAGCTCTGATCTTTTCTGGATGGATAAGTGCTAGAGGAAGTTGAAATGATTTTTGGCAAGGCAATCAAGTAAATTATATAGCAGGAGGCTGTGTAAGCATGATTCAGTCATATTGTTAGAGAGAAAAAGTTGAGAGATCACTGACTGTGCACATTTGCAAACAGAAATATCCATGTATATGGATATAAAGCAAAAATGCTTTATGAGGTGCAGTGGTTGGATGTTGGAGTCAAAAAAGTTCATCCTTGGAGCAAGGTCTAATTTCATTACCACCAAAGGCACTTCCACCTGTCCTGTGGGCAGAGTTGGTTTTCTGATTCTTGGACGTTTTAAGCTTGGGCAGCTTTCAGAAAGACATGCTTTAATGCTTCTGGGAAAAACCTATTGCCTGTGTAATACAGGAAGCAAACAAGATGATCATAGCAATCCCCTCTGGTCTGGAAGCCTGGGAATAGAAGAGTGGAGGTGCTTTGCTTTTGCAGAGCCATGTGGTGATACGAAAGCTCCTTGGTCATTTAAGCATTTTGGGGTCTTTATTTTATAGGCAGGGATAATGTCTAAATACACGTTATTTTTTTAACACCACCACCCCCTCTTGTGCTTTGTAGAGTCCCAAGCTACAGTTGCAGACCTGTGGTCAGGATAAAAGCCGACAGCCCAACCATAAATCAGCCAGAACCGAGTTCCTTAACCTTTCATATTAACCTCTTGCATTGACTTGAGTTAGGTGCTATGCTCTGCTGCTATAAATCATCCTGCAGTGAATTTATGAGCCTCAGCACAATAAAGGAGTTCTACTTTGTCCCCCTCTGCCCCCTCCTGCATTTCTCTTAGTGCATTTTAGAAATTATGCAGGAAAGGCCTAATGACTGGGATCTGTGAATATTGCTAGCCCTCCTTCCCCACCAGAGGGATCTGGCAGGAACATGTGGGGGTTGGGAGTGTGGGGAGAGAAACTCTTAATTTCACTTATTGGTGACATGATCAGGAAAGCCTGTTCTAAAAAAAAGAAGAAACTATTAGATGCCTCTTGGAATAGGAAAAGAAGATCCCAAAACACCCTAGTAATTAAACATATTTGGGGATTAAAATAACAATTTATTCACTCAGACACAGTCATCACCCTGCTTCACCCTCTCCTTAAAGTACTTGGTACATAAGGACAGTGGATGCTTTGCCCCATGGACCCATGAGCACTCTGCTCAGGTCACCCCTGTATGCTCTCCAGGGGCAAAAACACTTACCAAGGCACAGCCCTCTCTGTGTTCCTGAAGAGCCTGTGCAGGAGCCAGCCTGTGGCAGCACGAGGAGAACCCTTGGAACATCACTTTCCTTTCTGCATCAGTCTTGTGAGGCTGTGGCACTGAAATAAGAGCCAGCAAAAACTTGTGGCCTGCAGGAGTGCAGCTGTGCTTTTTTGTTCCCAGGCACTTGGGGAGAGAACTCAGAGCTGGCACTGCTGAGGGTGGCCATGCAAGTGAGATGGCTCTGCAGTTTTTTGGGGCTATTGAGGGAGGAGATACTTTTGCATAGACATCAAACATCATGGATACCTTCTGGTGTGAGTGGGAGCCTGCCAAATCCTTCCTTCCTGTCATTACTCTATAATTCTCTAGTTTGCTATCTGCTGCTTTCTGTCCCAGAGCTGACTGCATTTCTGTGTTATTCAGAGGTTTGGAAGTATTTTGAGATATTTATACAGTAATAAAGTATATGACTCTCATCTACATCTTGGTATCTTCCAGCTTATCTATCTGCAGCATTTCCATGGGGCTTGCAACTGCAGCATCTGACCCAAGAGGAGTTCAGTGTCACTTCCACTGAGGTTGCTCCTACCTCTAGCTCTAACACTGTAAGGTAATTAATGCCAATGAACTTCACATTGCAGGGATGACCAAGACCTGCTTGTCCTTGCCAACCCAGGCTCTCCGATCCCATGGCTAAAGGCAACATATTGTGTCCATCAAGGCTTCTGCACCCTGGGTCCTGATGTGAGAGTGGCTCTCACGTCACTCAGGGATACTGTTGGGGCTGGGAGGGCTAGAGGCCCTCGCTGTTTCCAAACCAGCACCTCTGGGACCCACACCAAGAGAAGGTGAGGATCAGAGGCACTGATTCTCTGAGAGATACTTTGGAAAAAAAGTGTAGGCATCAGCATGGCCCACCACCTTACTGAATTATCCACTTTGCTGTGGACAATCAGAAAATGAGTAAAAAGTAAGCATCCTTCTCTCCTACCTGTGGTACACTCCATTTCAGCGGCTCTTTCAAAGATAAAATGGCCACTTCAATTAAACATAACTGGAGCTCCAGAAAGCTTTCTCTTTTTCCCAGGGCAGGCAGTTTTATTCCGTTATTTACATTTGTAAGTGTATCTGGTACTCTGTAAAACTAGAGTGGCTTTGCTGAGGTGCAGGAAGCCATTTGGGCTCTCCTGTCCAGTGGATGGCGGGGAGCAGTGGGTTCTCCCTGGAGCTGGATGTGGTTTGGAGGATTGGTGTGGCACTCCCTATGGAGAGGTGCATTACTGAGGGCTCTGCTTCCCCACTGGGAGAGCAGTGCAGCTGTTCCATAGCTAACTGGGCAATGGAGCAAAGCAAACCTCCAGCAAGGAAAAAGTGAAAAAGGGCAGGTTTCCTGGTTTTGTGCAAGCTGGAGGTGAGGACCTGCATATTTTTATGTTGGATTTTTTTTTTCCACAATGTGTGAAGAAAAATGAAGAAAGTTCAGCTGAAAGTTCCTTTCATGCTTTGTGTTTCTCCTGCTCTGGCCCCTGCTCCTGTTTCTGTGTCTCCCTGTGAACTTGGTTCTTCTCACCTACCTCGGATTTCCCCGGAGCAACCCCAGCATGTGCCCTCTTGTCTCTTACTGGGACACGAAGCACAGCCAAGTTGTGCCCCAGCCCCTCAGCCTGACAGAGTCCTACGCCTGTGTGGGGCTTCTCAGGCTGTCGTGGGCCCTGTTGAAGCCAGCAGTGAGGCTGCAGCTTGTGAGGGTGAAGAAATACTCCCATTTCCATTGTATGGTGCTGGTGGTATCAGTTTACATTATTCCTCTCAGCTGCTAAAGGAGCATCTTGCTGGGTGTGTCCGGCTCTGTGTCCCTCTATGCGGGTGCCATCAGCCTTCCCCAGCTGCCCACCCGAGCCCCACGGAGCCAGGTTGCCTCCCCAGCCCCTGCTCGCGTCCCCACAGAATCCAGCATGGGGAAACCCCTGCTCTCCCTGCACTAGCAATGGAGAAAAATGGCACCAAAAAAAAAGGGGAAAATAACAAAAGGCCGGATCCCACCAGTCGGATGATTCGTGGGGATATTTCTAGTTCCCTGTTTGTTTACCTTACAGAAAAGTTAATTGGCTCCTTTTGATCTTACAGTGAAAACCACAAAGGAAATTTTGTTAGAGTAGCAGCAAACTGAAGTCTGTGAGTTCCTGTGATATTCATTAAAGCAATTCTGTTTGAGTCTTAATTTAAAAAAAACATTAAATTTTTTCCCCCTTTGCTTATTATTAAGAGCCCACTACGTCCCTAGGCTAAAGCGCTCGCTCCACAAATAACGTTCCTGACAGCTGCCAGCTTGGTGTAGTTTATAACCTGCCTTTGGAATATATATATGTGCATGTACATGTTAATATAGAAAGAGCTGTGTTTATAATGGTGTCCTCTTTAAAAATTTCCAAATAAGCAGCTCAAGATTATTAGGAAGCTTAACAGGCTATGGGAAAATCACTATAAGTTTAGGGAATGCTACTTTATGTTTTTTAAACATGAGTTTTCCTAATGTACTGAAATAAAAGCAATTTTTAATTCCAAGTTTGAGGCAATTAAGCTGAAGCTGTGATGAGAAAATATTTCTTTATTGAGGTTGATTTAATTAGCTGAGCTATATTAGGAAAGCAAGTAATGCAATCTATTTTTGGACAGATGTATCTCTTCATAATAATAGACAATAAAAATAAATTGAAGAGAATCACAAGGCAAAAATAGCTGATACTTTTTCTCAAATCTCTTCTAGTAATTTCTTGGGGGCAGTAAGCAGCAGATCTCTGCCTCTTGCATTACTTTTGTTTCAAACAAAATTATTTCCTCATCTTTTTTATGAAATCTTTGTCTATTTTTATGAAGATAGTTGAGGGCAAAGCCAAATAGTCCGGCAGTCATCCTCCTATCCCCCTTGAATTTATAACTATTGTACAGCAGCAAAATGGTTTTAGTGAAAATATGGCTTGTGACAATTGCTGATACAAAGCAAACAAACAAATGAGATCTGACTCCATGCTCTGAGGAAAAAAACCCCAAGTTTCAAGCATATAAAAATCTAAAGGGACAAACTCAGAGGAAACTTGTGTGCTGAACTCAAAAGTCTCAACGGTAAAACAGTATGGCTCAAAGGCAGAGAAATAATGGAGCGGGTTCCTGAAGGATTTTCTCCTCATTGTAAAACTTAATTATACCTGCTGCCCGTCAATCTCAGTATATGCATACATGGGAATAGACCAACATGTATTTGTAGCTCATCATCTTGGACATATGTTGCTATACAAATGCAAACTCTTGTTAGAGCAAAAATATGTTGAAGAAAAAAACCAAATTGCCGTGTAGGAAAGCCATCGCCGTATGATTATCAGAATAAAGCAGAGTCTCATTCTGGAAAGGGAATGAATGTGCTGTGCTTAATTACAACATCATGGTCAAGATATTTTATTTTCATTTTAAAAATCTACATAATTATTAGCCAAAATGCGACAAGCAAGCACTACTTTAATATGTTACATTTTTAAGAGAGTTTTATAGCTTTCTTGTTATGTTTTTCAGTGGTAAATTTTAAATCAACAAATGACACCTATCAGCCATTTAAAAATAAATTGCAATATTTGTCCCTCTTGTTTTAACATGCATGTGTAAGAAGTGTAATGCTGACAAAATATATTTTAAAATAATTAAAACAACAAAAATAGAACTAAGTATGATTTCTTTTTGGTAGCAGAAACAGACTTTTGAAAACATCCTGAAACATGTTACAGTTCTTACAAAAAATTTTATTTTATTTTGTATTTGCCATTTCTAGTTGCCTTTTCTAAACTATAAATATCTCTGTTCTTTAGTAAATATAAAGATACTTATGAACTATTATGTCAAGGAAAATAAAGACAAGGAAATATTTTTGACTGGCAAAATAGGAAGGTACTTTTACATTTTTTTTATCATAGCTCATGATAAGAATACATAAATGGTATCAAATAAGAAACAAAGCCTACTTGAAAACCAGTTGGAGGTCTTCAGATTTATCCTCTCAAAAATATTACTCTAAACAGCGTAATTTTTCCAATTTTCCCCGGCAGAGACAAGTTCGTAGAATTATTGAGAGTAAGAATTTATTTTTTTTTTGTTAACATCAGAAGAAACAAGGAAAATAAAAATATCTGCAGATTGGTGACTAAAACGAGATAATCCTTAGGAGAGAAGGAATGAGAGTATTGAAGAGCATAATCAGGCAGCAAAATGCAAGTATCTTTCTTGCCAAATTCAGCTCAGCGTTAAAGCAAATAAGTTACTCAGCAAAGAAACAAAAGTTTAAACCCTACCTTTGTCAGCTGAAAAGTAATGAGGAACGTCTTCCAGTACTAGGAATGACTTGCACTGCCTATACGGTACGCCTTACCTTAAAATCTATACATTTCTAACCAAAACAGCTTGGAGCAATTCACATAAAACAGACCCAAATGTTGCCCATTCCATGTAAAAGATCAGGTTTCTGTCTCAGCTCAGCCTGTGATATCAGACTTGGGCGCTTTTTTTTTTTTTTTTTTTTTTTAAATATGTATTCTTATGTTTCCAATCCTCTGACACACTTTTTTCATCTTGGTTAAGTTCACTATTTTGGAAAGGGTGTGTGGGAAGGATTTCCAACTTGTCAGGACTCTCTCTTTTCAGTACAATTAAGCTTTCAGTTGATCATTTTGAAGGCCAGAATGATTTGCTGTGGTCACTGGCTCCTTATTATTAATACTGTTTCAGATACATAAAGTTTACTGCAAGCTGTAAATATGTCAGGTTTTGCCATGGGGTTTACTAATAAAGAACTCTTAGAGGGGGATTATTGATGGGAAAGATAATCTTTTCAATAAGGGTTCCTGCTTTTTTGTGTTTCCCCGGGCGAGCGCAGTGCGGGGGCACTCCCTGTGGAGGATGCCCCAATCTCCTCACTCCTGCTTTGCCGCAGGCGGTGCGGGGATACCGGGCACGGCGCTCCGGCTCCTGCCTTCCTCCCAGCCTGATGCGGTTCTGTCTTTCAGCACGATTTTAAACGCCCTATTAATTTTATTAATACCTTTGGTGCTACGGGTTTTTAAACGGGTTTGTGACCATAAGGAATTGATTGATTGTCAAGTGACACTTCCAAGTTATTTCTGTAGGTGTCACCTTGGGTTAGCGCAGTGGTATTAAACCAGTGAATACTTTTGTTTCTTTCGAATTATGGCCACACAATTCAGCTAATTAGTTATTTTTCTGAAAAAAAAAAAAAAATCAAGAAAGAGTCACATATATTTGAATTTCTCTTCTGCCAGCATTTCTCTTTCTTCTTTCGAAACATCCTATTATTAAATACGTATGTATTTGGTCAAGTCACAGTAAGTGTCTGATCAATCATTCTTAATTCACTTTGGTTTTTACTGTAATAACAATAAACAATTTTAGGCTCATCTGGTGTTAATGTGGCTGTCATATGGCTGCCCAGAAAACTTACATGCACATTTACTATTAATTAAATGGATCATACGNGAGGAGAGGAGAGGAGAGGAAGAAATATGGAATACTATCTGGTCAGAAGCCTAGTTGGCTAACATAGCATGGGGAAGGAAGGAGAATTAATGATGAAATTAGGCTGTATTGCTTCAGCTGTCACTTTGAATCCAAAGCCTAAATTTTCTTGTCACTTGTATAAAACCAACCCAGCACACGAGTCTCTAGGTTATGTAAGTCTATGTTTGGAGAACTTCTTTAAATTCACATAAAATAAAGTCAGAGACTACAAGACAAGGGCAGGAATGGTTTTACTTGACACCTTTCCTCTGGCTCCAAACAGTTGATTTGTTGAGAGGTGGGGAAATTCTGAAGATCACAGGAGCAGGTGGAAACCAAGCATCTTTTTCAAAGAATGAAGAAGAGGCTAGAAGACAGGCTGCTTTGGGGTAGGAAGGATTTTAGGGTCTTGCATGGGTGTCATATGCATATTGAGTGGGAAGGGTGGGGAGGGAGTGGGAGTCCTGCTTCTCTGCTGGTGGGACAGGAGGGCACAGGGTGATGCAGGGGACACTGCAGCATCTGTACCTTGCAGTGCCTTTTGCTGCCTCTCTCCTCCAATGTTTTGTGCCTTCTCCTTTGTGAGGGACTCATGGTGTTGGTGTGGTGATAGTGTAAAGGCGAGAGGCTGCAGCTGATATCTGTGTAGGAGGTCAGATGAAGTATTCTTCTTGGGGACAGGCAAGGGAGCATGGGACAGCAAGTGGCTGTGGAAGCCTTAGCACCCCAATATGCACCCAGGCACCTGGGCCATTTCTTTGTATCTAAATCTTCATGTAACTCTATACATGTTCCTTGTTCCTCAGTCATGGCCCAACATGCTGAGAGCCCTTGCTCCTGTCTGTGGCTCCTTGTCCTGACGTTGACTGTTGCCTGAAGATGCATAGGAGGGGATGGAGCTCTAAGTGGGTGTTTGTGGGGTTTTAGCTGCAGGCAAGTGACTATTTGCCATCTCTAGGCATCCCCATCAGAGTGGAAGCAGCTGAGCAGCTGGTGCTGCAGGAGGAGTGGGGTCAGCTGCAGGAGCAGGAGACATGCCAGAGGTCACTGAGTTGGATGAATTGGCAGTTGCAGGCATGCAGGGGGGATGGCATGACTGAGCTTGCCATGATGTAGAGGAGAGTGAGGGGATTGAGCTCTGTAGGCAAAAAACCCCAAACCTCAGCTGTCATCAGGATAAAATAATGAATGTCTGATACTTGGGTTTGGTAAAGCAAGCATGTTCAGGAAAGCCTGTAACCTCATGCTTGCTTTTAAGCCCCACTGGTGTCAAATCAGTGCTATCCTGAGGAATGGTAGCTTTAAGCATGTACTTAAGAGTTTCCTGTATTCATGGCTCTGGGTGGAGGCAGCTGGTCAGAGTGGCTGCAAGCTGCGGGTGTGGATTTTTTTCACTTGGTTGTGGCTGCAGAGCAACAGAGCTGAGCCTGCTCAGAGTCAGCTCTGAATTTTGATATATAATTGCAAGCAATTCTCATCTAGGCTCAGGAAAACTGAACAGAGGCCTTGTTTACTTTACCCTTCTTATTTTTTCCCCTGAAGGCAAGCAGCCAGGGTTAGGTTTCAGCCTGGTGGTTGCTTGGGCCAATGACGCAAAGGAACAAGGTCTCGTTTTCGCTGTGATAGTCTCTGGGTACTACAGCCTGACTCGTTAATGAAGTCCCTTAACATAAACACTGCTTTTTTAACACACTCCTCGGGGATGCAGAAAAATCCCTCAGCTTGAGCTCAGGAAAAGGCTGGGACAAACAGAGACACATAGCAGGTATAATGCGCTGGAGAAAAAAGAAATATTTCCAGCAGGTCTAGGTAGTTGTTTAAACATGGTCTTTCTTTTGCCTCCTCTCTTCCCAGCTGCCTTGTGCCATCCTTGCAGGCAGCAATGAATTAAACTGATTCAACAGTTTGGCTTCTTTATGTTGCCCCCTTACTCCCGATGGTGTGTCCAGTTGCTTCGGTGCTCCCCCGGCACAATAACCTCACAGAGGAATTAGGTCAGACATGCCTTACACCAGAAGGGCTGTTTTTAGTGGAGTAAACCTAGACTGTCTCTTCAAATGGTAAATCATAGAGAAAAGAGATTTGTGTAAACACCAAAATTCATCCAGCCAAAAATACTGGATGGAAAAAAAATATCAAAATAAGACTTTTTAATAGGACATTTTTTTGTTTGCAATGGTATGAAACATTTTAGAAGTATAAAACTAATGCAGCTTAACTAAAAACCACAAGTTAAAAATTGAAAGTGAGAGAAAAAAAAATAGCTTTCAGTTGCTTTGAGTTGGAGGAAACATTTGGAGCTGGAACAAAAGAAAAGACAAGCAGTTTTTCTGTTGCCCTCTCAGAACTTAAAATTTTAGCTTGATGCCAAGTCATCAATTCTAACTTAGCCCAAATTTCAGTTTGGCATCTGAATTAAAAAATCCCAAAACCTCACTAGTGCAGAGCTAAATGGTCCGTCCAGAGCTACTCAGACCTAAGATTCGCCTCTCTAAACAAAATTCGTCCTGATGTTTTACCATATCGGGCTTATTCCTCATACTAATGAATAGTAATTCTCCCCATGTCAAATACTGGCATCTGCCAGAACTGCTTTGACCTCCTCTGCACATTGGCTGAATGTCCGTCCTCCTTACTCCACGTGTGGACATGAGGCATGGGGTTAAAACTGGAGTGCCCTGGCATGATGGAAAGCACTAATATTTCCCAACAGGGAAGACAAACTTTTATCTGTGAAAGTCACAGGTATTTCCTGGTCTTGCACACATTTATGTGGACTCTCCAGAGACTTGTAAGATGTAGACAGGCTAGAGTCTTCAGAACAATGTGAGCATCTTTTACTGCCTTGCTGACTGCTCTATCTGTAGTTCATTTGGTAAAATTAGGAACAGTCCAGGTTAAAATATGGTTTGTTCTTAAGAGATGAAGAGCAGAATAAAACAGTATGAGCCCTCAGGTCTTAGAATTGTGAAGTCCTTGCTTAACCACATACCCATCTCCATCTCACTTAACCTGTAACAATACTTGCTGCTTAGCTGGAACCCTGAGGACAGTGCAGAGATCAGCATCCCCAGCAGCAAGCCAGTCCCTCCTGAGTCACATGCCCACGGACACAGGGAGCATGCAGAGGGCTCAGAAGCTTTTGACCACGTACTTCAGGTAGAGTGACTCCCTGCTGATGCTACTGAAAAGAAGGGATGTAAAGACATATCTGAGCAAATCAGAGGAAGGTGAAGTCTTGAATATGAAAGGACTGATCAGCAGAAGCAAAACTTTTCTGCCCAGCAGGTACTGTGACCTGTAGAGACTGCAGTTTGTGTTCTGTAAGTTTATATGTTGTTTCCAACCTGAACAAACTGCCTCTTAAGAGGACATCTACAGTGTCCCCATGATAGGGCTCTTTTCTTCATGATTGACGCATTTCATGCCTCTGGGGACAGAGCTGTGAAATTCATCTTTTGGCCAGAATTCACATTAAATTTGTGCATTTTCCCCTTGAGAAGGCCCATGAAACTGATAGCCATCATCCAAAGAGGCCATGAAATCACTGAGCTTGCTGTAGCGCATCAGCCTTTCCCCTCTGAGTGAGCGATCAGAGGGAGCTTGGTGTGCATCCTCACATGCTTAGCAGCCTGCCTTAGCAGGAATGGCAGGCAGGGTCTGAGGTGGAGGCCATCCCAAAGTGGGCCACCTTGAGCTTTGCGCAGTGCTCTTAAAGAGGAGCAGTCCTTCCTTGCCAAAACAGACATTGCCTCTTCCCTGTATAGAGCACCTGCTCTCCACACTGTGCTTCCCAGGGAAAAATAGACTTTCATTGGAAGAGCACCTCTTCTGCAGTAGCATCAGAGAAATTCCAGATAGCTAAGCATATGAAATCCACTTAATAATCTTTATTGGAAAAGTTCTTATTAGATTTTATATGGACTTTTTTTTTTTAATTTCAAAATATATAGTTTGAAAAGAACATGATCAAGTACCTAAAGTAGCCAGCTGAAATTAAACCCCAACATTTAGGGAAAAATAACCATTGTCAGGGTCTCGCTTTAACTTCTGGTGTTTCAACAGACTCACTAACGTTTTAAGTGGTTCCTTTTGCTGTCCTACATTAAAGGGTCAGCAAAGAAAAGCATTATCATGATAATTAATAATGATTCTTTTGTGATTGAGACATTATACTCTATGCTTTGGAGGCTGCGACAATTTGTTTCTCTGAAGATCTGGGGATTATATCTGACATGTCACTTACCACATCTCCTGAAGTACCAGCCATTTTTGAAGCAAGGACAAAAGGATGCCAGGACTTCAGGCCTGCTCTGAGATAGCAGTTCCTATGTTCCTATGAAAACATTACAATATAAAATTGAGACATATTTTAGTGAAAATATGCAAGTTTTCTTGCAACAGACAACTTCCCTCATTAAAAACAATTAAAATAAACACATTCTGATCAGCTTGAGCTTTATATTTCTATTATATTTGGCAAAATAATTATTAATTACCTATTTTTAAAATAATAGTATCAGGCAGGTAATTGTTGAAGGAAATGAATGGACAAGGATGCAGGGTATTACTGCAAAGCTCAATAAATTTACAATCTATCACCTTGCACTAGGTGAGGTTTAGGTGAGACATTAGGAAGAAGTTCTATACAGAGAGAGTGATTGGGCACTGGAATGGGCTGCCGAGGGATGTGGTAGAATCACCATTCCTGCAAGTATTTAGGAAGAGGCTGGATGTGGCACTCAGTGCCATGGTCTAGTTGACCAGGTGGTGTTATGTCAAAGGTTGGACTCAGAGATCTTTTCCAACCTAGTTCATTCTGCAATTCTGTGATTTTTTTCAAATCCTCTCCACTGAAGCAGGAATTAAAGGCGTCATAGAAAGCAGATGGCTGAGGAAACACCATGCAGCCCCACCTCTGCTTCTCCATGGCTGGCAGCAGAGAGGGCTCTGAAGTGCTGCCAGGCTTCAGAAGCCATGTCAGCATCTTCTGTGTGTGGTGGAGATCCAGGGCAATACTGTCATCTGCAGAGATGACAGCTCTAAGCTCTCTGTGCTCAGCATGGGGTGTACAGGGATGGCAACCCTGGAAGAGCCTGGGACTGAGGGAGTGGGAAAGAACTGCCAGCAGACCGTTGCTAGACGGGATATGTTTGCTGGAACGCAAAGGTGGTAAGTGCAGTAAAGAATGTGAATGGGAGCAGGAAGGAAGGCTCAGAGATGAGGTACAGAGCAGAAAGGAGAAAAGTTTAATTGCAAGTCAGGTATAGTTTTGATTTCTGTGCCTTATAAACATTTCTTAAGAAATTCAGGGGACATTCATTATCCTTCTTGCAAAATTCCAAAGATCTGATCTTGAATCTCTCCTGCAATGAAAGTCCTCAAGTTGACACTTGGTGCCTCCCAGAGGCAACGATAAATATCAGAGTGAAGTGGGGTGCCAGCTTTTGGCTTTTCCCAGGATCCTGAGTTGCTTCTACTTGTTTGCCTGGTGTCTGACTGTAGAAATTCTTTTGATAGATCTGATGAACTAGTTGGATGAGCAAACAGGGTAGTGGCTGATGCCTACTGCTTCATAAGAAACTCTGAAAAAATGATTTATGGACAATTTTTGGGCTAATTTTCTTAAGAGATTTATTTTTTCTCCAGACCTCAAGCAGCTGAAATTTGGCCTCTCTTGAAGCATGCAGTTCCTTATTGTTAATTACCTTAGTGCCATCTGGATATTCTCATTATGAATATTAAATCTCTACTTTAGAAGAGGGTAGACAATACCAGGCATTGGAATGGATTGGAAGGATCCCGCCAAAGCGCCCATCAAATCATACTTACCTGCAGAGAAGTGAAATGAAGTGAAAATAGGAGCCATAATAATTTTTACAAAGAGCTGATTAATAGATCTGCAGGGTACTTGAAGTTCAAGCCTTGTACAGTCCCAAATGGAGGGTATTGCTTAATGTTGGCATTTCATAAATCCCCCGCTTTGAGCTGGAGAGGCCACATCTTTACTTGGTGGTGGGAGAACACAGATGTATTTTTTACAGCCCTGATGACTAAAGAAAGCCACAAAGTCAGATTGTGGCAAAAGGGATCACAAGCCAAACACATTGGAACATTTTGTTCTCAAAACACGGCATCGATTTCCATGGTCATGTTTTCTGCCCTGCGGTGATGGCTGTGACATACTCCTGCACATGGACAGAAGCCAGCACTTGAAAATGAGTAACCTTGACTATTCCTCTCCACTCTGACCATGGACACCTCTGACCTGCAGCAAAACTTCTTGGTTCAGTTGTGGGTTCTGTACCTGCAGCACTGCCAGCCATCACCAGCCCAGCTTGCAGCTTATCGTCTAATGGAGCTACTTCTCTGCCTGTACATAAATAAACAGATACACTACTACACCGAGGTATGCAGTGTGTACATCAAGATGGGCACAGATAGGTTGCTGTGAGCAGCTGAGCACAAGCCAGTTGAGGATGAGTAAAGTAGAGCCTAAACTACCCAATTTGGTGAATGGAAGCTCTTTGCAATGACTCAGAATGGCCTACCCCTTTGTAGGTTTTTGAAGACGCCAGGGAAAAAGGCAGAAGCTTTGAGACATAAATGCTCATTTTCCACATTTTTGGGCTTCGCTCCCACACTGACATCTCTGCAGACCTTAGCCCAGTATCGCTGAGCAGACCTTCTATCATCTGCTGGGTTTTCAGCTGTTTGAACTTCCTTAAGATATGGGTGATTGTTTCTTGGATAAGACACTTAGTGTAGGATGGATCTATTATTACTGTGTTATTTTACCTCCGATCATTTCATTAAACAGCTTATACAGCTCCATCACAAGCTTTTAGGTCATGGGTTAAAACAGGAGGAAAATATGCCCTGGCTTGTGGAAGATAATTTGTTTATGGGGCAAGGAAAGGCAGGTGCACAATGGGAAAGCAGCAGCCAGATTAAGGGGTACATCTGGAAGCAGTGCAACTTTGGCTCATAGACTGCATACAGAGACAACTTTGTTGGTCTTGGAAGAGCTTTTACATGTTTAGAGGTGCTTTTTCCCCATTTTGGTTTTTAGAAGAAAGATTATTGCCCTCTATGTGGAGGTGGGGACAGTAACATAATTTTCAATCCCAACAGCCTTCACTGACCAGTTTTTATCTTTGATGGTGAAAGGTTTTGCACATTTTGAATTGCACATACATTTTCCTGGGGGATGAGATGAGACTGAAGTACTTGCACTGGTTTCATGCTGTCTTTCGCCCTGTTTCATGTGACATTGGCCACGTCATTTAAGATATCTAAATGTAGAGCAACAGGACAGTTTTGTGACCTACCTTTAAGATTAGTTGTGGTTCTTGAGATGGAAAGGTGAAAGGCACATTAGGAAGGAAAGAAGTGGAAGACATTGCAGGTACTGGGGTATAGTTTCTTCTAGTTGTTGACTGTGGAATTGAGATTCCAGCTCTGATCAAAACTTAACACTAGACTCTTTAATGCTTCATTATATTTTTTCTTTATAATTTAAGACTTAACGTCTTTTAAAATCTTGCATATGGGTGAATCACTTGCCTCTTTATTTGGGCTTTGACATAAGTATTCTGTTTCATAGTAGGCAATTTGCTATAAAAGATGAACTGTTAAAAGACAGACAGCTGTGGGCTGTGTTTCAGGCAGTCGTCAAGCTACTTTGAGCTGCTTAACACACCGTAGCCCGAACTGTGAATCAACATGTTTGTTTTGTCACTTAACCAACAGCTTCCCCAAAAATGCTTTTGGCCCTTCCTAACCCAAAGTTTTAGAAAACAAGATGGTGGTCAATGCTTCTATTTTCAGAAGAAATAAACACATTATTTTCTCTTCTTACAAGATACCAATCTTCTTTTTCCTTCCCTCCATTAATCTCCATCTACTGAATCTAAAATTGGCAATGTTTTCTCAAAAGTCCTAGGAAGACACACATTCTTTGTGTGACTGCTCTTCTTTCCCTTCTATGAAGGGCACTAGACCTTCTGAAAAGCAGACAAATACCTGTGAATGGAGAAGTTTATGCCAGAGGGAACAGTTGAATGAGGATGCTCATTTTGCATCTAAGTAGTTTTTGCATTTTGTCTTTTTATTCCAGCGAATTTGAGGTTTCATGAAGAAATTTGACAGGCAGATTCCTTCCCACTAACCCACCACTACAGCTAATGCAATATTGCCTCCCTCCCTCCCTCCCTGATGGGTTGCTGCTAGATTATAGGTTGGACTTGATGATGTCTTAGGTCTCTTCCAACCTTGCTGGTACTGTGGTACAGTCAGACACTCCAGTTCTTCCTCTTCCACCTCTTGCCCTCCTGGGGCAGAATCTTTGTTCTCCCTCTGCAGTGCAGAAGAAGGGTAGAAAAGAAGCTTATGGCATAGTTTAGCTATGCTGATTTTTTTTGTTAACTAATACAACATGTTCAAAGCTTTGACTTTGTTTCCAAAGGAAAAGCAATGTTAGGAAAAAACAATTGTGAAAGATAAAGGAGTCACTTGAAAGTGATCTAGCCAGGCTGTGCTGTGGCTATCTCCAAGCAAAGGAGACTACTTCTGGGTCTGGAGAAAGTTAGCAAAGTGTAGCACTGCATTGCAGGAGAAGGATGCAGAACCACATATGTTAATATCTGCTCTTGATAGAGGGTTAACCTGAATGGCAAAATTCACATAAGCATAATCACTAAGATACTGTGCTTTAAGAGATTCCATATTGATTTAAGAATGCTTCTGATGAAAGAACTCACATTTATACTTTAGCTGCAAACCCAGAAGCTCTGTTGAATTTATCTGGGTTTATGTTTTAGTGACCATCTGCAAATTTGGCAAAAGTTCATCCAAAGGCTCCCAGAGGTTCATGAGCCCTTTTGTTGAAGATGGTTGAGTGAAACCTGGAAAACTGGAAAAATTTACACAACTTCATTTTGAACATTTTGGTTCAGCCAAATTCTTTCACTAGGAGAAATAGTAAAGCCTGAGAAGTTGCACAGCTTGGTTACATATGCAGTAGAGATGCCATCTCTGCCCCAGGGAGCTTATGGTCTAGGCTGACATTTGGGGCCCCTCAGTTGTCTGCATTTCAGAGTACTTACTCATGGATAAATATGAATGACAACATTAATTTACCACCCAGGGTTTGGGAAGACAGATCTGATAGTGCTTGTGGGGGGTGGCCCTCTATATTGAAGAAAGCATAATGTCAAATAAGGGAAACGAGCTAATCACATCAACACCTACCACAGAGTATCTATTTACCATAACTCTAGAGAGATGGGGGGCTCATTAAGGAAAATTAGTACTAGTGAGGCAATGATGCAGTATTGATCAGCCTGTCAAATTTTGGTGGTATCTGTAGAAGTGCTACAGGAATTTAAATAGCTGCAAAGAAAGGAGACACAAAAGGGAATTTTGTGCATCCCCATGTTGATGGGACAAATGCTTTAATAGAGTGTCATGGGGACATTACATAATCAGGTCCTGTAAATGATTGTTTCTTGGGGCAGCAGGATTGACATGTTTAGTTGTGGGCAGTTATCATGCCAGTCCCTGCTCTTATGCTGCATAAAGTGGAGACACTTGCTCAAGTGGGAGTGTCAGAAGAGTCAGAAGTGAGAAGATGAAGCAGAGGAGCTGGCATTCACCTTGCAGTCTGAGATGAACGGAAATTGAGGTACTGATCTAAGGGATACCCCAACACTTAGCTAAATCCCTGAATGCGGCAAATGTGACTTCATCCTTTAGGACAGGTTACAGGCAAGTTTCATAAAATTCCATAAAAATCAATGGAAATAAATATGCATAAGAATAAAATTAATATAGTGAGTCATGTATTTTTCTAGAAGGAAAGCAAGACCTAAATCTTACAGAGCTCTTTAAAGAGCCAGTAAGCACATGGAGGAAGGTATTCTAGCAGATGTAAACCACTCAAATTTCCAAAAGAGCATTTACAAAGGTTGTCTAATGAAAGTAAACACTCTTGAGGCAATAGGGAAGCTCTTCTCTTAGAATAATAGCAAGTTAAAGGAAATAGGGAAATAGAATAGGCTCAAATAGATGTCTTTCACAATAGAGGGAGGTTAACCACAGAGTCCTTTGAGAATCATTCTGGGATCTTGATTCAGGGTATTCAGAAATGATCCTCCAGAAAAAGACATTAACAGATAATACAGTACTGATCTGGGTAGTCAAGCAAAAAACCTAAATTGCCATTAGGGTTGCAACATAACTACAAATGACTAGATATAAAATAGGAAATTAATATAAAGGTAGTATATATGAAAAGAGCCAGTCCTGACCATACAGACCCAGTGGCAACCTTTAACTGGCTTATGACCACGCCAGACAGTCGGATGTGAGGGCTACCAAAAGACAGTGGCAATCAGGAAAAGAAATCACTATTTTATAGGTTGCCCTATAGGAGATCTTCAGTCTACTGCTTCCAGGGGAACAGGTAGACATCTTGACTGGAGAGAGGGGATGGAATGGGATGAAATATTTTGTAAAATGGAAATATGTTGCCTTCTCAGAGGGCAACAATTTTATTCATGGGATTTTGGTCTCCCAACTACAGCTGCATTTGATCTATTTGATCATATACTGCGATGCTGTAGAAATAGTTACTACTAGACTGCCTATCAGAAAATGAAGTGATTTGACCAAGATCTTGCTCGTGCGGTGGAGTGGGAATGTTGCAGTCCATGTCTCCCAGCTGTGGGCCCAGAGCACTGGATTTCTTTGCATCCATTGTTCTTCCTTCCTCTTCATGGACAGAGACAGTGAGAATTGATTGGCAGGAGAATTTACTCAGCTGCAAGATACCAACTGGTAAGGAACCTTTGTTTCCAGTACTGCATTAGTGATTTCCAGTCCTGCAAATGGCTGTGTAGCTCTGGGGGATCTGGAGCTACATACATGTTTTATGTTCTGTGTTCACAGGTCCTGTGAGCTATGCCCTAGACGTGTGGCTGCAGGAACAAGACAAGAGAAATTAGCACATAATACATATAGATAAACCCCACTGATATATGCTGTGACATCTGCTTTCATCAGACTAGAAGTGTCATTTCTGTGACTTTCTTTCACCCAAGCTAGAGTCCTATGGACATCTAGCACTAGTTGTGTGTGGGAGAGTTGTGCACAGGGCAGACTCTGGGCTTAGGCAAAGCTGGCAGCTGCATGAACCATGCTCTGGCTGCCACATCTTTTGCTATCTTTTGCCTGTGCCACAGGTTTATAGAGCCAAAGATAGAGTTGCTTTCATTTACAGAAGGAGCTGCACTGTGTGTTTATTGCAGGACTGATGTTGGTCTCAGCACCAGCCATTTGTGCCTAACCCCTTACTTCTCCCCTTCCCATGGCAGCAGAATCATCAGGCCCTGCATTCCAAATCATATCCACCCAAGCTCCACTTTTCACCAGCAGAAAGGCCAGGTCTAGCTTCAGCCCAGATCCATGAGGTAGGAACATGCATTTTTGGTCTATGAAGCCTTGAGCTGGGAGGATCATCATGGCAAATTGAACGAGCTGCAGCATTATGGAGCTCAGTGTGGATTATCCACTGACACTCATCCTCCTTCCCATACTCCTTTCTCATCCCAGACAAACTGCAGACTGTTGCAGCTGCACAGCCATGGTATTTGAGCCATGTAGTTTAACTCAATGTTGGAGAGTTATAAATGAGCAGTAGTGCAGCCTGGATGAGTAAGAGGAAAGTGGTATCTAGTTCCAATGGAGGGATCCCTGGAGGCCTGTACGGCCAGGAGCTGGCAAGCCACCCTAGGCAGTGGCAATACCTCCCTGCATACTGAGTCCCTGCCTAGCTAAGTTGTAGCTCACTTAACCACGAGTTGGATGATCAAGAGTTCTCAGCATCCAAGACTTCCCACTTATATCATCAGGTTTGTAAAGATGCATGTTGTAGTGGAATGCTGTGAGCCGTCTGAGATGTCTGCAAATCAGGCCACTTCTTGAAGGACCTTCAAGGTGCGCTTGCACCTCTGGACAGCTGAGCTGCTGCTGCTGTCTTCTGAAAAATTGAGCCTACTGTGTCTAACTTCTCTACTTGAAGTGAACCAAAGCAGTGGAAAGAGGCACACCTCTCCCAAAACTTGTCTAGGCAACAGCAGACAGGCATTTTTCTCATGATGTCACTGTCCTGGAAACTTCTAAAAGCACATTGCAAAGGAGGAAGCCTTGTAGGTCTGAACTCCCTATGAGCCTCCCCAAATGGGCCAAGCTTTGATGAAACCAACTCATTATCAAAAACGAGGAAAAACATGTTGGACGTTGTTTACCACTGAGATCACCCTGGTGGTTCTTCCAGCTGCCTGAGGATATTGGTGAAGACAGAAGGAGGGAGAGATGGAAAGAGAGAAAATGACTGTTTTGAAGTTTCCATCCTCAAGGTGACATGTTTTCTTTCAACTTATTTGTTCTAAAAAACTTCCTGAAAACATCTAGCCATGGCCTCTGCATCTTGGGTTCTGGGTGAAATCCATAGTCTGAATTTGTTTCTGGTGAACTTTGTGTATTTTTGAATCTGTTTTATGACTTTGTTTTCTGTGTTTGTCTTGGCATTGGAAAGAATAACTCTGACTATAAGAAAATGGATATAACGATTCTCATACAATTAGGGGCAACTCCAAGTTTCAGCTTTCTTGTATTTATAGTTCAGGCCCAGGAGTCTGAGGTCTGTACTGTCAGCAGTTGCCACTCATGTTGAAACTCGGGGGGGGTTTCACAACCTATGGAGTCCACCACAGTCAGGAATAAGAAGTCATTCCCCGTTGTATACACTAGAAATTATGAGAAATGCAAGCAAAATCCTGCTAGAGGCTTCCAGTATTCCTGTACCTAACGTTTTTTGTTTTTCCCAAGTTGGTTAGAAGAAACAAGATCATAATGAGGCTTTTTCCAATTTATTTGTCAATGGTTATCTTGATCAGATAACCATCAGATGGTTATCTGAGTCATAAGGTGACTCAGAAAGGGCCAGGCCATGGTCTTGTACTCTAAGCAAATCCATTGATACCAGTGGAATTACTACGCACATTCTATGTCTGAAATAATTACCTATATCCAGACCTACTTTAAAGTGGGGGCTTCCTGTACTCCACCAAAGTTTGAGCTTTTTCCAACAGGGACCTAAGAGGGAGCACTTGAAGGAGAGTCAGAGAATGCAAAATCTGATGAGGGCTCAAAATCTGATCCTTGACAAATTATGCAAAAAGAAAAAGGTTACTTTGGGAGTGATCATACAAAAGCCTACCTAATAGAGAGGCAAGGAAAGCCAATGGTGGATTTAATTTTTGATTCTGATTTCTCTCCCTTGGTCAGAATCAAAACCAGACAAGCTTTGTTCTACCTATTTCTTGACATGCTGAAAAGGACTGAGAACCAAACTTCCAGTTCCCAGCATATGTCCCTACTACTTTAGCAGGGTACTGAGTAACAAGACTCAGGAATGAAATTTTTGAACTTCTGGGGACATAGAAGAGTGAATACACTTGCTTAGATTAAGGAAAGTGCTTGCCCAAGTTTCAGTGGACACCAAAACCAGCTTCAATTGATGGGTTGACATCTGGCCAACTGGGCTGCTGAACTGGGTAGCACCAAACTATTGTTGTTTCTCTGGGCTCACGGGGGTATCCCAACAGCTCTGATAAGAGGAATCTGGTGACAGGAGGATTTTGCTGCTTTGGATGTTCATTTGATACATGTTGTGTTACTCAAGAAAATCACTGAAAACATAATTAAAAATAAGCCAAAAAATGTTACAATCATATAATCGTAGAGTATTTCAAGCTGGAAGGGACCTTCATAAGGATCACCAAGACCAACTCCCTGCTCTTTGTAGGACTACCTAACACTAAACCATATGACTAAGGACTACCTAACACTAAACCATATGACTAAGAGCACGGTCCAGATGCTCTTTAAAGTCTGACAGGCAAAGGCTTAGCTATATAACTATTTTTCTGACGAATGTGCTTTTTACAATTTCAGATTCAATAATAATGCCACACAAACAACCTTTCTTCTGAGATCTAAGCAGCATATTCTCTTTCCATCAGGGGCTGGCTAGAGATTCTACAGTATTTTTCCACTCTCTCTGTATAACTGTTTTTCACTTCTAGATTCTGGAACCCCTGAACTACTTCTCTTTGTAAGTCTAAGTAATTTATTTTACCTCAGGTTACATTAGAATAATCAGTAACACAACAAGATTTGGGATTCTTTCATGTTCAGCTTTGTGTAGACACACAGGAAGAAGTCATGATCTAAGTTGGTCCCATTCAGAAAAAGTACTGGATTTGTGCTGGTTAGGAAACCCTATCATTAGGAAGAGAGAAGGTTTTTCAACATGCTGATCCACAAATGAACCAAATAACTAAAAAAGAAATACCAAAAAAGCCCAGAGTGATATTATACACACACACACACACACACACATACATAAACACACACAGAGCTGTCTGAATTATTTTACTTTGATTTCTTAAGATGAAAATAGTCAAGTAGAAAATCTTTGTAGCTTCTCTGCTCTGCAATAACTACAAGTGTGTTTATAGGGCAGAATAAGGCCTAATTAGTAATATGGTCCTTACATGCATCAATATAACCTGAAAGGGATTTTTATTTTATTTTCCCTTTTTCTTTTCTTTCCCTTTTCCTTTTCCTTTCTTCTCAACAATCCTACCATCTCCTCCGTTCCTCCTTCTTCCTCCACCCCCCCATTCCCCTGATCCTGCATTTTTACAAAAGCAGTTAATTTAATTTCAGGAGCTTGTGTGGTTTTCATTAGGATTGCAGCCTTTTGAAATGTCATAGGAACACCCAGCAGAAATTGAAATTGATATACAAGGGGCTTACTCAGATCACCCTCTACATCTTGCCATCTTGCTTTGGCTTGATTACTTTTGGGTTGGAAAATGAAGGACTGACAATTTTGGAGGAAGAATAGAAGAAAGAGAAAGGAAGGGAGGTGCTAACCAGTTTTCTCCATCCCTATTCTCTTTCTGACTCAGCATGATTAATACTTATTGCTGTGAAGAACATATCACCACTTTGCTGACCTTTGAGGAAGGATATACTGTATGAGGACCCTCCAGGTAATAGGGGTACAGCATGTAGGAATAGAAATGTGATTATGCACCGTAGGGCATGCAGCAAGGACATAATCTGACAGTATGAATCTTGCCAGAATGTGACATCCTTGTGCACAGCATTTCACTAAGTCATCTAAGCTAATCGGAATTTGCTTTGGGAATTAGGTATATAGTGTGATAAGTGTGACTGGTCTGATGAGGGTGTTTTTGAGACCATACACCTGCACTCACAGGCACACGCATGTGCGTACACATCTCCAATTGTTGACTGAGTTGCCACAGAGCTGTATCTTTTGGAAAAGAAGGAGCTTGTCCTTGGGCATGCAATTTTTCCTGTTTTCCCCAGTCATCCAATGGCAGTCACATTCCCACTCTGGCCAGGGAAAAGGGGGTCCCTTACCCAAGGGGCTGCAAATTTCTCCTGAAACATAGAGCATACAGTGCGCCAGGCATATCAGTGAGGGTGGATGGCTTTCAAGCTTATTTATTCTTCCTTTCCTTCTAGGAAAATGCAGTCATTCTTCTAAAAAACTAGAGAGTGAAGTGCCATTCTGATACTAGTCTTTAAGAACACTTCTTTTCTTACTTGAGTTTGTAACCAGAGACCACTCAGAAACCCACTCTTGTCTTGTCTGCAAAAGCTGCTGAGAATTTGTTTCCAAAGTTCCACTTTCTGGAAAAAACCCAAAATATACAGCATGAGATTCAACAGCCTCCCTAATAGCACTTACAGAAAGAATTCTGATCCTGAAGACACAATCAATTTGTTAACTCCTACATTCACTCTAAGGGCCTCATTTGCAGCTTTTTCTATATCCCTGATCTGCATTGCACACTTACCGGGCAGTGCTCAAACATCAGCTCAAACAGTGGTACTGCACATAGAGCAATATCATCTCATACAGTATAGGCTCTCAATTACTGTCTGGATAATGCTTCCAGTAGGAAATTAAGGATGTTCAGCTTCTTCAAAACTGGGCATGAGCTGAGTTCCATCTATATGTGGTGAAAAATACTGCTTTGCCTTCAGCCTACATGTGAACATGCAAATTTGACCTAGTGGCAGCTGGGAAATCTCTTTGCTGAAGGGTAAAGAAAAACAAGACTGATGGTTGATGCCCAAAATTATAGACAATGCCTCCTGCCTCTCCCCATTCACCATATTCGTGAAATATCTTGGAAATCAACAAGTAAGAAAAAATCCTCCTCTGGCTAAATATGAGTAGTTCTGCTCATGGCCATCTTATATGACTCAATTCTATGGGTCTCTCTAGCAGCAGAACAGCCAGAGAAAATATGGGAGTGAAAAAGTCCAAAAAGGTCTATGAACGAAGATGATTAGTGCTACTGCAGTACACACATGTTTTGGAAAATATGCCCTTCAATGTCTTTTTTTTTTTTTCTCTGTTTACCTTTATGGTTTTGTTTTGCCTTTGCCATTTAAAATCTGGAATTTTGATCTTACAGAATTTGAGCAGATTGTCGATGTGCCTGTTCTTTAATTAAGTGTTGGCCAAACGTTCCCCAGAAGCTAAAATCCCCTTCACAGAGAAAAATCAACAGGGTAAGATCACACCCATCTTCATATTGTGCCCTCACCTCTGGGTCCATTCTCAAAGCCCTCTTCATCAGGGCTTGAGATTATTGGTTATGATGACAGTCAGTGTGAAATGGAGACTAAGTGCCCAGGTACTAAGACAGACGCACAATAAGAAGACAATGGCTTGCTACTTCTATTTGTGCCTTGAGACCTAGTTTTGATAAATCATTTCTATTATTGTAAATAGAGTCATTTCACTTCAATTACAAGGAGCTTTAGTGGGACAGTGTTCCTTCATAAGCAGGAGAAAATATTAAGACAGCCCTCCAGAATGAACTCCCAAGAAGAGGTGACGACTGAGGGTCAATGCTTACCTCCACTGAAGTCAGTGAGAAGCTTTTCTGGGTCCAAGCTTTTTATGCATGTGACCAAGGAAGATCAGTCTTCAAATGGGCAGGTGTGCTGGGGATGACTTAGAGAAAACAGTGTTTGTTTGTTTTTGTTTCCAAACCTGATATTCACTAGCATTTTATCACTTCATTCTTATGAGTAGTGTCTGGGTAACAAAACCAGTAGTGTGTGCATAGAGAGGCAGAAGCTGGATGTGCAAACGAATGCTAAATGTGGAAGCAGCATGGCCATGCTGGCCTGGAGCAACACTGCAGTGACCCTGCACTGTTTCCCTGTCTTGGCCCCCTGCTGCATTGTGTATCTGTGCCCAATGCCAGGGTCCGGGGTACTTTGGAAGTCTCTGCATCATGCTCCGTTGCACATGAAAGCCACAGCCTTGGATGCTTCTTCTCTCAACTGGCTAAATTTCAGAGAGAAATTTGCACCCTTAACAAAATCTTGCTTTATTGAACACTGCATTTGGCCTCAAAAGGATACTCAAGCTGCCTGTTTTCGAGTTATGGTGTTACAGATCCAGTCATTTCCACAGTGGAAAAAGTCATTTGAGATGGTGTGTTGTTTCTTCCAAAGCGTATTAGTCATGGGGAGCAGGCAGCATGCTACTCATAGATCCCAGGGCCTGTTTAGGCAGAGAAAGAACAAAGTAGTGCTTCTCTGCAGAACATACAAAGAAACGTTTACTCAACATTTGCCTCTAATGCAGCAAAGGCACTAAAAAGAGAGAGGTAAAGGAAGGACAAAAAATACAGGGAACAGAACAAATGAGAAGGCAAGATTTCTAAAACGAAACTCCATCTTCTATCTAAAGATTTTAGGCTTAAGGACTCTCTGACAAGGCATTCTCTTATTGGCTGTTCATGGTCCCTCAGCTCTTTATGCCTCAAATAACTCATTCCTGTAAACTCCATCAGGGCTAATAACCTCTCTATTAGCTGCAGGAATCTCCAAGCCACCACAAAGGGGACCCTGGTCAGTGCCGTGACACCAGACAGGTTCATGCCTGTGAGGCCAGGAGCAACTTCATTCAGCCAACAGCTGTGGCCAAGGGAGTTTGGGATGCATCAGTGGTTTTGATTATGTTTGAACTTCCTCTTCTGCAACTGACAATTGCCATAGTCTGGAAAGATTTCTTCCTAGCAGTTCATTAGGCAAAAAAAAAGAAAAAAAAAAAAAGAAAAAAGTTAAATAAACTATTTTTGTGGTTTGTTTTAGTTGCTGCTGGCATCTTAGGGGTCCCAAAGCAGGGAGCAGACGACACAATAGAAAAGAGAACAGACCGGCTTTCAAGAACCAGCTGACCTTTCAGACCTCTGGAGCCTTCACAGAAACCTTGCCAGTTACAAACCAGCTGAATTCAGTAGAATCAGGAACTCCTTGTGACGTCACTGCTGAGAAGTCCTAATTAGATAATTTTCCAAACCATGCAGGTCTCAAGTGCCTCAGCTTCACCTTTAGCCCTGACTAAATCTCTCAATTTAGTGGTTAGAGGTTCAGTTCTGTGTCAGGTCAAAGGCGTTCTTGAGAAGACAACTATTGTTCCAAAATGGATTTTGCTGTCTGATACTATTTCACGATACTACCTTCTCTGTGTGCTTCCAATGCCTCACCATTCAGTCCAGCTGCTTTAATGAGAACAGCAGCAGTCCTGAACTGTCTTTCACCTTAACCATCCAAGCATCCTTCACCTCCGAAGTAGTTATGAATACAACCCAGCTCCCCAGAAGGCATTTGGAACGGCTACAGCATATTTATATGTATACGACATTGCAAGGAAGCTGATAATAACAAATAATAAAGTAATAAGCCTGTCTCTTGGCACAAGACTAGAGCTCTGCTTTAGGAAAGGTACCTGTTTGACTATAAACTTCCGGTTGCACTTAACACACCTCTAGCAGCAAAGTGAGCCTCTCACATGCCTCTGAAATGGATGGAAAATGCAGCTTGGAAAAATTTTCTTGAGACACACAGGTTTATGGCACAAAAGAAGGGAGTACACCGTTATTAATGAAAAAACAAGGATTCTGCTTCTTGTCAAAAAAACACATAAAAGTAAAATTTATTATTATCTATTTTTAATATTTCAATTTTTATCACCTAGTTGATTAAGTCCAATGTCATCAATTTCATTTTAATTCACTACTTCACTCTAATTTAATACTCATTCAATGATTTACAGTTGTTTATTTTTCCTCCAAAAGAACAGAGTATAAGGCCCCTCTTTTTTAATCCCTGGCCCTGATTACGGTAGTGGTTACAGTGAGATGTGAGGTGTATGCCTGCTGTTATACCAAATTCATTTAAACTCACTCCCAGAAAGCCACAAGACAAGAGGAAAGGTAAAACCACTGCGATCACAAAGAGTGCCCTGGGCCTTCTTCCATGGGGCATAGGAATAAAAAGGGAGACATGTGATTGCACCATCACCGTGTTTATCTGGGGATTTTCTTTTTAGTGAAAATGAGAAGAGTCTGCCAGATCTCTGTGCTTCAGGTTAAATGTTTTTCATTTGTTTATTCTTGCCTTCATTCCATGCATTTTTTCTGTATTCCCTAAAATATAATTTGAAGTTTGTTATAGTCACTCTAAGAAAGGTCATGTGGTAGATTGGCATGGTGTCTGATTCTTCCTGTTACCCTGAACTATGGTGGTTGTCCTGCCACCTGTGAACCTTTGCTTTTTGTTGCATTATTGAGTTCTTGGAAACAAGCAGATCACTTTTTTTAAAATATGATGATCTTTCTCCTTGTCCAGGAATGGATAAAAGGCACAAGACACTGTTATATTGCTCTAAAATGCTAGCTCCCTGCTTAATGGTTTTATTCTGGATACTAATAATTTTAAATCTGAAGCAGCAGGTATGTCTTAGCAGTTTTTGAAATTTTAACTCTGGAATCATAATTGTTACTTTTAAAGCAATGCATCTACAGGCGTCCCTGGTTCACACAGGTAGATATTCTAATTTTCAAGAGCATGAAAAGAAAGTCTCAAAACCACTGAGTGGAGAGACATCTGATCTTTTTTTGCCATAGCGTAATATTTCAGAACGGACTTGGTCTGCCACCTGGGGCCTCTGCTGCAGAGCAGAAAAGTCCCTGACTGGACTCATCGGTTTGACATCAGATCCCCAGAGTCACCTCAGCATGGGCAAACCTGAATTTTGCTGCTTGGGGTAATGGGCTGAGTTTCCCCATCACAGGAAGGAGAAGAGGGGAGACAGAGTACTGTGGAGAGCCTGCAATGGTGATTCTTACAGGTTCCTGTGAAGCAGCAGCAACTCCACATAAGCCAGCCTTCACCCAGCATCTGCACTAGTCTGACCCAACTATAAAAGGCAGCTTTCCCCTTTACCTCGTCTTACAGGGCAGCCCTTGGCTGGTGGTTCAGTTTATAACTCAAAAAGGTCTTAAACCTTAAATGGCATAGTGGAGAGGATCAAACACCATCTAAATCCTAAATGCGTGAGCTGGTGGAAAGGACCAAAGAGGAGGCATGGGCCACAGCTGTGCAGAAGAGTGCACCCTGCGAGAAGAGTGCAACACTGCTGTTACATCGTGTTGGGTGTGTCTGCTTATTCAGACAGACAGGGCTGTGCTGCAACTCTTCCCCAGGAGCCCTCGAGGCAAGCAATTTTCACAAAAGTCTGAATAAGCGCGTGGATTTTTGAAGCACTTACAAAAACTTTCTGCATAACAGTAAGTCTTGATCTTTAATTACAGTGGTGCTATTCCCCCATTATAGCTTGCGGGGTGTGCGTGGGAGGAAAACTCTTCAATTGCCTCTGTCTACCTGAAACATAAAACAGAGAAATACAGAGATAAACTGACACAGACATAACTACATACAAATGAAAAAAAAAGTGTTTGCATGTGTATGCGTGGATATATATATATATATATGTATGTATACATATAAATATATGTATATGTGTATATATATATATTAACACACGTATTCATACTATGATTTGCATTACTATAATTTTTATTTTTTCTCTCAAGCAGAGACAATCTTCTCTTTCAGGCTCCAACTGTAAATTTCCTAAGGCACTGATTTAATCTTCCCTCAATCTGTCCTCATCGCTGGGATCACTGGGATGGAGGCCTGGAAGCAAAGCATCCAAGACCTCACAGCCAAAGCAAAACAATGTCTCCTTTGCTCAGCCTCCTAGTAAGTTCAAGAAGTTATGTGAATCCAAACAAAGTGGTGACCTGGTCACATAGCTGAGCACTCCAACTCCTGTGCTGTGCCGTGCCATGGCATGGCGTACCTCACTGCCAGGGCTGGTAAACCCTTGACAACCTGTGGGACATGATGACAACTGCTGAGAACGTGAGGTCTGACAGTGCTCCTGTGGGTGGGCACATTGTCCGGTAGGCTTACTGCAAGAGACCCTGGGGACATATTTCCCTGCATTGTTCCCCCTCACTGCTGTTGCTGGGATCCAGGCTGGGGGCAGCAACACTGCCCACCTGTATGATGGCACACATGATGTGGAGGAGCAGGGGCTCAGCCTGTATGCCATCCACCGCTGGGCCACCGAGGTCTCCAGAAGTTCAGGAAGACGTCATTGAAGAAGTCCGATGCTGTCTGCTGACATAAGAATTCCAGAACAATTCTTTGCTTTATTTCTCCATGAAATTTGCTGATTCACAGCACTCTAACATTATTTAGTCTGAAGGACTCAAATGAGTGGCTTGTGCATGGCAAACCAGAAGAGCAATATTATTGCATTGGATGGTTTTTAGAGGATGCGGGTGTTTTCTTACAACTGTGTGAGCCATCACACTACATTTAAGAGTTACTTCAGCTGATGTTCCCATCAGTATTATATGCCTTGGTTTACTCTGTGTGTGGTTTTGAGAACTTGTATCTGTGTGAAGAATATCCTCTAAAGCAGACTTTGTGTAGTGCTTCCAGACCCCGAAGGTCACAAATCTCACAAGAAGAATTTGTTGTACTTTGTAGTGTCACCCATGTGAGCAGCACACCCAATGAGACAGGGCTCACAAAGTCATCAGCTCAAATTTGAACATCTCTTCAGTTACAAACAGCTCCCAAGGCATGTCCATGACATGGCACGGCTGTCAGCAGTGGGGATTTTGCTCTTTCTTTTCTCCTTTTTTAGTTTTTTTAACATTCACTTTGGAAAAACACCACATTTCTTAAGAATTTGAAACAACATTGCTGAAGTGCAAGGATTTGCTCTGGCTTCTCTGACCTTCTGATAATTCAAAGCCTCAGTTTTAGTACAGTGCAGCTCCTCCTGAGAAGTCATACCAGAGACAAACCAGGGAATGACTGTACCAAGTGACTGCAGAGCACATGCTGTGATGTGGTATGGGCCCTGAAACACTCCCCAGCATGATGACCTGCCATGGGAGTGACAACATTTGGTATCTGCATGGAAACCAAGAGAGGGCCTCTCCAAAATTTCCTCTTAGTTTGAAGTACCATAAAAAAGCGTGCCCTAAAGCAGCTGACCAGTTGGACCGTGCTACAACAAGGAGTTTGCTGGGTGGCCAGGCTGCTGGCCCTGCCTGTCATGGCTCTGCAAGTGACACCAGCCCCTTGCCCTCCTCTGGGTTGGCTGTACTGGCACAACCTGTGGGGGTTGTGGGGCTGACAACATCACTGTCACTGTCAGTGTGTGGGACTCACATCCGCTCCCTATCTCCCTAAGCACCCCTGTGCTCAGCCACACAGACTCTTGAACTGGCCTCCCCTCCTGCCTGCCTGAGGAGCAAACATTGATTTGAGAGGCTGAGTTTATGTAAAAAAAAAGTCATTGTGCCGAAAGGAACAAATCCTACATTGTTTTTTCACTTTCCTGTTGTGCTTGCTATTTTTTTCATCTTGTCCCTTGCTAGGCATCTCCCTGCCACAGCACAGGCACCCCTTTACTCCACACTTTCCAGCTATGCAGTATACTTGATAGTTTTTCCCAGCCACTGCATGAGGACTTCCAGATAAATTTTTAGTGAACGCTGCTTTCAGTAGAGCCTGAGAGACTAATAAACGTTTCCAGTAACCTCAGTAGGTGGGTTAGTAGTGGTCAAGGCTGCTGCTCCTGTTGCGTAGAAGACAAGTTCAAGTCGTCGGGGGTCTGAGCAGCTTGCCCAAAGCTGTGGCAGCAATTTCAAAGCTCGGTTACCGGGCTTATGGTCTCACTTTCTCATTTGGTCTTAAAGATATAGTTTTCTGTGACCTGTTTTTCCCTCAGAATCTCTTCTGCAGTGCCTCCAGACTGGCCCAAAAGGTGTCCGAGACAATGTTCCAGGGAGGAACATTTTTCTGGGGGTCTTTGTATTCAGGCCTCATTTCTTCTTGATACTTGCCTATCACGCAGCCTCAGCTTGCTGGGGAACTATAGTGTTTTTGTTATTCATTACGGGACTTAAATTAACTGTAAAAAATGAAAAATTCGGTCTGTTCCTTAAGGAGCTTTTAATTCAATACGTGAAATGTCAGGAAGAATCAATGTGAGTCTGTTCCCTCCTTCCTTCATTATGCACTCCATTAAACAGCTTTTATGTTCTGTTTATAGGTTGGTTGTATGTTTTGTCTTTTTTATTTTTTAATTTTTTTTAATAAAATAAACATTTTTACATCTATGATGTAAAGCAAGCTGGGCTGAGAACCAGCTTTACAAGAAAAGCGTTTGGCTTGAGCAAGGAATCTGTGAGACCACAAACATCAAGATGTCCCTAACGAGAGGCTCTGTGGTGGGACACCGCAGAGGGAAGGCGGGTGGGAAAATCAAACACATTCTGGAAAATTTGCTGATTGAAAAATCTTCGGAGGTATAATAGGTCCCTAAATTGTTATGTCCCCTCTTGCAGTGTTAAGAGAGGTCTGATCACCCAACCTGGAAAGAAAAAAACCACAAGTAACTTGTTAATGTTTCTGTCTCACTCCTATGGTGAGGAATGGGAGAATGCCTTTTCCAGTTCGTAAACACCGCCTGATTGACTGGAGGGATGTTCTCTCCCGGATGTGGCAAATTTTATAGCCATGTGAATAAGAAACAGAGCACACAAAGGAAAGTATTACAGTTTAGGGGGTGATAAAATTTAATGCCACCCTACTCCATTCCCCTCCCACCCCATGTTTTCTCAAAATGTCCATTTAGATTTTTTGGCTTTTGTGAGGCCTAGGAGGCAAAGAGGACAGTAAAACAAAATCTGGAGACCAGTAGAGATATTATCCAGGATGGTGTATTTATTTTCCTGGAGTAATGGAAGATAATAGCTTATGTGATGTTAAGAGTAAAGTTTTAATATTTTTTTTCCTTTGATTTACCACAGGGCTGCTCAACAAAGTTATTTTCTTGCTGGAGGTCTCAGTTTTTCCGAATGTACTGCGAGGACAATTCTTGTCCAACTTGGGCCAAAGCTATGAAGGTTAATTTACCATTATTTGTAAAATGCTTTATGTCACCAAGGGCCAAAGTGTCCAAGGGGAGAATGGACACTGATAATGGTGCTGTGGTTACACCGTTAAGCAACCTCCCATAGTGCGAGGCCAGCCTCTGGATTTTCACTGCTCTTCCTTTCCTTTTCACATATTGCCAAAGTATCTTAAAGTAGCGGTAAAGCCTCTGAAGCTTTCTACCTATAGCTTTTGCTGCCTATAGAAAGACAAACAAAACAGTATTCAGGCAGCTCTAGCTGGAGAACAGGACTGTTGTCACTCTCCAATAAACAGATTTCTAAGCAGAAGAAAATTTTAAATTTCTAAGCAGTGAGAATTGCTGAGTGTCATAACAATTCCTGCATGGAAAGTACTTGATTTGATAAGTGTTTGAGCAGCAGGAGCAAAGGTCTTCTCTCAGGATTTGCAGGGAAAAGTCTCATGCCAAAGTATAGAGGACCTCTACCACAAATCAAGTTGCTCTCCCAGCTGCAGACCATAGCAGGAAGGTACTAGTGTTCTGTGAGAGGGAACAAAAACTAAGGACTGTATTGCTGGAGTAACCAAGCAGAGAGGCAAGTTAGTGAGAGAGAGGAGGGCAAAAAAAAAAGGTGATTGATAGTGGTGATGATAATGACTTTATGAGAAAAGTTTCAATAGAGATGAGTAGGATTCTTAGTGTGCGATATGTCCTAAGGAATGAGTCATAGGTACTACCAAGGAAAGAGGATGAAAAGGAAAGGAAGCTACAGAGAGTGTTGGGAAAACCTCTGCTAAAATAAAAGGGATTGGGAAGACTGCATTGCTGTGCCAGTTGCTGCCACATCATACCATCAGGATGGTTTGTGCTATGACAAGTAGTGCTGCTGTGGAGTGCACTTTTTACAGTCTTCCTCCGAAAAACCTATCTTTCCTGATAGCTGTTTGCTACTGGAAGGTAGAAATGTCTGTGACTAACTTGCAACTTACATCTAAATCCATCTTAGCACAGAGACCTCCAGGCAAGTTTCTAATTAAGAGATCTCCCGGCATGGAGAGATAGGCAATCTCTTTTTTCTCATGAGCGTTTACATCCTGAAATGAAAAAGAAATAGAAATAATGGGAAAAAATAATTCACAGATTTCAAGTCCAGAAGTAGAAGAAATACACAAAACAAGTTTCTTTTGTAGGACTAAAATACATCAAGTGTTTTTTGTGAATATTTATCAGTTTTACTGAATTGATAACTCCTACAGAAAATTTAGGAAAATCTAGGAAATAAAGCCAAAATTAAGAAATAAGATGCTTTTTGAGAAAAATCTCATTTTGCCACCTGCTGACAGAGAGGTCCTGGGAAGGTTCACCTGGTCTTCTCACCACTTGTAGCGGTGAGAAGAGGAAGATCCATGGTTTTGAAATTGTCATCAGTCAAACAAATACATTTTTTTAAGGATCGAAGTTCGAGCCATCAGGAAGACTGAACATCTTTCTGAAAGAAAGTTAGAAAAAGATATAAACCCCCACACGTTAGACTTCATTGTACAAAGTATATAGTAATAGGGAGTTATATAGATTTTCTAGGGATAGCCACCAAAATATTGATGTGTGTCACAATAGTGTGGTTTTTCTTTTTTTGTTAGTGAAAACATTGGGACATGTTGATGAATGACAAACACATCAGAAAATGCTAAGGATTAATTAAGTGAATCCAGTGCAATAGATCGTTCTCTGCTTTTGTATCTTGCACCATACCCAAAGTCTGCCATGGAAAAGCTGGTTAAATTGGCAATCACATAGCATACTCGTTAGGAACTCATGCTCTTGGTTGTTTAAATAATTAAATGCAAATTAATGTTCTCCTTCAAGGATACTTACCAAAAAAAAATTAACTCTTTATGCCTTTGAAAGAAAGATAACAAAAGGAATAATTTTTACTTTGTTGCAAATTTTAACTAGAACTTTGGTTCAAATGAGAATATAATAGCTTTATTTCAAAATTACTTAATTTGATTTGACTCCAATTTTTTAAAACTAGAAGACATTACAAATTAATCCAAAATTTAAACTATGTATTTTTATTTTAAGGAATTATTTTGTCCTTACTTAGTCTTCTTATTCCTTCTCGTTGTACAGGGAGGTTGAGAGTAGCTATGCTTTCTGATATTAAAAACCACCACCAACAAAATACCCCATCCCAAAATTGTTGAAGGGCAATCTTGCTCTGGAGATTAAGGGAGAAAGATCCATTTTCCATAAGATCCATTCCTTTTCCATTGTTCTTTTCTACTTCTAGACAGGCTTAGTCCATACCTCCTTCTTTCTGTGTTTTCTTAAACACCTACAAACAATCCCAGGCTGTAACACCTTCTCATGTTCGTTAGCCCTGGCAGTGCTACAAAACTGTCCCTGCAGTCAAGGGCTCCCATGAACATTACTTGGGACTGGTGGAGTGCAGAAACCATCCTTCCTACTGGATAAAGTCCAGCAATCCAAAAGCCTAGTTACATGATCTGTCAGGCAAGGTACAGTTCAAATCTAAACAACTTCTCTAATGTCTGAAATGGCTTTGTTCATACACTTGAGAAATATGGAAACACTGGAAGCGATGTTAATTGAATTTTCCTTCCTGCTTCCTTCATCCTCAAACCCTACTGCACTTAGAAGAATTCCTTTTTAAAAATTACTATCAGAGCTGGAAATTAAGTTCACATGAAACGAGTTAGGGATGAGAGTAAATTCCTGATTAAATTTACTTAGAAAAAAAAAAAAGAAAGTACTGCTGAAGATGGGAGGCCAGACTTGTGCAAGGTAGTTTGGGGAGAGCATGGGCTGAGCAGCCAGTGGGTGTCAAGTGCTGGGGCAGCTGAGCAGCATGCCAGTATCACCCGTAGCTCTCCTTGAGTACCAGAGTAAGTTCTTACCTCCACGTGCACTATGTGAGCCTAAACAGAAGCTTGTATTTCTGTGGAAAGTGGGTTTGCCCCTGCCACAGGCTGTGTGCTTTCACTGGCGTGAGAAGCTGCCTCCTACCTTTGGATAACCAGCACTAGCTAAGGCAAAATTTCTACCTAGTGTGCATTTCTCAATGCTTTGTCACTATGATTGAAGCAATATTCTTTCCACTGCTTCTCCTGAGAGACTTTCCAGTGCTTGATAGGTCTGACTGTTGAAGTGTTGCCTTCAACATCCTCCAATTATAGTTTGAAATGAAGCTCTTTTTTCTTTTTTATTTTCTCCCAGTGTGGCTTCTTCTAGTCTGCTGCTGGGATGTTTTCTGGAGTAATTCACGGCAAATGAGTTTCAGAAGGGCAAAGACTAGGTAGAGAAGGGTGGTAGACCCAGTTTTTGCTCTAAACTTTACAGTTTGGGATTTTTCTGTGTTCCCTTCAAAATCCAAATGGTGCCTCTGCTACAAAGTCTTATGGATATTGTACTCTTCTGGGTTATGAACAGTCATAAGAATGGGAGCTGTACCTACACTTTCTTGGACCTCAGTTCTACCTTTCTGACACCCCTGAAGTGCTTTCTGGTTGCCCTAATTTTCCTCCTGTACACACACTGCTCAAATGTAATACCAGTCTGCATGCAGAGCTCAGTTTCAACTTCCCGAAATTACTAAATTCACTTTCCCCACAGTGTTTGAGAAGGGGCTCAAGACCAGTCAATGGGTGTTTCTTAAAGACTGAAGACAAGCACCCAAGTATGGGATGTATATCCCATAATGAGACCTCACAACTGTAGTCTCCAATTTCCCTAGGGCAATTGGTGCACGCTGTTTTGCACAGGGATAGCCAAAGACAGAATACATGCCACGGACAATCTCCCTAAACTGCCGTTGGTGAGAACTGGGCAGAAATTGAAAACTTTAAACTGAGAGCATTTCCTGAAAACAAAATGTTTCAGTTTTAAAACAGCACTTTGCTGTTGCACAGCCAAATGGAAAGCGGGCCACACAAATATTTTTTCCGAAACCCCTGTCCACCTCTTCCTTTTTGCCCACCTCCTCAGAAATAGAGAAAGCCAGCCAAATTTTTTCACTAAGCCTGGTGGCAAAGTGCTCACATACTGTGGATTTAAAACCTTGCTTAACTATGGAGGTATGACTCCATCTCTCACTTTGCTAATGAATATTTCTTTGACATCTAACAGCTTTGGCAGGAGAGACTTTAGGCAAGCTGGCAGTAGGGGCAGTAACCACATGCTCCATATATGTGGAAAGGGGCCCTATCCCACTCTCTCCAAAGGAGTGCAAAGAGGATCTGAGCATTTGCCATGGCTGGAGTATGGTGCTGTCTTCCCTTGAGCTTCTTCCTGTCTCTTCCCAACTGTCACCAGAAATGCCACCCCACAAGTGAAAAGATGTTCTTTTAAAATCAACCACTTCTGATGAAAACATAATTTGCACAGCAAATTATTAGCCAACCCTCCCATAGTTACGTATGATACCACATCACCAACCCTGCTGTTGGCTTCTCATTCTCTCCGCAACCAGACAAAAAGATTTTATTTAAGTAACAGTCTGAATGGCTTAAAAAAAAATCAAAAATCTAATTTTAAAGGGATTATGGTGTGCCTCTTGTAAATTGTGTTCAATAAGTAGCAGACTTAGAACAGGGCCTATAATGGGTCTGAGTGACTGTGCTAGGGAAACAGGTCCTTTCCTGATGGTTAGCAGCTTATTTTTCTAAGAATCGAAATGCAGGGATCATGCATATAGGTTTCTAATGGACACTCATGAAATGGTAAGAGGATTGATGGATACCAGGTGGCCAAATTTTACTTTCCTATTGTCGAAGACTCCATTTAACTCAGCAGGCAGTAGGATCTCTGACCACCTGAATCTCTGTGGTAGTGTAAGAGCAGTTCATATCCATATATAGTTTATACCTCTTCTCCTGAGAAATAAAAACCATTGTTAAATGACATCATTGTAGCATCTCCGTTTCAAACAGCACCATCGAAATGATTCAGTTGTGGAACTCAACCCCCTAAGCATCCTGGAGTCATGAGAGATACCACTGTCCGTTAACTCTGTAACTGCCTACTCAAGGCATTACTTTGCTCCTAGAAGCAACAAGCCAGGAATGCTGACTCCATGGGATCAGCAGTGCTGAAATGGGTGGCCTGCAAAACTCACCAGTGTAGGACCAATAAGGGCAATAAACACATTAGGACGGATTTTTGTCAAACTCTGTTCTCATTCTATATGCTGTTCCTAGTCCTGTTTTACAGGAGAAATGTTTGATTTCTGTGCACTGTTCTCTCTTATGGCATAGTTTACTATAATTGGTACTACTTGTAATGAGATTAAGTTGGTTGCTTTTTTTCCTGACAAAATATGGCTGTTCTTTGTAAATGGAGACTTTTACTCCTATGACTTTGAAAAGTCCTTTTTGCGTAAGTTTTCCTAATGCTTTATATGAGAATTTTTTTTGCAAAAAAGGTTGGTACACTCCACATAGAATTGTTCACTCAAAATATGGATTGGAGACTCATTCTGAGCCTTCTGGTTACTGGCCCTGGCAGTGTCCAAAAGAGGATTTTGATTCTGAAGTTCAGAGTTCATTCAGGCCTGCAGAGGTTTGGTCATTCAGATTTACGGTTTGCAACAATTTTTCACTTTTCCTGGCCATTGCTCTAGCATTCATGTTTCACTTGCTTAGTGGTAGTCTGGCTTTGCATCCTGGAAATTTATCTAGGAGACTTCTCTTGAAAAGCTTTTAAAATGTGTCCTTCTTCTGGTGCCAAATCATACAGGTTTCTCTCCTTTGCATATGGCTCCCCAAGAATTTCCAGAAGCTTGTAGATACACAATTATATGCAGCTTCTAAAAATTCTCCTTCTACAGAATAAAAAAATTGATGAGACAGGCTAAATTTCTTTGGACTAGGAATCTTAAAAGAAATTAGTTCCTGATGAAAATTCTCTGTACAAAACAGCTGATAGGTACAAGATACTCTGCAGTTTAATTATACTGTACTACATGATGCATTCTGTGGGGCACACACTGAGATTTAAATCCACAGTGGTTAAGAGCTGGGCTTCCCAGGGACTGTGGCATTTCTAGATGAGCCGTAGTGCCCTAAGCCTATGTAGAGACACAGGCATTTTAGAGCTCTTCCCAGTGAATTTCAAACGTAATGGAATAAAAGACAGCATTCATTTTTTAAAGATGTGAAAAGACCAATATTTGGGGAGGCTGTGAGAAGACAATAAAAGACAAGAAAACTGGAAAAGAGATCCAGGGCAGATGTAGGAATGGGAGACACTGCTGCCTATGGCAGAAATCATCCCAGAGCCTGTGCTAAGAGTTTGCTCCTCTGCCTCTCTCATATCTCTCCAGTGGAATTAGTCATGTTCCTTGGTCCTTCTTGCATTTTCTGGTATTGTACAGATCATAGTCTAGTGGTTAATACTTAAGGTTGGGATCTGGGCTTCTTGGACTGTCTGCAGCTTTGTGAGTGATATATTGTGCGGCTATGGGCAAGTTACTTCATCTTTCTACACCGTGAGTGTGCATCTTCAGAGAATAACAGTACCAACTGCTCTGCCAGAGAGACTACGGGGCTTAACTAAAGCATCTTTGAAAAGCTATGTCTGATGTCTTGGAGGAAGAGCAAATTGATATTAATGCATATTGCTCCTCATGTTGCAATGCATTAATTAAGAAAAAAATGTTTGCAGGCTCTCAAAAGGCTTGTAGAAATCCTAAGGAAAATTAATTAAAGAAGGGTCACTCACAAGTGTATCAAAGGCTGAGTTACGGCTTTTTTTGAGTTTGCCAAAGAAAGAATGTGGCCAATGGATTCCAAACTGAGCCAGAGCATTTCCTATCTTACAGAAAGGGAGCTCAACCAGAGCTCACACTTGTGGATTGGCCAGAGGGTTTCCCACCTTTCCTTGATGTGAGTCAATCTATGAGCATACATAAGAAACAGTTTTTGTGCTTTTGTACAGGAAAACACAAATTCACTCCAAGAACATCTGTGAATACCTTCATGTGCTTAAGGTAAGGATACATGTCCTAGTCCTCCTATATAGAAATGTTGGAAGTCTCTGCTTTTCAGAGCTGGAAGCTGGGCTTCAGGGAAATAAATTTTGACTTTTAGAGAGTCTAATAACAAAATTTTCTTCATACACAAGTGATGAAATGAGCCAAATACAGCTCCCTCCCACCAGCCCTGCAACAACAGCCTCAGCTCCTCTAAACTGTCAGCAATAAAATTATATTTGCTTTGAGCAGCACCTTGAAGAATGGAGTGAAATGATTTTTTAAGGAAATAAAGCCTATTTTGCAATATGTATTTATTGTACACACTACCTTCTACAAAGTGGTATGAAGTAACACTAGTATCAGACAGCAAAGCTTTGCACTCTTACAGTGTTTTCCATTGGAGGACGTCTGAGTGCCTCGGTGACCTTATCTCTATAGCTCCACAGCCCCTACTCCTGCCCTCACTTTGCCAACGGGACAACACGCTCATGGCTTCACCAGAGGCTTTTTTACTCTTCTCTAATGCAAGTTAATTCATGAGCAAACACAAGCCATACGGATCATCCGTGATGACTGCTGAGTTAGCATTCAAAGGCTAGGAAACAAACATTTTTTTCCCCCTTTTGCAGGGATGTGCCTAAACTTGCAGCTTCTGAGTGTGCCTAGACCCTGGGATGGATGCCTCCATGGGTAGCACTTGCAAGTTTGGGCACATCTGTATCACTTTCCTTTTTCTGAAGGTGCACAACCATAAAACAAGGGAGATCATAATGCAAAGAGAACATGCAGATGTTGGTTTCTGTTGTGTGACCAACACCTTCCTCAGCACCTCATTACAGGGGTTTGAAAAAGGTGGAAAACAAGCTGGTGAATGGCCACCTTTACATTAGTGTTGTAGATGCCTCAGCTTTACTGCTCTGGGAACTTGCAAAACTCCTGTACTGTGAATCCTGTGTGATGGATTCACTAAACCCAACAGGACTCAGAAACATTTTTTTTTTCTTTAACTGGAAACTGCTGGGTGTTATGTTCCTGTGCATGTCTGTACAGACAGAAGACTCTGGATACCACAGAGAGCACAGAACATCCCTTGGGTATATGATGGTGCTTATGTGCTTTGCAAGTGTTAGCAAGATAAATGTGGTTTCAAAGTATAGTCAGAAGTGCAAAGAGGACATATAGATATATCTTGGCAGGGAAATAATTTAAGGTTCTAGCACAGCAAGGAAGCTTGGATTTAATGAGGTATATTTGCTTTGTTGAGCAGAGGTACCTGCTGTGTTCATCTAATTTTATACAAGATTTCAGATATTTTGTACAAGATTTCCAAGGTTTCAGATAAAGAAATCTAAATTAGAAGTCTCTCTTGGATGTAATAACTGGTCTTGTGGGTAAAAATAGGACTTGTATTTGCGGTAGTATACCTTAACATCAAGGAAGATCTTGGATATCCTTCCACATGAACAGAAAAGTATGACCAAGTTGAAGACAGCACAAAACTGGTTAAAAAACCTCAAGATCATGAGTCAACAACACGATGCAGTTGCACAACCAAAAAAAACTCCCACCAAACAGATTTTGCAATGTCGCAAAATGAATATTTTTGCAAGGCAATTACTCTTGTACTCTGATTTTGTGGCCAGAATATTAGGCAGGTCTTTGTAAGGTTTATAGACATAAGCCTTACACCTTATTCTGTGTTTTCCTAAATGTAGGGGTACATTAACTTAGCTATAAAATTAAGATCCCAACTATGCTTGAATTGAAGTTGCTTGATAGAAGTCATGAGGTTTTGTTTGCCCAGCATTAACTGAGAGGCATAGATGTGCTGCAAGCAGATGGGCTGCTTAAGTATGGCTTTTGCTTTATAGCCATTTGGAAGACTCTCTAGTATTAGGTCTTGCACTTCAGGAAAGATGTAGTGAAGAGATCTCAGTATAATAAAAGTTAGAAAACACATCTGCTGGGAAAGAGCAAAGGAATTCCATGTGTGTCTGGAAAAGAGAGAATAGTGGGAGCAGTGTGAAAGTCTTTTGATATGTAAAGCTTCTTCTGGAAAGGACAGTGATCTTTAATACTCCCCGTTACACTGGGCAGAGGTAGAAATAATGTGATCAGTTTGCAGTGAATAAGCTGTTCAAAATTCAGTGAAGCAATCTAAGCACTTTCAGTTAAGCACTAGGAGAGGTTGAGGGTATTGGGGATCTCCCTCTTGAAGTACTGTAAGAAAAAGTTAGATGGCAATTGGTCAAGAATAGGTTGGTTTAATCCTAATTTAGATTTGAGGGCTGGGCTAGTTGAATTGTTTGCACTCAGCCCCACATTTCCATGTTCTGCTTGACCCTTAAGTGTAAGGATCTGGAGAGCCCCAGAAGCTATGTTGGTAGAAGAAGAGAGCCTCTCTGGGCTATATAGACTTCACTGACAGATTTCTTGTCACTACAGGGTATTTTGCCTCTTCTCTTTGTCCGTTTTCCAATATTCTTTTCTAAATGGCACAGTAAGCAGCCAGTGTGGGCCTGTTTCCCAAGGCAGAACTCCTGGAACGGCTTTAAAAGTCAGCCTGATGTATCAGACCATACTGAGTACGGGCAAATGCACATGTATAGCAACACATGGAGATGGGAATCTGCTTATTAGCAAGTTTGACTAGTATTTTTTGTTTTAGGATCATTCTTTCACTTGTTTATAACTTTGACAACTTCAACTGTTTGGTCTTAAATTTTACATACAGAGTGTTTTCCTCAAACTGAATTATTTACAGAAATTTCAGCCAAAATGACATAGTGTTTCTGAGAAGAAGCCTGGAAAAATACATTGTTTGTCTTGTTGGTCTTTTCATTCTTTTTTTTTTTTTTGTTTAATTTTTTGTTTGGAAGGCCCTAGAACCCCTGTGCTTTGGAAGTGCAATCGGACACTTGGCAGAAGAGGTGGCTTTTGTGTTGGGGATGGACTTTGTATGTCCTTGTGAAAAACTCACATTGGGCCAAGTTATAAGACTTAGAAAAACCACGTGGAAAGGATCTGTTACTTCTGCCAGCTTAACTCCTGGCACAGCAGTCTGCACTAAAATATTGGCATTTTGATAGCAAACTGTGTAGATGTCCGTGGTATGGCAGCATTGGCATGCCTATGCTACCACCAAGCTTACTTTAAAACACAGGAAGTCAGGTATCGTTGTCCTAAGGGAACATTACCAAGATTTTTTATGTGATCACTCAAAAGTCAGGAAATATCTGGATTAGGTCTTCGTATGCAATATTAATTTCACCCTTTTGGGCAGATCATGCATTATATTCTCAAAGCCTGTTTCCTGCAGGTCTCCTGCCATGCTCCACCGAACAGGGGAGGCTACCACCCCCTGGACTCCTGCTGCAACCATTACAGGTGATGGCAAGTGGGAGACAGGTAAAGCAGGATGAGCAACGGGAGGGCTGGGGCTGTACCTGATGGACCTGTGTGGAGCAAGAGTTTTCCCCTCACAGATGCTAAGCCGAGCTGCCTACAGTGAACTTTTCAAAGACGGCTTCTAACTGTAGGTTTTCATTTTCTGGGGACCCAACCTGAAATCCTGGGGTCTCGTATGGGACCAAGGTTGGCAGGAGCTCTGCTATAAACATCTGCAGTGACGGCTAATGACAAACAAGAGGAAAAATCGAGACCTAGGCATTTCAATGACAGAATTCAAAATTAATGCTTACCACAGATCTTGTAGACACACTGTTGACCATATGGCTATGTCTATACTGTCACAGGCCCTGAGGCCGCTTTCAAGACTAGATTCAATTTTGTAAGTTTGCAAGCATGGCCAGGGGGTCAGGCAGTGCACACACTGAAGCCAGATGTAGCCTGATGGACTATGCAGGCACTGTTTGAAGCAGTCATGGGGCCTCAGAGGACACCACAGCTTTCGCTGCTTCGTAAACTGTACCCATGATTGTATAGACAGGGCTTATGCTTTCAGTTCAACATTTGGAGAATGAAGAAAATACCAACTTGCCTCCTGGGGCTGTAGCAAAAATAGATGAATTAATCTTTATGAGACACTTTGATACTATTGTCATGAGTGCTATAGAAAAGCCCATGAGAAAAAAAAAATGATGTTGTTTTCAGAGCACGATTTGAATAGTGCACAGTCAGTAAGGCTGGAGGTCACAAGCTGAACAATGAGGAAAAAACAAAATCTTGAATAACTGTTCCTGTAATGAACAGTATCTCTCCTGAACACAGCGAGGCAGCCATCCCATGGAAAAAAGCCTTGTCTTCACGCCACAGAGGGCTGTGTCATGAATAATGTAAACACATGAGGGAGCTCTCCTAAAGGTGCACAGGTAACTGAACTGGAGTATGCACTTCCATATACACAGTTTTGCAACCTTGATTTCACAGGTTTTTGCACACACAGAGCTCTCCCTAGACATGTGGATGTACACATTCCTCATGCATCAAAGGTCAACGGCAATGTGGTTACTAGGCAAATTTTCCCCATTAAAATGTTACCAAAGGCAGATGTTTAGGGGCCTACAGGATTTACAGATTTGCTCTCCAAAGAGCATATTAGGGAAGATGACTGTTCTCCTGTTAGGTTGTAGGCTGTGTTTTAGAAAGCCTCAGTGCCCACCCCAGATTAAAGCAGCATGTTTCTGGAAGACTGGGCCTCCAATGAAGATGCCTTTCAACAACGCAAAACCACTAATGAGAAAACATAGACAGAAGGAGAGCTGGCCCTTGATGGTGATGTTTCTCAGCTTTGAGCAGCTTCCAGAGCCATTGATGGCACTGGCCTGATGGAAGAACAGGTCAGAAGAAGATTAGATTTTTGCTCCCAGTGCCTCTGATGTTTGTCCGCAGTTGGGACACAAAAGGAAAGAAGGAAAAAGAGCAAGTGAGAGAGAGAAAAGGAGGGAGAGATCCTGCTTGGCCACATACCATACATGCAGATAGTGTGTTGCAGTTTTCCAGTCTAGGGAGACCTCCTCTTCCAAGTATTCCAGTAATTAACCTCACTTTCTTGGCTGGTGTTAATTTGTTCCAAGTATTTGGGCTTTAGATCTAACCATGGGAATCTCATTCCCTGCAGTATTCTTGCCAACTGTTACTAGACATTTTACCACACACATGCAGGCCAAAAAAAGCAAGGCTAATTACATTGCTTTTTGCAAAGTGAAGTGTATTTGTTATAAGTTCAACATCTCGTAACAAAGGAGAGGAGGGGGAGAAAGCAAGGCAGCATCTTTTAGTGTCTGCCCATGGGAGGAGGAGGTAGAGAGGAATGTGGAGCTGCTTTTTGCTGTGCAGGACCTACAACACAAATGTCCTGTGAGGCTTTAGGAGCCTAGGTGTGATGAACCACCACATGAAAACAGAGAGGAGTGGTGCTACCAAGATTTTTAGCTATAAATAACTGAGTTCAATTATTTGATACCAATGGGATTTCTCGAAGTAAAAATTTAAATACATGAATTATTCAAACCAGATGTCGATTTCCAAATACTTTCTTGTTTCTCCCCCTTTTGTGCTGTGTGTGCTACCTGTTAAGAATAGAGTGTGTATGGGAGGAAAACGTGTGTGTGAGAGTGCATGCAGGGGCACTCTCTGACAGCATGACAAGCAACAAACTCACATGTGACAACACCTACAGCAAAGGAAATAGCTTATGAAAAAGCCTATGGATTTTCAAGTCCAAGTGCCTGCAGTTCTTAGACCCATTCCACACTGAAGAGTTTAAAAAGGGCCAACAAGTTAAGAACGGCTGGAGAAGCAGTCATAATGCCAGAGTGTTGACATTTGGGATCTCTTATCTGGTTAAGTCCTTAATTTCACTGAAAGGTTTTCTTTTTTCCTGCTTGTTATTCATTGTCTAGATTTTGAAATTAACAATAAAATGTAATAATACCTAGTACTAACATAAATCCTTTTATCCCTAGACCTCAAAGAGTTCATAATGGTGAGTCAGTATTATTATCCACAGTTTAAGCCCATCTACAAATAAGTTTCCTCAGGGTCTATCTCTAAATCTGCATTTGTAATCTTTTGCTTAGTGCATTTGAATTTATTATTTTTTTTAAGTTGGTAAGTGTAAATTGATCAAACAAGCTTCTTTGTAACTTCTCTGGAACTGAGGTCATCCAGTCTCAAACAGAAACTAATGCAGACATCTTTAGTGCTTGGAAAGGTTAGAACGCAGTTAGGAAGTAGCAGGAAGCATTCATCCTTTTCCTACAGTAAAACCAAACTTTCTGACTAATAGTTCAGTAGAGGGGACAAAGTGCTTGCTTCATTAAATAGTTCAAAATTTTGGAATTTAGTTCTGTAGTCCCCCTCAGTTGGATTTCTTTTTAACTGTTTTCTAGTACTAAGTGCAGCATGAACTAGAAAAAGTACTGACAAAACTTTCTTTCAAAAAAAAAAGGTGGGATTTCTCTGTTCTGAATTGTTAAAATATCTTGTGTTTTTTACTGGCATTGTTGAAATTCCTTCCCTTCCCCCAGGTTTCTTCTTCACATAACAACAGCAGTATCAGTTTTATCTTGATGGAATGGCATATTCTTGCAGAGTGCAATTCCATCAACTTTCTCTGACCAGCATCATTTGCCAACTTCGCTTCTCTGTGATTTACATTAAAAGAAAGGCTGAGGTTACTTCCCTATAATCCTCATTCTCTTCACATTGAATTGTTACCCAGAAGAAGGTCAGACACAAGACTGCTGTAAATTAGCACAGCTCCACTGAAAACAGTGTCTCACCAGCTGAGGGTTTGGCTCAATAGCTGCACTTAGAGGAGTGGTTTTTTTACCTCTATAAAGGCTGAGACTGGCCCAGTCAACTTGATGAAGCAAGGCCTAGGTGGGGGTCAAAACCAGTCGTTTTTCTTCTTGGAAATCTTTAAAATCAAGTGTGTTCTAATATTTCCAGACTATTTGAAGCCCTTTGTCAATCAATGATGAACCAATGGTGGTGGATGCGGTGGGAAAGCATCGCATCATCCTGCGGGTGAGAGTCTGGCACATGCACCACATCTCAGTGCAAGAGCACCCCCATGTGCAGCCATCTCAGTTTTCACACACAGCTTCTGTGCGTCCTGACCAACCCACCGTGCAGTTGAGAAGGAGGCACCTGTGTGCAGATATGGAATGCCTTCTGCCTTCTCTCTGTGCTGTCCTGCTTATTGGTAGTAAACGGTGCGTTGAAGCCCTGAAGTGTCTGCTGCTCTCACATACCTGACTGTGTCCTCATCTACATGTGTTTTGCCTGAGGATTTTCCAGTTAATCAGCTGAGGCCTGGCCATACAAACAGTTGATTCAGTGTTGTCCCATTGCAAAGGGCAAAAAGATACTTCTATGAAAAACTGGGAGGAAGCCTTTTGGATAATATACATTGGCTGGAGAATTTCTTCATCTGCAGCAAGATGCTCCCCCGTTCTTCGTCTTTGCCTCTTCCCTCTATTCCAAAATTTTCATCCCTTCACTAGTGCCTGATTATTTTTTTGGAATGAATTTTAACAAAGAGGTAGAAATGTTAAATGTTTTTCCCCAGATCAAAAGCTGACTGTGAAAGCCAGGTCAAACAAATCCTCTCCTGAAGCAGGGGCTTGGACAGACTTGATGGAGCGAATTCACATTATGTAGTATATTTTGAGTAATTCTGCTATCTCAGAAAATGTCCAGCCTCTTTTGAATCTTTTCATATATGGAGACTCAACAGGGGCACATATTGATGGCAGAGATGCCCCTTTTTGTACAAAGCATTGCATAAAGCATGTGTTTCCAAACACCAGTGTCTGGGAAAGGCAAAACCCCAGAGCACAGTGGGATGCTCAGGTGAGCAGCTGCTCGCCACTGTGGTGTCCTGCCCTGGCAAAACAAGGCCAGGAAATTATACTGAGGAGAAACAGAAATCCTGTGCACAGGCAGCAGAGAAATGGTTATGAGACAGTCCTGGGATGACTGCACAAATTTTTGGCTTTCCCCAGAGCCATCAAATGGTGAGTGCAAGCCTCTGGAAACTTGTATGGCTGAGCTGAGATGAGAGGAATTTTTCAACACCCAAAGCTGGATCAAACCCTCCTTCCTGCCTCTAGTTCATAAAGCTTTTTAACTTTTGAAGGGGAGAAAAAGTGATCCCAGATGTACCGCCCTAATTACACACTTAGATGAAATTGGATTAAGGTCCTCTTCCTCTGAAGATGTCTGGGACTGGTGAGGGACTGTGGATCACTAATGCTGGGGCACAGACAAGGGGGATCAGATCCAGCACTGTACCCAATGAAAACTCCACCAAATATTCCCCTCTGCCTTGGGATGGGCTTCTAATCATTAGGGTCATTATCCTGATCATGGAGTAGATTTGTATTATTTTTCTAAAATCTGCCCTTCTGTGCGGTGAAGCTATGTGTTTGCATAGAGGGAGGGTTTGCAAGAAATTGATCTTCCTAGTTGCACGGCTATCTTAAAAAATTATAATTACCCAGTGGCAAAATATGCATCAGTACCTTTAATGTGCTTAACGTATGTCTAGTTATTTTCATTTCCACTAAATCAGACCAATGTTGTATATCTCTATCTTGCCTGCCTCACACCCATGTGCAACACATTGCAGTCAGCATATGTGAAATGCATGGGAACTCTGTTTTCTTGCATTAAGCTGAATGGCAAGTCACTGTTGAGCTGCTCAGTGGAAGCCCACAGCTCTCTGGGGGACTGTGAGATTGCTGACAGCAAGAGTATGTCAAGCCAGCCACATGGATCTGATATGGGGCTGACGAATGTGCAGTATTGGGGTCCCCCTGCCCACTCACAGCCAGATGGTATTAGCAGGACACAAATCAATCTGCTCTATGCTCCCTGTCTGAACAGGATTTTCTCAACATGAATATTTATGGTGTTTTCATATTTCAGATAAACCCCTAGAGTCTCATAATATTGTTTGAATCCAAATGAGGCTGGTGGCTGCGGCGCAGTGCCCTACCACAAAAACCAACTCTTGCAAATCTGACCCAGCACACAGAGGTTTAAAGTTAAAGCAGCACAGAGGCTTGAAAGGACCTGTGGCCATTGGCAGATCACTGTGTTGATGGGCCTCCTATGGAAACACAAGCTGAGGTCCACACTTCAGATAGGTGACCTCAGAGCTACAGTTGTCAGATCCTTGAACATAGAAATAACTTCTCCTCTCACCTCCTAGTCACTTGTTCTAATATATATTTATATATTCTATACCAAAAAAGGTAAGACTTCAAGTCAGAGAAGCTGTTAGTAGAAGTGGATGTGTTGTGATGGTTTCTTAATATTGCTTCAGTGTTTGTTTTGATGCTGTTTGAAGCACACAACTGTAAAAAATGCTGCATTGGAGAAGATGAAAGCAGAGATAAAGACAGAGGGATGAATGGCTTTATTGAAACACAATCTAAAATTCATAGAAATAGGATTTGAAGTGTGGGGTTTTGAGTGAGAGAAGATCAGGTCTTGCAACTTGCACATGTTCCTGGAACTTGTAACCTGGAAACTGCTTTAAGTGAGAGAAATCCATGTGACTTTGAAGGCTGTGGTGACATCAAACTTATCTGGTGGCAGTTGCAACTTCAAATAACCTTTTGCGGTAGGAACAATAACTCCCTTCCAGACAAATATTCTGTTTTATTGCAACTATTTGGCTAGCATAGTAGAGGACAAAAGATAGTCCTGAGAGCCTAAAGACACGTAGCTGGTGACAATAGAACTAGTGACAGAAATTGAAGAGTTTCTGTGTTTTCCAGAATTAAACAAAGTATCTCTGGAAGGGGCCTTAGGAGATCATTTAGGACAGTGTTTCTTAGCTTAGTGTCAGGGGAACAACTACTGATCTGAAAGACATTACAAGGCATTTCACAAAACTGTTGGGGGAAATAAACCTCTCTCCCTCTTGATATTCTCTGGCATCTGAGAAAACAAACAAATGCATTGGGCAGCATTACAAATCGCTAAGCAAACTCTTAAAGGTCAGTCTAATTTGTATTTGGTTGGAAATGGGAATCACTGTGGCTCATGAACTTTTTTCTGGAGGATTCATTGAGCTAAAAGCCACCAATCTAGCCCAGTTTCCTGCCAGACTGTAACCCCAGCCCAGCCAGTCATTTCCTTTTGACCTTCCTAAGTAACTGCTGTAGCTGCCCTCTGTAAACCCACTCCAGGTTGAGCTGCCTGTGAACCAAGGAGCCCTGCTCTGATCTGACACAGCTGCATAACCTTGATTCCAGCTGCTGAGGAAGAGCTATGAGAAAGTCTGTAGAGAGATAGGAAAAGTAAAATTACTAACAGGGAAAGCACAGATAGGTTCATATCTCAAGGATTCAATAGGGAAGGAACTATCATAAAACATTAAAAAAACATTAAGCAAGGAAAAAAACCCCAAGAGCAAAAACCCCAAAGAGCAAAACCCCCAAAATCCCATGGAGGCTTGTGAAGAATTGCAGTGTTTCTATTTGGAGAAGTTAGTGTTGCTGGTGCCAGTGGAGCCAGGTGAAGATGACAACTGAGCAATCAGAAGAGGTAGCTCACAAGAGCTGCAGAGGCCAACCCAGCCTCTCCTGACTGGTGCTTGCCTGGTCAGCCAGGATTCTGAGTGCCCTATCAGGGTGAAGGGCATACTGATGCTTAGCCTAATAGCTTATCAACCCCCTGCTATCTAATATGCGAGTCAATAAATGATTGCATCACACTCCTAAGCTCTGTATATTCTGCTGTGCCAAAAAAGCTCACCTCAAGGAAAGGTAGTCATGAGATGTCTCAGTTTGGCAGGGGGAGAAGAGGAAGTGACAGGTCTGGTGGGCTGAGATCCCAACGGGCATCAAGGATCAGTGTCAGTCCCAGCACCCCAAGTGTGGGCTTTGGGAACTGGGAAGTATGGTGCCAGCGGTCTGCTCTCCATATGGCTCCCAGCCTCTGTGAGCAGAGCACAGGATAACTGTGAACAGCCAGTGGATTTGTCAGAACTTCCCCACCTCAGAGGGGTGCATTGTGAAAATTAATCAGTTTGTGTTTGACTTTTTGACTTGGCGTTCCCTCAATAACTTCTTCACACACAAACCCACAATAAACTAATTAGGCCTATTTCTCTGACAGACTGTTAAAGAAGAAAGAGAAGAAGGATGTGTCTAAACTGCTTGAAAGACAATATTGGAGATATATGCCAAGTAACAAAAGGCATCAGTAGCTCTTTAAATTCCTTGACTCTGAAGCTCTGATGAACAGAAATAGCAAATGAATGGCTTCCAGAAATGATGGCATATAGTTCTTGTTGCTGTTTGGCTTGTGTTTGTCTTTAAGGAGTAGGGAGAGCTAGAAGGGGAGGGAGACCTATGAAAGAATTAGTTTCAAAGAAATGAAGTATGTTAAACATATTTTGAAATAACTTACTTGATTTGAAAAATAGGGTAATACAGGCTATGCTCACAGCTCAGTTTATGTATAAAAATATACATACATGTATATTGGACTGAACACAAAATATTTCCATCTGGAGAGTTGGGTATTGTCTTGCACAAAAGGCTTCTACTTGAGTCATTAATAGTATATTTTATTAAAGGAAAATTGGCTTCAAAAGTGGTTGGGAATTGTGGGAATAAAATTGGGATGAAAGTAATTATCCCACTACCCTGTCTCTTCCCTTGTGTTCATTTTTCTGTTCCAGACACAGACGACAACAGCAGCTCCTCTGTCTTCTGTTCCTTCCATGTTTGATCTCCTGCCTGCGCTTTCTTCTGCTGGATCCTGGAGCCTGTAGGAATGAGGGTATTGTGTCCATATTGCATGTGATGACATGTGTTTGAACCAGCACCAGGGCACTCTGGCAAGAAGAGCTTGAAATCCAGCAGGACTGAACAGCAGGCCGGGTCCCTGCTGAGGAACAGCTCGGCCACATCTTCAAAACCCTTTGGGGATAAAAGAAGTAGAAAGAAAAACCTGAACCTGTTGTGACACCTGCTTTTTTGTCTTTCTAGAAGCTTAAGGTTGTCAGGAACAAAATTGTTGAGCATGCCAGCCTGAATAGGGGATGCAGAACATTAGTAAAAAGTTAAGTACAGAGGCATGACCCAATATGAGGAAGAAACCTGGGAAATTCTGCATCAAGCTGGATGTGCTAAACACCAGAGAATGGATCACCCCAAATATCTTTACAAAGAAATGGAAATAACAGGTGGCAATGAGGATCCTCCTGTGCAAGGCATTTTGTGTTGAGCTTTTGCAGTTCATCTTCGCCAGCCTGGCCTAGGAGATGGCAAATGCAGAGGGACTGAAAAGTCATTTCCTTTAGAATTCAAGAAGAAAGTGAGTGTAGTTCCTGGGTGGTAAAATGCCTCTGTGGTTGAATAATTAACTTGGAAAAGCTACAGAATGTTTTGTTTTTAACACAGCTAGCCCTATTTTGCTTTCAATCAATTCAATAACTTATGGAATGAAGTATCTTTCCAAAATGTCTACCCAATAGATTACTGGTCCTTGCTGAAAGGGCTGGTCATGAATTCTTGATGATGGTGACTTTCATTTCACCCCAAAAAACATTGTGTGTCATAATTGAGGCCATAATTAATGCTTACTGAGAATGCTGGATACTGGTTTTAAACAAAAAAACTATAAACCAATGGAGTATAATGTCATGTGGAAAAGACTACTTGGCTCAGCAAAAAGCTGGGAGGAGTAAAAGGGAAAGACAGAAAGAGGAGGAGTTCAAACAAGACAGTGACTCTTACACAAGGCTTAAACTGAGAAGGAAGTGGAAAAACTAACTCTTCCTTTTGCTAAAATAATCCATTCAGTTAGTATTAGGTCAGGACAAAAGGTCAGGAATCTTCCCATTGTTAAACATTGCAGTTGGAGCACAGTGCCATAGCTGGGGGGGATATACAGCAAGTATTCCAAGAAAATAATAATGCACTCACAAAATTAAGTAACAAACAAATAAATAGAGTGTGTGTTAGTTTAGATGTCAGTGTCCAGGCCACTGTGTCTGCACTAAGGGTTATTTTTATTCGCAGCACAGTAGTACTCAAAAGATCATAACCCAATTTATCTTGCTGGTGTGCAGATGCACAGTCAGAAGTATCCCTTTCTTGAAACAGATGATCTACTCTGAGTGTATGAAGAAATGCTTAATTTTCTCCATTTTACATGAGGATAAAATGAGGCAGAAAACAGCATAGCCCTGATTACTGGAATCAAGAAACTTTTAAGAATGAAATACCTCTATACCTCATAGATCTGTCCTTGCATGTTTGGCCTAGGGTTAAACAGGAAGCCTACAGCCAAGCTGAGAATTGAATCCAGATCGCCAGGATACTCAGACAGAGCCTTTTCCAAAACATAGCTTTACACAGATATGTGCAAGCCATTGGAAACTCTAAGTGAACTCTCATTATGTCAATTAATTTTTTGCTTAATTAAACAATTGTTCCTAAAACATACATGGGATATTCACTCCTTTTCTGTATAGAAAAGCAGACAGACAGCAATATGCACAAAGGGATGGGCTAGGGATTGACATCCGTAGCATAATCACTGATCTAAAATACAGCAACTCAGTTCAGAAGGGCAGTCTGTGTAGCTAGAACTGTGTCCCATTTTGATTCTCTATGCACAGAACAGCCTGATAATCAAATGCATCCAGGATAGCTGTATGAGGTCCTGGCTACTGAGAAATACGAACCTGTTTCTCTACGTCGTAATGTATAAGCTGATTAAATGCCACAGGCAATCGCTTGCAACCATATGCCACTTGCAGCCAATATAGCCTGCATGTGTTTTCTGCAAAGGAATTTCACAATTGTCACCACACCTGGCAGAATCAACTGCATGCTCCATGGCCATGATCTGTCAGCCAAACATGAAGATGGTGACTAGAAAGGATCTGGAATACCCCATGGTTGTAATCCTACTCCAGACCATCCCTTGAATCAAGAAGACATTCCAGGTGTCTGTTCCAGGATTTTCTTTCTGTGGAAGTGAACAAGGGTTTATTTCAGATGGTGTTGGCAGAGACTAAGAACTTGAATTTGTTGTCTAGCCTCCACTTTATGCCTCTCTCCTTTAGCTGCTTTCCTTGAATGAAACTTGGATACTGACTGTTACAAATTATGAGAGTTATAGAGATGCCGATTGGGTTAAAGATCTAATTATATTATTTGTGGATTATAACTAATAAAAAATGGATGACAACTGTAATCCCTGGTCCGAGCATTTACACCTTTGGATTGAAGTGAAGACCTAAGTTTCGAAAGATTTTATGTACTGGATCAATAACTCCATCCAGTCTCTTCTGAACTCATTAAGAGAGAGCGAATAACCCAAGGGAAGCACGAAGCCCTATGCCATGATGGCAAGACTGCTCCTGGTACCTAAACAAGAAAGTTCATGTTGACTTGGGGAACCATTCAGTTTGCTGCGATGAGGTGTTGTTTTCACTCTGATTTACACTCAGCAAATGTATCTGAAGTTAACACCATCATACAAGGCCTTAAAACATGAGCAAAACCGCATCAGGATCCCATGATCTATGTAACTTACATAAACTTTGCTACAGGGAAAAAAACAAGCCTGCATGTCTCTGACCTCAAGATGTGTGGCCATACAGTGAAAAGCACACAAAAAAAAACCTCCAGAAAAAAATTTTCCTAAGAAAAGAGTAAGAATGGGCTTCATGCAGACACGTAGAGTCAGATTATTTGTAGGTGACAAACTAGTGTTGGTTATAAATGCAAAGGCTAGACCCCCTCACATGTGGCAGTAACCACACTTCAGCTGATGAAGGTAAAGCTACAGGTTGATGATTTGAGAGAGGGGAGAAAAATATTTTCAGATTTCACAAACACTTCATATTGGATCCTGGAATATTTGTTTACCTTAAAATAGATATTAGATACTATTATCTTCATCAACAAATAACTATAAATGCAAGAAATTGAGAGAAGCTTTTTGCAAAATCTCCATCTGGCTGATTCCATCCTTTTCTCTTCCTTTCTGACCTTTCCCATACTATGTTAACTGAACCTTCCCATTTCTTGGTTTGGAAACATCTTCCCACAAGTGTTGCTTTTTTTAAACTCCAAAATAAAAGTGAAGGATATAGCACTAGCTAAAACTTCATAGTAACTCCTCAACTTATTTCAAAGGAAAATATTCTGTGCAGATCTCCTTAAATGAACTGTCAACAAAGTATGCTCCGGGCAGCCAGAATTCAGAAAAGTCAACCAGCATGCTGACTGGGGAATAGAAAAACAAACCAGGGAGCTGTTCCCCCAAAACAAGAGGAGACGAACCTTGTCCCACTGGAGCAGCTCTGAATGCTGAAGGTCTCTCTTCGTGCAGGGCTGAGGAATCCAACCCCTCACCTCGCTAACTTCGCCCTTGGAAAGGTTATCTTGCAATCAGAAATGTTGCGTTGCGTGACTTGGATCCATTGTTTATAGAATCGTCTAACCGACTTCATATGTATCTGGTCCAGGGAAACTGAAGTTATTAAAACACAACACTGAGACACTGAGCTCCAATAGCAGTTCAACATGAACAAATAAAGCAAGAGTTTTCCCCAAAGTAAAGCAAAGCAAGGATCCCGGCCTTCGTGTGAACTGCAGGGATGAAAGGAGGATGTGATACCATCATCTGAACATTGACCTTTTCGCTGTTGTTTCTTTTTCCAGCTCTGAGCCCCAGTCCTGGGTCTCTCCCACTCTCTTTTATCCCCTCAGTCCAACTCCTAGCAAAACCCTGGAGCAGGTAATCTATGAACTGAAAGGTTTTTCTCATGTTTTCATTCTGTTGCTTTTGCAGCCTGGTCAAAAAAGTGTCTGGATTGTTAGTTGTGACCTTTAACCCTCAGTATCAACTCTGCTTGCAGAAAGTTCTACAACTATGATTGAAATGAGCGCACAAACTGAAAGGTAAAAACACATGCGGATTTGTGAAGCACTGATATCTCATCAGAAACATCTGACTATGTTTTTTTCTATACACTTTGTTCAATATTAATATCAGAATTCTGTATCTCTAGTATGCTGATTACTATGGAATAACCTTATGGAAGTCTTTGGTCATCCTGTCATTGGCTAGAGAGGCCTCTGATTTTAGGCATTGCAAATATCAGAGAAAATTCACAGTAAATCCTTAAAATGTTGTGTGCTTTTTCTTTAGAAAAATATTGCCCCTGGAGCTGTACTAGAAAGTAGAGAAAGTTTGATGTTCCACAGAGAGGTGCCAAAATTGTTGAGTGAGAACTTTTGGATAACTAAAGTATTTGGTTTGATAAAAATAATTAACTTACATGTATCTAAGAACTTTAATCCAGGTGTCACAGAGCTCTTAGAGGGCAAGGGAAGTGCTTTGGCTGTTTCGGACATCAGTGGAAAGAAGACAATTTTGGGATGCAATATTTTTTCTGATAATGCACAATGGCAGTAAACAATAGCCTGTATCTTGCCTGCACTGCAGAAGAATTTTCTACAGCAGCAATATGCATCAGCCCAGCTAATATCCTTGTTATCATGAAATGAAAGCCCACCGTATCTGTAACAAACAGAGGTTTTGCCTTTGAGTCAATATAGTACTGCTAGATTGTCTGTAAAGGAGGTTAGGAAGAATTTGGGGCTACTAGAGGGAATGTCAGCACTGTGCTTCCTTTGTGGCAGTTGAACTTTGGCACTCAGGACTGCTCTCTATTCTCATACCACTCTAGAACAAACCAAGCATAAACTCAGGAAAGACTGAAGATAAAATGGAAGCTTTCCATGTTAGAGTCTCCTGAACTGAAGAATGTAAGAAAGAAGAGCCATCATTCTGTATTTTCAAGTCCATGCTACAGTACAGGAGAGATGGAGGCCACGGGGAAAGCAAGGACAGACCCCACTATGCAGCGTAATTTTGTGCCCAAGAGAGAAGCAAGGTAGGATAGGTGAGGATACTAATTTTTTCTGAAGAACAGAAGACACTCTGAAAACTCAGCTTGCTTCTGTGCTCAAAACCAGATGGGTTATAGTGGTAATAAATGAATTAAATCTTTATCATCTGGTAGCAAAGCCAAGAGGAGAAGAGAAACTACACTCAAAGGGTTAGAAAAGGACTCCACATTCCCCATTGAAGGAGCGGATGTAAATCTGTCAAGCGGTCATTTGGAGATCCAAGATCTGTTGCTTGAAATTAGGTCTGGGTTATTCAGACAAGTTTATTGTCAAAAATAATCATCATTTTAGTGTACAAAAGATTGCAGTCCTAAGGGATCGCAAACACAACTAGACAACATTACTGCACCATGTCTAGCAACACCTTTATTAAGCAAACCTTCTTAGCTTCTTAAAATGTGCTGCCATAACTATTTGTGTTCACAGAAACATGTATCCTGGTCTCTAGCCCTTCCTCAACTATTTTGCCTGAATCTTGTTGCACCTTTGTACAACACCGAAAATGTTAGGAGGATAACACTTGCCTATCTTGTAGGAGAGAATTACTGATTCCAAATTTTGCTGATTTCGTTGAACTGGTTAGCGAGATTGGAATAAGATTTCTTTATGTGCTTACAAAATGTCAGTCCTTCACCATATCATTAGTATTTATAACCATTACTGTAGATTTCTGTGTTTTTGCATTGCTGTCTATAGAATGACAGGATGCTAAATTGGCAGGCCTTTGGGCTGGCCGTGCTTGGCCACTCTGTTATTGTTATTGTAAGCACCTGGAAATTGCTGCATGATAGGCACTGGTTATCCAGTACTGCAAGATCTTAATAGAGTCCTGTGGGCTCTGGCAATCTGGAGACTGAAAAGAGCTAATCCAGCTCCCATCAACTTCCTGTCCCTGACTGAGAAGTCTCCCAGGAGAAGTATGTGTATATATCTACATCATCTATATCTTCATATATACATATACACACAATACACACAAAATAGCCAAGTACCCATGCTCTATTCCAGGCATGAACACCCTGCCTATATGTTAAACTTAGGGAAAAAAAAGCACCATTTAAGTTCTATTTCAACCCTCTGAACAAAACAATGGCTTTCTACTGCTCGAAGGTAATATCACCTTCTTTCCTTGACTTGTGATTCTGCAGCAGGCCCTTGTATAAGGGGTACAGGAAGTTAAAAGGATACTGATGAAGAGCTCACAGCAAAGGCTAAAATATTCTTGCAGGTAAAATAATAGAAGGCCCTCTGGTCTGTCAGTAGCTTTGGCTTCACATGTTGGTATCAGGGAAATAATGCTCTTGAAAAGTCAGTACCAGGAATGCTCCAGAAATAAGGACTGCTTCTGTCAAAGTTTCCTGGGAGGGATGGCTGGGTATCAGCCATGGACAGGCTCTGCCCTTCTGTCCTGAGGTGAGGAAGCTGATAACTGCGCATGCCTATAATACACAAAAAAAAAACAAGCACAGATTTGGTCAATCAAAATGTTTCTCTTGGATTTTTACTTTGGTTTTATATCAGTTAACTGTGTGAGAATCCCTAGCTTTTCCTGCTGGAGATGCCAAAATACGATAGGATGACCATTGTTTTTCCTCAAAGTTCTGTTCTTTAGACCAGAAGAGTCTTTGAAATTAGCCCTTTCCTGCAATTGAAACTGTTCTGACAAAACTGGAGCTTTCTAAAAGGGGTGTGGGTGTGGGAGGGGGTGTGGGTGTGGTTGTGTGGGGGTGTGTGTATGCATATGGGTGTGAGTGTTAGAGAGTTTCTTCAGAAAATGCCCCCTGAACTCTTCTCCAGTAAGGTAGCTGTTAGATACAGAAGGCTGAGGAAGATACAGAAAGAAGAGCTGTTGCTGCTCTTCCTTTGGGTCATGGGGCAGAACACTTCTCTAATGGCACCAGCTCCTGTGACTTGGGTGCTGGGTGGCAATGGGGACTCTCAGCAGCAGAGTTCTGCTCCCATCAGCATTAGACCAAAAGCTCCCCAATGACTGTAAGTATTAAATACTCTCCTCAGGCTATTCCATCTGGGCAGAACAGTGGGTGGTGAAGCAAAACCAACATTTACAATGTTTAAGTTGTATAATAGACCTTTCAGTGTAAACCAGGGCTGTCCTCCTCCGTCCCCCTGCACATTTCTTCAAAATTGCTTTTGTCAGTCAAACATTGTTTTTTTTAATATTCATGCTTTTCACTCTTTGACCTGGTTATCTTGGCACTCGAGGCACAATTGCTCGCCAAGGTAACTCAGTTTAATCCATGGATCAATGCACCATTCCCATGTGTCAAGCTTCAGAGAAAAAAGGAGGTGTGAAAGAAATGCATTGAATACGCATTTTAAAATACGTATGTTTGAAAATGTTACTTCATTAAACAAATTGATCTCCTGAGAGAATCTGTGAGAGGAAAGGCAGTTTTTTTACCTATAGGTGAAGATGATACCAAAGTATTTTGGGATCTGCAGCTAGAGATGTGGTGATCACAGTTTTCCATAAGGAAAGGCACGTGAACATGTAGGCACACTAGTGGCCCAGCAAATAATCATACATCACTGCTTCCATCCATCCCATCATCCATGGAGCTTCATCTGACTTATATTCCAGAAGCTGAAGCTGTAGAGGAAGCTAAAAATGAGCAGTCATAATACAAGATAATTGCAGGATGGTACCATTTAGCAGGACAAACTAATCACGAAATTACTTGGTATTCCAGCTGTTGTGCTGAGGCATGATACAAGCTGAAGTGTTGTTATTTTGCTCTACTGAGTGCAGATAAGTGAAGGGAGGCCAATGAATAACACATCATGGACTAGCATTAGTCAGTCTTGAACAGCTGCCTTGTCCCCAGCCTCATGTTTTGCTAGTCATTAGGGAGATCAAGACAGGAGGTCACTCACTCCAGTGGGGAAGTGCAGAGGATACGAGCATTTGAGGCTTCCATAGTTCTCTAAAAGATTTTTATTTTTATGAAAACCAGATCAATATGCTGGGTAAAGCGCTCAGGGGAGGACAAGATAGCAAGTGTGCTTGACTGATCTTCTCCACAATTTGCTTCACTCATTCAAAGAGCAGTCATGGGTTACCTACCTTGTGCAAGATGTGGGGTGCATCAGCCCATGGGATACTTACTCCTGTTAAAAGGGCCTCAGGTTACACCTGGCAGGATAAAACAGCATCAGACTCCTTTGTGCATCCTGCAAGGAAATGCTTCCCAATATATTATGATTCCAAAACCTCCTGAGGTTTCAGGCAGCCAGGGCTTCTTCTGACAGCATTTACTGCTTGTCTGGCCATGACTAGAGAAGTAGAAATCCTTCTTACTATGCACATTTCAATTCAGTTTAATATCAAACAAGCTTACATATAACCCCCCCCAAACTTCTGGCAAGGTGAGGGTTTGATTTGTTGGTTATAAACTTGGAAATAAAGTTACTGAAAAAAAAAACAAACAACCCAAACTGAAAAAACCCCAGTGAAAGCAATGAAATGCTGACTAGTAATCTGCCTTCTACTCATCTCTTTTTTAATCTTCAAGCAGGGTATGCCACCTGTAGAAGAACAGGAGTCATTTGGAACACACTTATTACCTTTTTACTTTTCTTTTTTCCTCTTCCAGTCTTACGTGGTGGCAGTGAATCCAGGAGTGTTTTGCTTTAATACTGAGAGAATGCATGTGAAAAAATTCCTAGTGTTTATCCAGCAGGAGTACATTACATTTTCTTGATGGGTGCAATAACAATAAACCAAATATTGTAACATGCATCCTTTATGTATGCATCTTAACAACCCATAATGCCTAGATCACCATATGATGATCTTCATAAAGGCCCACATATGACATAATAATTATGTGGATGACAAAGTTGGCCTTCAGCATGTTTTTCTGAGCCACCACCATACCTACCTTTTCCTGAGTTTCAGGGCACTACTGAAGTACTGCAGCTCAGCACACTCCAAATATATTCTCAGGACACTGAATGTTGCTCCTAAGCAACCTGTTGCATTTTGAACACCAGTATAAATAATTAAGGCAAATATATATTTACCATTTAGCCTGGTATAGATTTCCTGCCTTATTCATTCATCTGCAAAATCACAAATAAAACACCCCCAAAAATTCCAACCTTAAGTAGTTTGTAAAAACTATCCCGGGTTTCAAAGCATGGACAATGAACAGAGTCCAACTTGGTTTGAAAACTACAAGTTCTTCACATGCACCTGTCTATATGAACATATGTATAGGAGTACATATAAAATAAAAGAGTGCTGGGAGGAGGTATATATATGTGCAAATATATAAGTGTCTAAATAAAAGAATTGGGAAGAAAAGAGGGAGACACAGAGTTTGTTTCATTTGTCTGCACTGGAACAAATGTGCATTCAGGCATCTTCACTCCAGAGAGAGTAAGTTAAGAAGAAAATACAAAAGACAAATTTATAAAGAAGAAAATAATCACACCTTTGAGGAAATAAGCATGTTTATATGAATGAAACATTAAATGCCATACAGTCTGGCAGTCTATCAAGAAGGAAGTGGTCATCAAGCAAATGTTTTAGAAAAGGAACCCAACAGAAGAGTGATGTGTAAATGGAAAGTAAATAAATGAAACACAATGCATTCCTGCTTCCAGACACGTGTTAATAAAGCAGCTATTAGGTGGAGACACTGTGGTGATGCCTGAGTTGACGTCTTGTTTTTTTTTTAATTTCTTGCAAGACCTTAATCTGTGTTACTTGAAATAATTATGTGGGTTTTAAAATAGCAAGAAGCAGTAAATTTTAATGGCACGTCTGAATGCTGTTCCATTTAATTTCTATACGGAGCAATATTAAACCCCTAATAAATAACCTGTGTCTGAAATGGTCTCCGTCTTTCCCTTTGACACAGACACACATAAGCCTGCTCCAAGAAACATCTTTTATGTTTTTGCCTCAGACTGGGGAAACATGGCAGAAAGAAGGACTAAGGTGGGGTATGGATCAAATGAGGATACCATTCTCTAAGTAAGAAGTATGTTTCCTCTTTCCCCCCTCCTGTTTTGTTTTGTTTTGTTTTGTTTTGTTTTGTTTTTTTTCAAATAGGAAAATATATTTTAGAGACACCTCTGTCGTAGGCCAGCAAAAATCTCATTTTGTGCTAAACCCTGCTTACATTTTAGTACCTAAAAGCCAACATAAGTTGTGCTTTACTTATTGTCAACTTGCGGTGCAAGATGCAGATAGCAAATTCTGAGACATAAATAAATGTGGATTTTCACTTCAGGCAGATATGCAAGCTGAGAGTTTTCAAGTCTTTCGGGTCCAGGCATACCTGGATGACTTTAATAAATGACAGAGAGACAAAGTGCAAAAAGGCACAAAAGGCATCATGATGATACATTCCCTGTGACATAGTTCATATCTCTGCCCCAAATCACACCTCTGACTAACCTCTCAAGGAGGGTCTTCCCTTGAAGCCCCTTCATTGTGGTATCTTCTTTTTCAGATGCTGGGAACCCATCATGCTCCCTGTGTGCCACAACCAAGCCCTGGATAACAGGAGACTGATCTCTCCTGACACAGGCTGTAGAAGGAGCAGTGCACCAGTGCCTGCCCCAGTTCCAGGCATTCCTCTTCCCGCTTCACTTCTCTCCTTGTTTTGGCCTCCACCATCCAAGCCAGTCCTGTTTCCAGTGGTTTCTGAAGGGAAGCTTCTTGGAGAAGGGAGCAGTTCAGCTCTGTGCTGGGCACTGTGCCATGCAATGTGCTCTTTTGCAGCCCTGCAAATGATTATTATTTATGAACAGTGGCAGTCTGTCAGCAAAAGATCTGGATGTGCATTAAAATCATCTACTTCTTTAAACACAGCAAAAAAGAGCTTGCAGAAAGATTCACCCCTCCAAGTCAATCAACACAGTCTGGAAAAACATAGGAAGCAAGAGATAAAAAGGAATTGGAGAAGAAATTTGGAGGACAGAATAATGATGCTGCCTGCTTATCTTGCTCAAGTGGGTGGCTATTTGAAAGCTGAAGGCTGTAAGTGGGAAATCCTAGATAAACACGAGGATGTATTTATACCTTCCTCCAAGCTGGCTGACACAGGTGCTCACCAGACACAGGTTACCTGGGTGGCCTGAGTGTGGGGCCACACTGCCGTGAGGGAGGCAGACCTCTGCAGGGAACATTGCCGGGACAGTATGCTTTACATGCAATCTGCATATTTGAAGCGTGCTGCCAGTTCATTGGGTACAAACTGGAAGAGCTCATTTGGACCTCAATAGCTCACTTGGGGAAATAATACATCTTTTTTGGTTTTCTTTTTCCTAACAGCCTTTTTCCTATTTTTTCCTCTTTTTCCTTTCTCCACAGCCTTACTCCTCACCTGGCCTTTTCATATCTGAAACGCTTTTGTTATTAATACCATAAATCATGGTTAGTAATAAACATCAGAGAAACTCTGAGAAGTAGAAGGCAGATTTCCCCATCAAGGTGCAAGCCCCGAAGTTTTGGGTCCTTCTGCTGCCTTGGTTACAGTTACCTCCCGCTCCAGCTGCACAGAGGCTTTGTGCGTGTGGCAGCATCCCCCAGCTCCCGGGTGTCCCCACCGGGCCTGACTGTCGCTCAGGAATGAAGCTATCACTGGAGGGAAAGCCTTTGTCTGTTCTTGTTGGCACCCTGGGGGTGCTCCATGCTTACCAGCCTCCCATCACACTATGGTGGGACAGGCTTTTTTTGAGCTCTGTGTGTGTACAGCACCGAGAAAAATGTTTCCACTTACTTTTCCCCCTCCTCTCTTTGGAATATGAGGCACACACTTGTCATGCTTAAAGGAGTGGATTTATGGTTGACTCTGTCTCTTATCTCCCCACAGAGCTCACTGGAGCTGCTCTCCAGATGGGACAGTATTACAAGCTTCATCATATAAAGCCCAGTTCAGCCTACAGCCCAGATGTTCTTTGTTCCCAGAAATATTCCTTCCCAACAGTAAGTAAAAGGGAACTGGTACTGGTATGCAGTCTCTGCTCCTTCTGTTTGCATTGCTTGTTTATGGGTTACATATGCCAGTCCCAGACAGGGACAACTACCTCTCCAAAAGCCAATGTGAAGGGTGTTTTTCCGTTTTAAGCACAGATACGGATTTCTTTTGACCCATGGCCAAACTGAAGGTGCAAAACAAAGCTCACTTCACACAGTTTTCAGAGAGGAAGATGTAGGATCTTGTGAATGGGAGATTCTGGTTAAGAAAGCCACAGTTCAAACAAGTCCACCAACGGCAGCAGTGTAAAAGCAATCCTTATGGCAGAACAACAGTAACCACCCATGCATGTGCCACAGCATCTCCCAGACATGCTCTGCACATAACTGGGCGACATACTGATAGGAAACGTCAGTGCCCTCTGTGGATGAAGCTCCTGCTTCCCCCTTCTAATCTTCCGGCGGGACCCGGAAAACTTGCTGCAGCAGATGTGGAATGATGGTGTTGCTGCCTGGGTCAGCTGCCGGGAGCTTGCAGGACGGCCCGGCTCAGCCGCCGGCACCGTCCCTGCTCGGGCACAGCCCTGCAGCGGCCCCAGCACAGCTGCACGGCAGCGAGGCCAGGCTGCCCCGAGCCGCGCCTGGTGCTGCTGGCTGTGGGCACCTGGCCTTGCCTCGTCACGCTGTGTCCGGAGCGGGGAGGCACGTCCTGCGGCAGCGGGATCATCTCCCTGATAAAGACTTCATATTTATGCAGCTTTCTCTGTGCCCTGAACTTTGCCTGTGTATCTGGCAAAAGGGCAGTTACCTCAGGTCAGAGCACTGCCTCGAGCCAGCGCAGGGAATCGGCTTTCAATTTCAGCAGCGACTTTCCTTCCCTTTTTTCTCTTATCCCTCCAGCCATCACAGAATAATTCCCATCCCTATTAGCTTACCCCCCTCCCCCTTCCTTTCCCTTCCCCTTTGAAATCCTCCCGCCTGTCCCCGGGACGGGGCAGGGGGAGGCGGGGGGCGGCGGGAGAATTCCTCCAGATATTACACAAAAGCCTCATGTATCCCCAGTGTCAACCCCAGAGGGCGGCTGAGTAATTTAATTAAGGCAAAGGGGCTTTTGTTTTACTTGCTTTCTTTTTTGATTTTCTCAAGTTTAAGACAAGAAAGAAAAGAAAGAGGGAGAGAAATGTTAGCCCTCAGAGGAGGCACAGCAATACTAGCTTTCCCGTCTCTGCTCAGTCTCTTGTTGAAGAAAGACCACGGGCCTGTCACCCAGAGTGCAGGGGGCTCCCCAGCCTTGGATGGCTCCCCTCCTGTGGCAGTGATTTAAGGGACTGGCATATCCCAAGAATTAGCATGTATTCTTCTGCAGACAAACACATTCATACTGTTCCCTCCATCTACCCCACACCGTTCTTTGTCTTCCCTGGTATCCATTCCTTCGTGGCTGTGTCTCACCCTCTCCCACTGGCCCTTCCCTCCTCTTCCTTCTGCAGTTCACACAGCCTGTTCCCTCTCTCCCCCCTTTCCCGCTCTCCCTTTTCATGTGCTCTCAGTATACTTGCTTCCTTCCCTTTCTCCCCTCAGCCTTCCTCTCCCCCTTGTTCTTGATGGGGGAGCTTAACGTTTTTTTGCCAATAAATAACATCTTAATTCCTCGGCCTGATATTTATTAATTGCAGATTTATCACACTTGAAGGACATCCATGTCAGGGTAGACTCAAATGTGTGAGGAAGCAATGCCTGCTTTCAAGCATCGTGATGGGCAAAGCGTCAGTACACTCGTGTCAGGGGCAGCAGATTGCTTCTCTTTGTTTCTTCTCTGAGGAAAAAGAAACGGTAGCATCGAAGGGCTGGAGGCCATACCAGATTCATCTTCTCATCGTGTTGTGTCACCAGGACACGAGGACATTGCATCTACCCCACGCAGGTGTGGAGTCCACTGGCAAGCCCTGTCTGGGGCTCTGTTCCCTGAAGCTAATTCAAGTTCTGGGAACCCAGCTTTGACACAAGTTCACAGGGTGCTGGAGGGTGGGGAGAGAGGCTCACAGGGGAATGAAGCCCCGAGGAAACCAAAATTATCCTCCATGCCAATTATTAAACCTGGGCCATGGTGCTCGAGGAGCCAAAACCTGGGTCAAGTGCCCCACCAGGAAACCCTTCTGCAGCTGAAGTGTATGTCCTAGCTCTCTCATCCGCATCCCCTGCGGCAAGGCTAAAGCCCTCACAGGGCACAGTCCCCTCGGGCTGGGACAGCCACAGGATCTTCCACAAGAGTTTCCTTTCTAACACAGAATCCTGTTTAAGTTAAGAGCTGAACAGGCCTGTTCATTCATTGAATCCCCCTGTGCTCCCACTCAGGCTTAATGCTCTTACACACATACCACAGCCTAGGCACTAGGATCAGCCCAGAGGCATGGCTTTGGGGGACAAGTGCTGTATCACCGGGGCCAGCTGCAGCCTCCCTGCTATTGCCCCATCACCAGCTCCTGAGGGGACATTATTCCCCACTGAGGTGGCTAAGACATTTTCAGCATTATCCTCATGTAAGCAGAAGTCCCTGCTGCTCACACTCAGAGCCAAGGCAGTTCCCTCTGTGGGAGTGACAACAAAGCCCTTGGGTTGGGTTGGGCTGGCCACATGCCCCTCTCCTCTACTCCTGCAGCTTGGCAGTCCTCCTGGCTTCTCACCTCCCTGCTGTCAGGCCGTGGCTGCCAGGCTGCTTCCAGTCCTGCCTGCCTCGGCTCGGAACCTTCAGTCCCACTTTTCCTCTTCTGCGATCCCAGGGTGCACAGCTAAACCTTCACTGTCCTCAGAGTTTGGGATTGGGGGTGGTGCTTATTTGTCTTTTGGTTCGTAATCTCCCTGAACTGTTCACCCTCCTGCCTGCCCTCACCCCACTCCCCTTCCCGAGGAGCCCTGCGCACCCCTGGGGGGGCTCCTGGGGCCCCCGCCCGCAGAGGTTAACACAACACGACGGGGCTGCGCTTAATCCCCCTCGTGTTGCAGCTCCCCCTGAGCCAGGCATCTTTCACAGACTCCACGAGCACCGTGTCTGTGGCAGTCTTCCCTTATTGAAGGGGACATATAGACCAATTAGTTGTTATACAATAGCTCTGAATGGCCAGGCAATGGGACCAAGGGCATTTGCTCAAATTAATAGAGTCTGGAACTGATTTAACTCCAGGCTTAAAAAAAAAAAAAAAGGCTAAGTATCTCTCTAGTATCTCCTCAGACAAAACAGGACAGGTTTCCTTAGTGCCCATATTGAATGAAGATGTATAAATCAATACACACCCGGTAAAAGCTCTTGTTCCCAAACAGAAAAGTTCGTTTCTGAACAAAAAAAAATAAAAATTCCCTTGTATTTAGCTCAGCTGTACAAGAAAAGACCCTCACTTTCAGAAAAAAAAATGCTCAGTGTAGGAGGCCCTTTTCCCTGAATAAGAAGTTTATTCACCTAAAGGAAAGGTCCAGGAGTGAGAGGTGGCACAGGAGTTTGCTTCTTATGAAGAATGTAAGTTTCCATCTTGTAAACACCTCTGCAGCCACTGAAATGTGCAGCCCAAAAAGATGGGGGCGAGTGTGGGGTGGTTTACACATCCTGAGAAGGACAGAGTTAGACAAATCTCTGCTGCAGAAGGGGATAGAGCTACCTGCCTATAAACAGAGCGAGGGGCCATGAGGAGATACCAGATGAGCCTAGGGCATGCCAGCCAAGTGGCCCCCAGCTGGGAAAGGCCCCCACAGCTCCACTGGTGTGCCATTAGCTCAAGTCTCTCTGAAGCCATCTGCCTCCCGCCCTTAAGAATCTGCTGCAGACATTTTGCTCCTTTAGTCTGTTCTGTTAGTCGAGACCTCTTCATACGTGTCTTGATATAATTAAGAAATACAGACCAGGAGAAGATGGAATTTGCTCTAGTGGCTAGCTTCTTATAAAAGAAACCAAGGCTGAAAGATGGCAGAGACACATTTCCTACAGTACATGATGTTCATATAAAATGTGTTCTTGGCTCCTCTCACACACTGTTTATCCCGTCTATGAAGAGGGAGGCAGAGAAATGGCACATAAAACTGTTCACACAAGCTGGCAGTACTGGAGGCCTTACATCCTGCGAGCTTGGCTCTCAAGGCTATCACGCTGTGTGGCTGTAACCCTTGCTGTTCAAGGCTTGTATGCTACCCTCAGCCTTACGTGGACTGTCTATCCAGTGGTTAAGAAGAGATCCAGGAATCAGAACTCCTCCATAGTGCCATCGATGTTCTGTATGAAAAAAACCAAACCCTTGCATTGAGTAGAAATAGGATTAGTATTCATACTTTAACTAACAGCTGGTCACAAATACGAGAACTGGTTTGCAAATGATTTTGCAAATTAAGGCACTGATGCTGCGTTGTATTGCTTGCTTGTTGGGAAAGTTCAGATTAGGATAAGATGCACAAAGAAACATGCATTTCAGAGGTTTGAACAGCATACTTGAAACACTGAAAAATTAATACCAGAAGTCACATAATTTTTTGGCTAGTGAGTACCCTCTTTGTACAAAAGAAAGCTCTCCAGCCAAGGAACAGCAGCCCTGACCCCGGTCTTGACCCATCTCAGTCCAGAGGATGACGGTACATGTTATCATTTCTATAGACAGAAGAGCATTCCTCACTATTTGTAGAGCTAGCTTGCTAAGCAACTCTTACTTTATCTGTCAATGAACATGACATCATCTAAGAAGGGGCAAACCACTAATTATCACAATTTCAGATATTGCAAATATTTAAAGAGCTTCTGGTGGGAAGTGTGAGGAGACCTGGAGGCTGTTGAAAAATTCATTGTTACAGAAGGCTTTGGCAGGGCTGTAAATTGACAGCATCAAAAAGAAAAGCTTTTTTATAAAAAAAGAAAATAAACCAAGAATTATTCAAGTATGTGAACCAAGTAAGAAGATGATGGAAGAGAAGCTTGTCTTCAGTAGACCATGAGTCCCTTACACAAGTCTGCCTGGAGAAGTAGTTCATTAGGAGAGTAAAAATAATCCACCTTCTGTTGCTTGCTCCCTTCACTGTACCTCTCTTGCCCCAACCCACTTTGCCTTTTTAAAGGGGAGAAGTAACATCAGGCTTTAGCTGCCTCTGAGCTGTAGTCAATTCCCAGAAAAGTGCAGCAGGATGAAGCACTCATATGGCCTCTTTTCATCTCAGCAGCTTGGTACTTCTGACAATGCAGAAGAGAAAGTGCATCCTTTCTGGGTTCCCTCTCCATCTTGGCACTGCAGTCAGTAGGCACATGCCCAAAAGCATACATACAGCTTTCTTTGAAGTGAAGCTGTAGGAAACACACCAAGCCAAATAAAGTTACACTGTTTGATTTGCTGCCTCTTTTCAAATAATTCCATGATTTGCTCCACCAATGCTAGAGTCAGTCAAATATGTCTGACTATTTCCATTCATCACAAGGGTATGTTTGGTGGGTTATGATGCAGATGGAGGGCTAGGAGGGAAGTGGCTCAATTTTTTGGAAAGTAGGATGGAAATAAACTGCTCTCCAGTCTCACCACTGCTGGTGCCATGGTTACACCACAGCCCTCAGAATATGCTGGAGGATTAGAAGATTGGGAAGAAGGATTTAGGGAGAGTGTTGTCTCTGGGGAAAGCAGTCCAAACCGGCAGGTGATGCTAGTACATGCAGTGCAAAATGTCATCCTAGCTCTTTTTCCTCTTTCCTTCTACATACCAGCTTCCCAGAGCACTTCACCAGGGTCTGGGACAAAGCCAAATGATCAAAATCAGAAAGAAAACAGGGCATGTGGCCCCCACTACCTCTGTTAAGGGGTCCCTTGCTCAGTGTCTCTGAAGAAGTGCTGTCACATCTGCAGGAGCCAAGGATGACACAGAACTGCATTCAAATGTCTTAAGTATTTGATTTCACAAAGTGTGGGTTTTTTTCTGCATGCAATGTAACGTGCAGCAATCTAGCCAGATGTTTTCAGGTGGTCACCCCACAAGCAGAAGGACTGCAGGATGCCTTGCTACTGCCAGACGAGAGGTACGGGCCTGTTGCTGCACTGCCTCCAGAGCCTCTTGTTCCCTCCTGCAAATCCCCCACTGGCTGCTCTGCTCTAATTCTTCACTCTGTGGATCTGCTCTTGAGAACAGGTTCTCCTGAGGACAGTGAGTTTTGGAGATTGCATATACTCTGGATGTCAGAGATCTTCCAAAATATCAGAAGGTGAGCAAGGTGCTTCAGCAGGCCAGTTTTTCAAACAACTGGTATCTGTAAGCAAAACTATAAATTCCTGCATACAGTTCCTGAAATTAGGCACCTTGAGCAAACATTTTTCAAAGCAGGGGACAAAAATAAGCAAATTAATAACCTGATCTCAAAAAAGAAGAGTAATGGAAATTGATTTAAAAAAAATCCCTTTAAACCTGTGAAATGGAAAGGAAACAGTAACTTTTCCAAAAGTTCTTGACTACAGTGGTATTTTCATTTTGGTTCCCACACAAGCCTACTATTGATATACCAGGTCAGGAGTCGTATATTTTCTCACTTTGTAGTGCTGAACTCTCTGAATGAATTTGATATTACAACTAAGATTTTTTCCTTTTTTTTTTATTTTTAATGATCAATTTGCTTAAATAGCATTAGGAGAATGAAAAGACTAACATATATGAGTTAGGATTTGAGTATACAGTCCAGTTTAAGAGCTGTAAGCTAAAATATGGAATTTTCATAAAAGAAAAACTGAGTTTTCTCTTCAAATGTATTTTTTATTTATTTTACTGGTAAATCTTTGCGGGTTTTTTTAGAAAAAAAAAAAAAAAAGATGCAAAAAGAGAAGACTTCAGTTTATCCAAAGCTCAGACAGACATTATCCGACACCTGGACACAACTTTTCTGAGAGTCCTTCCTGGAAGGTTAGAGGAAAGAAAGAAATTCTTCTGAGGTGGAGTTGGTATTTGAGCAGGATATGAAGCGAAGGTAAAAGGGACAGTTCTTTTACCAGCTGCCCTCTATTGAAGGCCATGGGTGCACAGGTGTTCTTTTAGATTTTGTCTAATGTTACTAAGACAGAAAGCACAGAGAAGTAAGATCTAAAAGCTAGCACAAATACAAGTTGTGGGGACAGCTAGTATGTGATTTGCATGGTTGACATCAGTATGTAAGATGGGACTGGAATTGGGAAAGGCATTTAGGGCAAAAAAGTGGATTGTATGTTGATATAATTTCTGAGATCCTAACTTGGAAATAAGCTACCCGATGTTCATTCTTGGGGCATGACCTAGCACATGCCTGAGGAGTTGAATTTTCATAGCAAGAACGTGAATCGCATGAACGGGACAGGTTGACAAAGAAGTCTGTTACAGGTGTTCCAACTTCATCAAATCCAAAGTGACATAACTCTGCAGTAGACCAAATCGGGTGGCAGGCACACCAAGATGTTGGTACAGTGGCAACAGCAAGCATTCAAAGTAGGTCTCTCACAAGGGGCTCACATCACAGGCATGGACTGCTGTTAGCCATTTCCAGTCCATTTCTCTTCCTGGAGCTGCAGAACTCGTCCTTGGCAAAGACCTAATTAATCCTGAGCTTCTATGAAAAGTTCTGGCTCTGATTGCTGGCCATTTTTCTAGGAAGAGGTGTCCCATAGGCCAAGATGCCCTTTTGGACATCCATCCTCTAAGCAAACACTCTCAATGGATCAAAGCCCACTGCTGTGGCCCATGGAATTACTGCCAGTGCAGGCTAAGTTCCAGGGTCTCTGCAAAGGGCTCACTCCAGCTGTGGTACCAGTCTTATCACAGTTGTGCTTTCACATGTTGTATTTACCCTCTCAGGTTTCATGTGTTTTCTTTGGGCTCCCTTTGGTAAACCTTTGGCTATAGCATATTATTAGGGAAACAAGAGTTTGGTATTAAGTGATGATTATGCAATTTATTCTGACAGCAAAAAACGTGAAAAGAGGAAATTGACGTTTGTGATTTTAGTTATGCGCTGACAACTATAATTAATCTTAATTCCAGCAAGGAGCAGATAAGTGAATGTGATGGGAAAGCTTGCATTTTCATTGCTGCTGCCTAGGGACAGCAGTAAAATGGCACAAGTTGAGGTATTAAAGAGGGCAGAAACTTTAAACTAGTTTAAATACAAATAGAAAAGAAAGACATGAAAATGCAATGAAATTGAAATACATAAAAGGCAAAACTTAACTGCATAGAAAAATACCACTGTACAAGGGTAAGACAGCAAGAGATGATTTTATAAAAAAAAATCTGTCCAAAACCCCAGCTGGGCCAATTGTAAACAGAAACAGGAAAGGGCTGAGCTTAGATCTAATATACAGAATAAGTGAGAGCAGCTATTTTTCACTTTATTGGTTTAAAACTTTTTATGAATGTGAATGAAGATTGATCTTTTTAATTTGTCTTTTGAGGATGAAAATTTGGTTTCTGATATGCCATTATTTTAAAATGGAAACGTTTGGTTATTTTGATCAACAAAATACATTAACCATTTGCAAGTAGCCTAAACCAATTTTAAACCACATGAAGTGAAAACTAGCATTTTTTTGGTAAGCCTTGGTGGGAAAAAAATTACTTTAGCCCAAATAACTTCTGTTCATTATGTATAAAATTAAGAGATGGTATCCATTGCCTTCAGGGGGAAGGACAGACTAGAAGACTTCTTAAGGTCTTCATTCCCTCTGCTTTCTCCTGGCTGTTACTGAACGGAATAGGATATATAGTGTTCCCTTTCCCTTTTCCCACAGAGCTTTTATTTCAGGCTTATTTAAAGAATTTGCTTAATGCAGGGAGAGTGCCTGCTTTACAAATTGAGTTGACTGGGGTCTCTAGCCCTGCCGTAATAGAGATAAGAAGAGAAGGAAACCAACTTCTGAGGGACATTTGAATGGTGTTAGTATCCCCCTGCAATTACACTCAATGCCATGGACTCTTCCAGCATTGCAGATCTACCTATTTGAGTATCCTCTAACTTCTAGGAGGTGGTTAGCTACCTCTTTTTTCTAGGATGTAGCTTCTCCCGCCAACCAAATACACCTTAATTTTGCAGAATTTAGTTTGTTATGAATCAGAGTGAGACTGTACTGTTCCTAACAGGTCCTGTTTGGGTTTATCCCTGTACTTGACTTGTTGCTCCTGCAGTCAGTGGAGAGGAACCCATAGGGCCAGTGCTTTCAGATATGTGTCTCATAGAATATGAACCACTGTATGGAGCACTGCTGGCTGAGAGGAGAGCCGCAAAGCTGGCCCCCTACTTTCTCCAGATCTGAAATTTGCTAAATTTCTTTTTGTCCCGTTTTAAAACAAGTAAATCCACACACATGCATGCACAGACTCTACAACCTATTTGGCTTCTGAATGTCTAATATTAGCTCCTTTTGACAACTTAGACACGCATAAATGTCAAAGGTTTTTGAAGTCAGCTTAAAATTATAAACTGGGATCTGAAACCTTGCTATATCCATCACACTTTGTGAACACATCTTCTCTATTTTTCCTAACACCTCTCTCCTTTCTGATGAACTAGAGTCAGTCAGTAGAAAAACTTGCCTTCCGTGAACATAAGTTGACCTGACAGTCACTCCACCTGTCTGACACTTGCCCTCTGCCAGTTACTGGCATGTCTTGATTCCTCTCCTAGAGAATATGACCATACATGCTGCTGTAAAGAGAAGGAGGGTGAGCTCCATCAGAGATGGAGAAAAACAAGTTTAGAGTGCCCAGGTGGCCAAGTAGGCCAATGACATCCTGGCCTGTATCAAGAATAGCATGGCCAGCAGGACTAGGGAAGCGACTGTCCCACTGTACTTGGCACTAGTGAAGCCACATCTCAAATCATACGTTCAGTTTGGGGCCACTCACTTCAAAAAGGATATTGGAGTGCTGGAGTATGTCCAGAGAAGGACAACAAAGCTGATAAAGGGTCTGGAGCACAAGTCGTATGAGGAGTAGCTAAGGGAGATGGGGTTTCTTATTCTGGAGAAAAGGAGGCTCAAGGGAGGGACCTCATTGCCCCATAACTACCTGAAAGGAGGTTGCAGTGAGGTGGGAGTCAGTCTCTTCTGCCATATCTCAAATGAAAGGACGAGATGACATGGCCTCAGGTTGTGCCAGGAGAGGTTCAGATTAGAAAGGTGTGGTTAAACACTGGAAATTGCCCCGTGAGATGGTGGAGTCACTGTCTTTGGAAGTGTTCAAGAGGAACTGGATGTGAAGTTATTCAACACAAAATTATCATGTTGGTGTTTTTCAACTGCTTTTTTGCTTGGATAGGGTCAAATGTACTTGGAGGGAGGGAGGAGGTGATATGGTGAAGACAGCTAGGGAAGCTTCAGCTCACACCCATTCTGATCCACTTCACATTCCTCCTTTCAGAATCGAGCACTCCCAGCACAGCAGCATCATGGTTCTTTTGCAGGCCAAAAAGCCATGTTACACATGGATGGTCAGCCTGCCAACCGGCTACAGGCACATGGCTCCTGCTGCCCTACAATACTGTGTGATGCTTGCAGCCGGCCAGGTCACAAGCTTTGTTTTCAGCAAATATGGCCCAGATTAATGACTACAATTCTTTTTGTGGTTCTTATTTTTTAGAGGAAAATTGATAATTTTTAGCCAAAATATAACTTGGTTCTTTCAAGAGAGCTCACTTAAAGAAATGTTCAAATATATATTCATATGAAGTATCTTGATGGAAGTTTCTCTTGAATTCATTATTTTTCTTTACTTTGCACTGTCAAACATGATTCCTCATCCAAAATCATCTTCAGCTGATTAATTCTGTATCCAAACTGAGGTTCACAGAAACCTTCATTTTCAGTCAGACTGTGGACATCTTAACCACAGAAAGTTGCAAGTCCATTGTGGTAAAATTAAAATGTGGTAAATTTTTTTAAAAAAAGCACTAAATAAATATATGACTAGAATATGGTCATATTTAGGATAAGCAAATCTGATTTTCCATGTCATAGAGCCAATCATGTGAGGGTCAGGAAGGAATTTCCATTGCAGATGATTTCTGTAAATTAATGCACAATTAGTCAGGTGTGATGTTTAAGTTTCCCTTAGAAAGGAAAGGTAGTGGTTGTCACTGAATCTGTTAATAAACACCAGGAGTCTAATCTGGCATTTCATTCACTCCTTCTCTCCTGCAACTGCCTGCTAAGAAAGGCCAGTGAAAGAACTACTGAGGGTTTTTTTGAAGATTCTTTCTGTAAAGCAAAAGACATAAAAAGGACATGTATAAGCCCCAGAATTTCTCCCCCGTGAATCCATTCACTATGCCACGTATGTCATCATTAATGAAAATGAAGGCCATATGTTTGTTCATGGGAATGGTCATCTAGTGCGGCAAAATACATATTACAAGTGTTCTTATTAAAGAAGATTAGTTTTAAAAACATTTACTATTCCATCTAGCAAGCCAGCCTGGTGGATAAACCAGAATACAAGCAGACATTTTGATCCAAAAACTCTGATCTCTGTGATATGTCTGGAAATGAGGCTACCAGTGCTACCAAGCACCTTCTTGTACAGATAAATAGGTCACTTTTCCAGGGTTGGAGCTGACAGCCTAGAGATTGCAGTATCCCATCTAAACAATGACACAAAAGGCCTTTTGTATTCTTAACTTCTACATCTGGTACAAGGAAAACCTTCACTTGAATGAGTGTTAAAATTGCAGTAGACATAATTGTGTAGCAGTGCTGACATTCAAACAGTATGGTGCTTTAATAACAGGCACCAGAAAAACAATCTGAGCAATCTGATGATGTCCTAGATCATAGATAACCAGGCTTATTAGTTCATTTAGAACTGCTAGGTCTGCACTTTCTAGCCAAATACATGTCCATGAGAAGATATGTCAACTTCCAGTGACTTAACCATATGGTGTCTCAACCATTCATTGAAGGATATGATATGGTGAGGGAAGGAAAGTCCTTGCTGTGTCTCATCAAATAGCTACAAGTGGATCATGTTTCCCAGCCTCTTAGGATTGATGGGACATCAGAAAATTTGCCTTTTTTTTACAATGGGAACCACTGAGCAGATAAAGAGGAACCATGTCACCGATTTTGCAAACAGTTTTGAATTCATTGACATGAATTGATTTCCGTCTTATACAGTGGCTGAACTTGGCTTATACCTTAAAAGGAAGAGTTGCAGTAGTTATGAAGAAAAGTTATTGACAAGAACATTTCTCATGTACATCAAAGTCTGCTTTGTTTTTATATCTGCCAAGACTGGCAGCTTCCATTTCTTCTGCAACAGCCTTGCATAAGGATGGCTTTAGAAAGCAGCAGCCAAGTCTACTGGAGCAGCTTATGATTCCACCAATGGATCCAGAAGAAAAATTAAAAACTACAAATTTTGAGTTAAAGCTTAACAGGTAGGTGAAAACAGAAGCATTTCTCACTGCAGCACAATCTTAAATAACTGTTCATATTGCCAGGAATAAAATAGAAAAATTCACCTAACCACATGACTTTGGAGCAATTTCTCGGTTGTACAAAGGATGTAGTGGGTACACTAACTGTAAGGTCAATTCTTAGTCTCGTAAGTCACAAGCAGTCTGAAAATAAGAGCTTCATTGTTTTGTTCTGGGCTTCACCATGTACTAACTATCAGGCCTTGGGATGATCTGATAAGGTATTGGCAAAATAGAGGTAATGATGCTCATGTGCCTGGTAGGGGAAAGCTGAATACTGAAATTTGGTACAGTGATATTAAGGAATTGTGTGCAGAGTCTTCATAAGACTGGCTTAAAGATAGTGTCTGGAAGTCAAGACAACCCTTCCTACCCACCCACACCAGAAAAAAAAAAAAGCAGATGGAGGAAGGTTGTAAGAAACAAACAGAACCTGAGATAATTTACAATACTATCTTGCAAAGGTTTCAGTGTTGTTTGACAATTCGAGAACTTATCTGGTCCAAAACATTTCTTTCTTAGCCCAAGTTTTATTTCAGAAGTAGCTTCTTTAGGGAAGGGCTAGCTGTCAGCCCAGGGCATGGTGTATCCTCACTGATGAACAGATATTTTGGATCTGCATTTTCAGCAGGCCTTGGAGAAAACACTCCAAGCTAAATGGGTTAAATATTTCCATCAACATACGTAGCACAGACAGATACATTTAAAAGACAGTTTGAGCTGATTCAGAGGCCGTGTATATTTTCAAATAAATTCAATTTACTAAGACTGACTCATAAATGGAGCCTAGTGTCAGTAAGCCCTCTAATGGAAAACTTGCAGTCTTTGTACTCTCTGTGCTGAGTAAGTACCAAACCAGGTGGCACTGGTTTTGGGATGCAACAACCAAGTGTCCTTTCTCTGCAGGGACAAATGCGCTGACACTAAATAATGCTTACAGGTGTTATTCAATATTACAAACAGTAACAACGGGCTTTCATCTACAGGAGTGTCTTGTCCTAAGGCTTCCAAGCTCCTGAACACAAATAAACTCCAAGCATACCTTACATTAAACAGGCAATATGCCTGATTAAATCATAACAAGGACAAAGTTCGGGAGAAAACTTGGCATACTGTGATCACCGATCTGCAATGCTCAGCAGCAACATCAAGAACAAGAAAGATATAGCAGCCTTGTCTCTTTTTCCTTCTGCTTGTGAGAGGAAGGAATTCTCCCAGTGGGGAAAACTCTGGCAACAAGGAGCATGGTGCAAGCAGGCTCTTCACTCTGTGGGCAATGCCTTAGGGAGGGTTGTTACTTGGCTTGTTACTCATTCACCCTGAGTATATGTTGGCCCCAAGGATTTTTCAAGCTTGAATGCGATCCCAGTCTCATAAAATGTCTGAGAAGGAGGCTCTGCAAAGAAGACTTGACAATCCCTGAGCCTTGGTCTTTGGGTTTCCTTCAGGAGGTGAAAGGTAGTTGGCACATTTGAAGCAGAATTGAACCCCCTTCCAGCCCAAGCAGTTTCCTCCCTCCATGCACAGATCTGTGGTGTGCCTGTAACTACAGGTGTCGATGCTGTGAACAGCAGCTGATGTTTGTTACTGCCGGGTTATGCTGAAACTGTTATTATTCATGGACTCAACTGTGGTTCCTTATTGGTGGCAGACAAGACATCAGGACACAATCTGAAAAAGACAAGGTCTCAATGATTAAAAAAGATAAAGCCTGTTGTGTTAAGTAATTAAATCACCACTTAAAGGAGCAGACTAGCTCTCAATACTAATACAGGGGTAATGCCCATCTTGGAGAGGACACAAAGAGCTGGAATAGAACTACTAATGAACTCTGTCTATTCCAGATGGGTGAGTTTGCAAGTAGTTTGCTGGCATAAACCCAGAGACACATAAAGCATCAAGTCTTCAGTCTTTACTGGAGGAAATGAATTACAAAGAAGATATTAAAGCAATGTGTCTGCACTCATTTTGCATCAGAAAGATGGAAGGAGTTCATTTCAATCCTCCCTCCCCTCTGTCATCAAGTGTCCTAACACCAGTGAAATCCCTTTCTCATCAGGTCAGGCAGATCGTCTTTCAGCGGCTGCTGCCTGCAGCCAAGAGGGAGAACAGGGCTGGCCAGGCAGCAGCTGGGAGCTGGGGTAGGCAGCAGGTGCCGAACACTTGTGGAGCCCTGGAGTTCCTCAGCATTAGGACTGGATAGCCAGCAGTGGAGAGAGGGCTTTTCTCAGCTCTTGCTCTCAATGGGGCTGGATGAACGCTGCCTTGCATCAGCATGTATGCTCTGTGGCAAGCAGGACAGTTGGATGTGAGGGGTTGCTGGGACACCAGGAGCAGAAAGTACTGCCAATGACCAGCCAATTTGGGCCTTCAGGAGAATGAGTAACTCTTGGCTGCATGACCAAGAGCGGGGCTAGATGGGGGGAAAGTTGCAGAGCACTGTCACCTCGTATTGGGTCTGGCTCTTGCATGCCCTCTGCGGCATAGGGTATATGGGACAGATAGGAAACATGTGGCAGAGGCTGTGGCACTGTCCTGAGTGTGGCTGACAATGCATGGTGAACTAATGAGTGGACAAAACATCCATCATGTGTTAAACTGCACATTACCTGCAGTGATTATTCAGAGAGGTTTCTGTGCTGTGCCCCTACCTAAGCACACATTCACAAACTTGCCTGCCATAAGTCTATTTAAACCAGATGTCATATGGACCAAGATGCTTCTTTCATGTGAAGGGAACTACTAGCATGGAGCAAAATGAGGTGTAAGAGATGGTAAAAGACAGACTTGGGGAGCAGGACTCCACTGCATCTGTGTCAGTGAGAGGTGCAACGGCATTGCAGTCCACAAGCTCTGGAAACCTGCAAGAAAATGTGCCCGATATCCTTGTCACAGAAAAGATTGCAGCAAGATGATGTGCAAAATGAAGGTGAAGCAAGTTTAAATGACTACCAGACAATACGAATCCCAAGCACATTTTTCCATGGGTGATAAAGATTAAGGCCTTGTTAAATACGGCAGGCCAAACATTTGAGTAAGATAAATTTGTGTTCCTGATGTGAAACATTCAGCAGAGATTTGGGAAGGTGGCATTCTTCCATTTACTCAGGATATGAATGGCAGGTGGACAAGAGAGGAGGTGCAGCTGTCACAGAAACCTGGTGCTTACAGGCACTCTTGCTCCTCAATTATTGCAACGTTAAGATACCTCACAGTACTAAGGCAGCCCAGCATGCAGCAAGCTTAAAAAGGAAAAGACAGAAGTGTCCCTGAGCATATTGAAAAAGCAGCTCATCTGCCTTGGGTAGTTGCTGCTAGAGAGTGCCCTTCTGCAGCACTGCTGTGGATTTGTCCTTGCTTTACATGTAGTTTAGGGCACTATCAGATATCACATAGACCCTGAAGGACTGTTTTAATGGTCATTGAAAGTGGATGAATTAAATTTCTGATATGGACCATCTGCTCATAATAGAGCTGAAGAAGCCATGGCACTGAGTAGGTTTCCACCGAATAATAACTAACACTTATTTCTGAGTGCAAGGAGTAATTTTTATATTTTTAATCCAAGTCTAAATCCTTACCAATACTGAGAACTTGGATTAAAAAAAAAGCAATTGAAACTCTAAAGTTGGATAGTTTACTATTTCACTTGTTATTTACTGAATCTAGGGTACTGAGGGTGATAAGGTAGTCCAGAAGGAGCTACGCTTGCCTTGAATGATCTGCTTATCTAACAGTAGACACTGGACTTTCTTGATTTAATTCTCAGTAGAACATGTTTAGAAATAAGGATTATGTTTAAGAGGGGCAGTAGATCTTTGGAATTGACTCATGCTGCATGGGTCATGGGACTGTGGTACAATGTGCCATTGTCCCGTGATTTCTTTTTTGGATGACACTGACCGCATAACTCAGATATTCCTAGGACCTAACATTTTCCCCCTTCTTTTTCCCCTACCCTAAATTCACAATGACTTCAACTATTTGCCTTGCTGCAGCTTCAGGTTCTCCTTGGCCTGATTTCTCAGCTTGCTGGCTCTTAAGGCTGCAAGTGGATGGTCTCCACTATATCCAAAACCCAAAACTTCTGGCAGTATTAAATAGCAGAGTCTTACTAAATGTAACAGTGAAAATGGGAGATAATATTTAAAACCAGCAGTGCTATGCATGTAGAGAAAAACAAGAATCATTGGTACTTAGGCTCCAATTCAAGTTGTCTTTTACTGCAATAATGCAATTAGAATAACATGAATTGTTTGTTCACTCCAAAAAAAAATTAGATTTCTCTTTAGTTCCTCTTTTTCTTCTATCAAGGGTATCACTCATGCATCCAGTTTCTTCATTACTTGAAAGCAATATTCCTAATTTCATCCTAATCCTTTGGCCTTCTCTGGGATATAAAACAGAGGAAAGAGAATATCTTGGCATATTACAAAGCCTAGCAACCCATATTGCTCATCTTATTAAACACAGGCAAAAGATGAAACTTTCAACCTCATATTTTCCAGGTTCTGAGGCAGGATTTCACACTGGTCTGCAGCAGATCATCTTCAAGAGCTTAACAAAAACTTCTCTGGTTTGCAGGCCACAAGGTAATATCCCTCAATATCACATGCCAAACTAGACTCCTTTTACTCATGCCACAGAAGTGGTGAGACAAACCAGATACAGGAATTCCCTCATTACCTAATTTTAACATTGCAGGGGACAAAAGTTCCTACCAGTCATTTTCCACTGAGATTTATTTTCACAGTACATCTATTTCTCAGTTATACATGAAGAGCCGAGAAAGGTGTTGCTGGAAAAAGAAAGAGGCCCGGACTTCCAGGCTTACATTTTCTCATTTTTGGTGGGATCTCTTATTCCTTGAGAGCCTAGTTTAGATTAATCAGTTTGAAAGTGAGGAAAAGAGAGAAGATGCTAACATTTTGCAGATACATTCACTCCTAGATGCTTCCATTTGTATGCATAGAAGCGTCACCAGTACTCATTGGTGTAGGAATTTCTGCTCTACTTTTCTTAGGTTACTACAGTAATACCTTGCCACCACAACTGGAAGCTTACCTGTGCAGGCTGTAACCTTGTTCTTTTGGCAGAAAGGCACAGGCACTGCAGAGCTGACACCTCTCATCAAGCCACCTTGCTTGAGATGCCACAGCAATTTTATTCCTTCAAAACTATCTCTTTCAGAAAGGGCAAAATGTCTTCAGGATTCCAGTGCAGAGATGTAACACACTGCTGAGTGTGACACAGTCCCAGCTGGACTGACATTGTTCAGACAAGGGGAAGAAAACATAAGCCAAGTAGTGAAGTCCTGGTGCCACCAATTTGAATGTGGTCAGCACAGGGGTGGTTGATGGGCTGGTTTGCAGCCTGTAGAGTAAGAATGAAAGTGGACCTCAACTCCTCACATGAAAACACATCTGCTTGCCCTGTGGGCTATGCTGTTGCTAAAGCCATGTCTGCAGGCAGGGTCTGCTGGCCACAGAGGCACAGGCTTGAGTTGTGTTGCTCGGATGTTGCTCAAGCAGATTGAGCTTGTCCTTGCAACTCGGTGGAGTACACCAGAGGTCCCACAATGAGCTTGTTCCCCTGGGAACAGAAGAAGTCTTGGATTGTTGATGGTGTACACTGCTTGGGACAAGCAGGGTTATAAATGCAAGCACATCCCCTTCTATACAAGGTTGGACTATTTTCAAGGTCTGTGCTGTAAACATCCCCTCAGTGCTGCATGGATGTAGAGATATGCCAGCTCTGGTCAACAGGAGCTCAGATACTTCTACAGGTTGTCCTGTTGCAGAGAAGGAATATCCAAAATCTTGATAATAATATTTTAGTAGAAAACACTCATCTGATAATAGGAGAAACAGGAGAAAGAATTATAGCTGAAGTTTTACTGAAAAGTCATATTTGATGAAGACTGGGGAATCAGTAGAAAGGTACAAGATTCTTTCCAGACATACTTTATTACTTGGTCTGCTTTTTAAAACATCTAGGCCACTTTAGCTGTGAGATGTCAACCCCTGCCAGAGGGACACAAGTCAGAAACCTCAGAATGAGGACATCCGAAGTGGATAGTGATTTTCAATGCCTTGGATAGAAACCACTATTTCAAAATAACAACTATTACTTTAGATAGGTGCCTCCTTAAACATTGATGCAGGTATTTTTTGTTGGTTTTCATTTAAATTTAGTGGTAGTAGCAAATCAAAGACTTTCTTTTTCTAATCTAGGAATATAGAGATAATTCTATTTTTATAGAGATTGGAGGACAATCCTACTAGCAAATCTAGTTGTTTCTCAAGTGAAAATGACATTTTTTCTGTGCAGACCACTCATTAATTGCAACGGAGTATGATTTAGGTACTCAAGTTTATTGGTATGGTGGCACCAGAATGTAGTATTTTCCTACATTAAAAACATCAGTAGTCTGTGTTTTCTGTTTCAAGAAAACTTCAAAAGTTTGTGTTTCCTCTGTTAGAAGTGGGGAGGGGGGGTGGGGCGGGAAACCCCAAACCCAAAACTTGGCTTTTAGATTTGGTATTTTTTGCTTTTGAATCTTCAGTTCTGGTAAGCGATGTTGAAGATTTTCTCCCAGAAGCTGTAATGTTGATCTGATCTTCTGACCTCTAAGCTACAGTGGTGAAGATATCCTGGAAACTGTCATCAGAGATACCTCATAATAAGTACAGCTAATAAAGGATCCTTTTGTTGCAGGAATCTTTTTGTGTAAGCTGTACGCGCTTCTCCATTTTTCCTGTCCCCTGTGGGTGGTCAGAGCTGGAAGTAAAACATAAAAAAAAAAAAAAAATTCAAACCATTTCAAATGCAAGGAATTTTAAGTTCACAGACTGTGACTCATTGTCAGTAACAATTTCCTCTGGAATGGTGAAGAGAGGTAGAGAGGTTTTTTGTTTCTTAGTAAGAGTGCGTCTTCTCTATCTATATTTTGGTTTGCTATAGTAGTGAGATGTACCCAAATGAACAGTTCACAAAAGCAATTTTTTTTAAAAGCTGGTTAAAACACATAGCTTAAGGAAAAATTGCCTTCCTCCCTCTCTATCCTAATACCAACATTTTTTGCCATTATAACTTGTTTTTCTGAAAATGATGCCCAAAAAAATCTTCCATTAAAAATACAACATCTTCTAAAATTCAGTGATGGGATACATTTTTTTCTTATAAACAGAGGTTAAGATACTTCCCGTAAGCAGAACATTTAGAACAACAACCCTCTGTTTAAACTTCTGTTTAAAATAAATGTAAATTCTAACCTGTCATTATCCACTGTTAAATAGAATAAGAGTTGCCACCTACTTCTCAAACTCAGTACTGTTTCACAATAATTCCTGAGATGATGAGAGATGTAGTAGTGGGCCTGATGGATCAGCCTCTGGTCCCACTGTTCCCATATGCTGTCACCCTTGGTGTTTTGCTTGTGGGGTGCAAGCAGGGCACTGGCACCAACTGAGTCACAAAATGGTCCCGACACTGCTGTGCTGTATGCACAACACTCACGAGTTATTTAATGCAGTCCTGTACATCTTTTTTACTCATACCCATTATGACACTACTTCTGCTAACCTGGGGAAAATTATTCAATAAATGTATATTTTTGATTAGCTTCTTCAGATTCTTAACTGACTTGGGTTAAATCAAAGTAACACTGATTTAAAGCAGGACGAGAATTGCGTATTTTCTCATCAGCTTAACTCATATCTTAAAACTTTTTCCCACCCAAGATGGGCATGGCAAATGTCAAAGCCACTGAAATCCCCAGTTAGGTACAAGATTGGCATTCCTTGCTGAAGTCCACTTTCTCTTATGTTGAAAATTTTTGTCTTGTCTCTACTACACCATCTAGCAACTTGGACAGGTTATCAAAATGAAAATTTGTATGGGTTCTACACAGAGTTTCTGATGTCTGGACATGATCTTGAAGGCAGTGGGAACAGAAAGAGGCATATAAATCAGAAGGAAAGCACTGGTTAGGGAAAAGATCAAGGCCATTAACTTGGAACAATAGAGAGAGATGGTTAATTATATGGGTCCATTTTTTCTCAAAGGAACAAGGTAGGATCGGAATTTGTTGCAGTCAGACTCGAGGAATAGTATTTAATTCCTAAAACCAACATATATTGCTCTCTGAAAACCACAGTAGACAAAAGTTCCAAAATGATGTTCAGCATCAGGACTGCATCAGAACAGAGCCTGGCTCTGCCCTGCCTTAGGACAGGGAAGGGGCTGTTGATGGCACCTGGTTTCAGAGACCTTCCTAGGACAAGCTGAACTTGTGATGTAAAAGAGCCACCTTCTAAGCAGAAAACACATGAATCTTTCAGCTAGTAAAGACAGTTTTCCCCCTGCACTGAAAACTCTGTGGTGCAAGAGACAGCTGGGAATCAGACACAAATTGAACTCCAGAGAACCAATGTGCTAGGCTAGAGAGGGTGATTTTTAAGCATGTTCTCAGGACCATGTCAAGCTGACTTTTCATTAGTTCCTGTTCAAGAGTATGTATACAAATACTGGGGGTGTTATGCTCAATGTGGCCTTGAGCATCAAGCCTGCAGTCCTGTCCATTGGTTTCATAAAGACAAAGGAGCTGGAGTCTTTCCACCCTTCAGCTGAAAGAGAAAAATCCTGAGGAAGTAGAAAACTAAATTTCCATAAATTTAGAAAAGTAAACCGTGAACATAATTTTCTTTTTTCTGTATCTTGCCATCCTTGAGTTGCCCTTGACAGAAGAAAGCAGATTTGTAATTCTTCTTTTGATTACAATTTATTGAATTACATTGAATTTATTGGGTTCTCTGCAGGAAGCTGACATGTCTAATGTATATTTTTCTTTCAAGTGTGGTGAATCAATATACCCATTCAATTAAACACCCTGAAAATATGCCTATTAAGAATATTTAACTTGTGGGTGGCACTTCCACTTCAAAAAACTAAACCCATCTCTACTCCGCCTCTCTTCCTAAATTCACAGAAATTATTGTGTGTTTTTTTTAATCAGAAGAAACATGGCCCGAATTAACCAATGCAACTGAACATGCAGATATGTTTCCTGTTTCCTTCCTCCTCTTTATCTTACTTTTGTGAGCTTAGAAATATGCCCACTAGAAATAAACAGGTCTCAGCTGCAAGCAGCTGGCTTTCTACTGCTGCAAGAAGTCTCTGGCCAAGGCTGAGAAACTGCGTGTGAGAATGGGCCAACTGCTTCTCCTCTTGCCTTTGCAACATGCTACCATTCTGTGTGTGGGCTTTGATTCATGCACCCTATTGGAGGCAGTCCTAGGAATTTTTCAGCAGCTTCAGATAATTAAAAATGAATAATGCCTTCAGCACAATAACCCTTGTGCTAATTGCTTGAATATTAAGCTACATTCCTTTCACTTTGCCCTTACACATAGAGTTTCTTGCATTAACATTACACTGGCACTGTGAAAGTGGTTAGGGTGAAAAATTGAGAAGTTAATGCATCTAGCTACAAGAAACAAGAGCATTTGATATTTGGTGGCATGTAAAAGGCAGTATGGCACACCAATAAATAAATTGCTCAGCTTTTTCTGGTAAAATTATGGCCTTGTGTCAATTAACAATGATAACAGGAAGCCTACAAACCAAAGGGCTGATCCTGCTTTGTCGCCAGGATGAACAGGGGAAGCTGTATCTCTCAGCCCTGATCTCCCACTGTGCGTATCAATGCTCTGCAGCACTCCACAGGCCAGCCAAGTCAAGATCAAAAGGGAAGAAGGCTTTCCACTATGAAGTGAAAAACACAGATTTTAGGTCCCAGTTTCAAAGATAGGAGTGGATTTTAAAGCCTTTCCGTATAACTTTGGCATGGCATTAACAAAGCTGGCAAAACATGCTCAAAACTCAGAGTGGTAGGAGCCTTGGGAATTGCTAATGATACATGATCAACCCTTAATATTAAATTCACACAGATCATAAAAATAACCTAAATAAATGCTATTTTATATTTTTGTCAATAATGTGTCAAGGACATATCTGAATAGAGTAAGAGAATCATTTTTTTGAAAAAAAACCAAAGAGTGAGTTCAATCAACAGGAGCATGTGGCAGGAGAAAGGTATGGAGGGCTTGTCTTGGCAGAGATGGAAAGAAGAAAGGTCTCGAAGTACATGAATAGAGAGACATTGTGGGAAGCTGCTCTCAGGAACAAATGAAATTTTGAACCTTACGTGAACAAGGATGGTAAGCAGAAACTAAGACTATTTGTATTAGCATATTGCAAAAGCTTGAAGGGAAACAGAAAGGTCAAAAAGAAGAGTAGACGCAATAAAAGCTTTTGTTCATCAGTGTAAGAAATATTCTGAGTTTTCATAGACTGGGCCCTACCTGAAACATGTATTTCCTCTGAAGGGAAGCTCTATTCTAGCACATCTGGAACTGGTTTCTAGGAGAAGCCAGAGGCAGTTTCCTACACTCCTATATGAGATGCACCTGTGAGAGGCCCACCAATCACCTTAATAAAAGTGAGCATAAAAAGGGTCATGGGCTAATGCAGTAGGGAAGACATGTGGAGGGCTCATGCATGCTGGTGTTACTGTACTTTAACTGAGCTCTCTTGGTCCAGCATGTGCCTTCAGCCACTTCTAAGCTGAGGCAGCACCTGCTTAGTCACTCTCCCTGCCTGGAGCTCAAGCCCTGGGGACTTCCCCAGGTGTGCTGTGGGTTTGGGGCAGCCAGATGGCTTGGCTGGTGTGTGAGCCCTGTGACTCTGTCTGAGAGGATTTCAGTGGTGGTATGTGGCCAAAAGAAGCCACAACTATTTATCTTCTTCTGCACCTATACAGAGAGAGAGAGAGAGGCAGCTTATAAGCAGGGGGAGTTAATATGCCTCATGTTCATTTTCCAGTTCAGGAGACTGCTAAGTTGGGGATGGCAGCTAGGACCATTAGATTTTCACAAATTATTGGCTCTGATTTTCTTCATCTTTACTGTCTTACCCATGCCACCAAAGTCATCTTTCTTCCAAGTCACTGATGTTTTTATTTAGTATTTCCCTTCCTGCTCTGTGCCATGGCCGCAGCCTAGCAGATGAGTGCCTGAGGCAGGGAGGATGCTGGCTAGCTGTGGAGAAGTGGCTCCAGTCAGAAGCTTGGGGAGTGGGGAACAGCATGTGCCTCAAAGCTTGCACTGCAGAATTTCAAAGGGGAACAAGCAAATAAGCAAATAGATTGAGAAAAGAATGAGAAAGAGTGGGACATTGGGCCACTTTTTTTTTTTTAGTGCATTAGCTGGACAATATTGCCATCAGCTGAATGGTACGTAGATGAAATACTGGATAACTATGCAGAGACACAACTGAACTGAAGAAGACTCACGGAGAGTAATTTTCTCAATTTGGTTGTCACTGTACATTATCACTGGAAGGTATTTCCATCCAGTTCAGTTCTTCTCAGGAGATGCTATATAGCTTGAACAGACTCGGGGAGACTTCACTTCCACATTCCTTCTGATCTTTATTATGAAAGATAAAAAGATTATGAAACCCTGAAATTAGCACAGTTGGAACACAGTTAGAGCCTGGTGGTAGTAACACCAAGGTTGCGGTTCTCAACCCTGTATAGGCCATTCACTTAAGAGCTGGACTTGATGACCCTTGTTGGTCCCTTCCAACTTAGAATATTGTGTGAAATCTCCTTGTGCTTCCCCTTATCCTAATATGCTGTCACTGAATGTGTACCATTCAGGACTTCTAACTGGAGAAAGGAGCAATGCAACCAGCAGGTACGGTCCTGTAACTCCAGTAACTTTTTTTGGATGAGATCTCGCTTGCTCAGAGCATCATGGCACTTACTGGTAGCCACTGTGGCTTCAGCTGCTTCATTTCTCCAGTGCCCAGGAGAAGAGGGTCAGCACATAGAAATGCGCATCTTTAGTGACAGCAAAGACACCGTGCTGCATCTTGTAACCAGAGGCCTTTACTGTTCATTCTGGGCCAGCCACTTAGTCCAGGAAATATGCAGGTAAAGTTGATTTTAAAAATCAGGGCTAGTTTGGAGGCGTTATGAAGGTGTTGTATCCAAAAAATTCTGTCAGCAGAGTTTGGCCAACAGCAATGGAGAATTTCTTTAGACACAGAGTTTCCCAACATTATACATTCAAAAACATCCATCACTGAAGCTAGCAAAGGCCACATATATGTCTGTTCATGCTATCCCAGATTGAAAATACACGTAGTGAATAAGAGTTCTGGCCCAAAGATGAGAGGGATGAAAACACCTCAGAGATTTGGTACTAGGGCAGACACAGCAGTAAGGTGAATGAGGAAAGACTGTGATGATAGATGGTGGTCCCTGTGCTACATTAGCAGGACACAAGCATAGTGTCAAGAGGTGCTAACTGCAGTGCTCATGTCCTCAGGATCCCAGATAAACACTTCAGAGAGACAGGATTGGGGCAGAAAAAGGAGCAGAGCTCATATTGTATTTGCCTCAGCTGTTTGCTCTGATCTGCTGTTTGTCAAATTTGTTTTGATTTTCTGAAAAATCACCCCCTACAGATCACACTGTACCATGTTGCCATACTATCAAATAAAAATGGTTTATTGCTTTCATTTTACCCCGTGCTTCATGTGTACACACACATGGGTATTTTGCAGCGATTTCATAGACTAGCTCCTGGGGATTTTAGGGCACAGGCTGCAAGCAGCACTCTAGCCCAGCCTCCCTCATGTGTTAGCTGGCACATGCTTGTAGCTGTATACACTTCATTTGTAGGTGCGGTTCTTTTGCACACACATCTCACAAAAGAAAAAATTGGCTTTTTCTTGCCTTATCACATACTTCCAGTCTGCTAGCACTTTCACCCTATGCACCTTGATTTTTCCTTGGCTGGAAATAAATCTGCCCTGTTTGAAGTGTTTCCTCCCCACTCCATGTGATTCTGATTTCACTAATTAAAGTTAATCTGATAAAGGAAGGAACTGCGGAGAAGAATAAGAGCAAAAAGTCATTCTAGCAAGGGTCACCTGGCATGCCGCAGAGAGAGGGCTTTGTGGCCAGGGAGCTGTGCTGCTGCAGGGCATGGAGGGAAGCGGCGAGTTGAGCTACTTCATCTGTTTGGCCCATGGGCTGGGGCTGAACTGCTGGCCACCCTGGCTGTCCGTCCTGACCTCCTCACTGCCCTGCAGCAGAACCAACACTTGCAAGGTGGGATCTAATGAAAGGCATCAGGGAACCGAAGGGGCGCTTCTGCCTCCTGATCATGTTTATCCAGAACAAAACAAAACATAGGCTAGCTTGGGGGATGAGTAATGGATAACAGAGCAGCTTCTCATGTCCAGGCCCCTAGTCTGGCCCAGTGCCTGGAAGGCAGCACTGATTGAAATTCATTGCCACCTGATGGTGGCTGAAGGGTTTCTGCAGGAAATGGACACTTGAGTTTCAGGATAAAATGTCCCCTCTGTGGACAAAATTGTTCCTGGGGTGAGGGAACGCAGAGTGGGAGCATTGTGTAGTGATGAGTATCCCGGAGAGAGCAAAACTGCCATTCATGGCTTTGCCATGCAGAAAGCTACTTCCCTCCAACTCTCCTGGCAACACCGCCAGTTGGAAAAATGCATTGGCATAACAATCCAGCTCAGTGGGAAAGACATCTGACAGGGTGTCGTGTCTCTACCACTCAGAGCAGCCAAGGCCATGACATTCAACTTCATTGTTCAACATCTTCTCCAGAGAGAAGGATCCTTGTGTCCAGCAGACTTACAGTGGAGGACATCTTCAGAGAGAAATAGCCACTCAAGCCACACACATGCATGTGTGGAGTATCAGAGACTGTCAACTGGAAAGCTAGGAAACGAGGTGAGCTCACCTTCTCCTTTGGAAATTATCTTGACGGTGTTTAGGTGCTGGAATTAATTCATCTGAGCACAATGCAGTAAATAAGTCTAAAAGCACCAAGGATTAACTTTATCCAGCTTCTGTCTGGGCAGCGAGCAGCCATAGGTAAGGTAGAGCCAGGAGCAGAACGGCCTCTTGTCCCACACGTGCCAGCAGAGATGTTTGCCGAACCTCTTTGCTGTGGCATGATATTCACATGCAGCTAGAGATTTACCACCTCTCTGCTTTCTTTAAATGGCTGATACATACATCGATTTCGACAGCACCCCTGCCCTGCCTCTGCAAACTCCATTCATTGTTAACTTGTTTAAATTAAACACAAGCATGGACAGGATCAGCAAGCAGCCGTCTGTTTTATTAGTGCTTCTACTTCAAATGTCAGTCTTAGTCCTTCCTTGCTGGGCTCTGATCCCTCATGACAATTTGATTAACTTTACATTTCCTTTTATTGTTGGAGAAACATTTGGAAAATCTTAACATATCTTACTGGCTGATTCTGAGACCTAGATGGTGATTATGTCCATGCTTAGCATCATCCATCAAAATCAGGCATCTGACAATCAGACCACCTGAAAAATACCTCGTTCTTGAGATGTTCATGGGCCATAAAATGTGTCCTACTTGTGAATATCACAGGACACTCATTTTTCTCCTTACAGGAATGCTTTCATTAGGAAATACTTAAACATTTTCAGTAGGAGGAAACACTTTCCACTTTATATTGGTTTGCTCAGATAAGAACACTTTCTCAGCTCCCACCAGCTAGGAACAGGTATCTAGATTTTTCCAAGAGCCACATTCCTGCAAGGACTCCCTGATGGGAATATGCTATTAATGACGAATGCCAGGACATGACAGACCCTAGAGAAAAGGATATTCCATTTCAATCTCACAGAACAGCTTGGAACCCTTTCCTCATACCCAAGCTAATCTAATAGGAGTCTCAAACCTCTGGCATATACTCATAGCTACATTTCTGCTGGCCTCTCAGCTTCTGGATCTTGGTTAAGCCCCAGCCACCAATGAAAAAGGGTGGAAATGAGCTTATTTTTGTCTTTGTTTCAAGACTAGGATCAGAAAGAGAAGTAGTAAGAGCCTTATAGAAAAAAACCCTGGTTTCCTGGCATTTTTGACAGACTTAATTACCCGTACACATTTAAGTCCTTTCCCTGGCATAATTTTTATTAATTTGAAGGTATAGATACTTGGTCATTCTGAAAAGCCACATCAGTTGATGCTAATTACAAGGGCATTGAGATGAAGGTTTCTTCAGCAAATACTCAGATATCAGAGTTCAGTTGACACTATTAACCCACAATAAATCTACCCCATACCCGAGCCACTCATTTGCCTATTCAATAAGAGCTAAAAACATTGCTAATATATAATAGTCACCCAAGAACACGACAGGGGAAACATGGTCTCAGGTTCCAGTCTATAATAGCAACTCCCAGGGTCTCAAGCAGTGCAAAGTACTGAGGGTCTCTTGATAGTTGCCCTAAAAAGTTAGGCCTTGTGTCAAACTTCGGGGTACACGTGTTTTACAGCACAACAATCCCATTGCTTCTCATGTGATTTGCAGTTGCTGCTGAACATTTCAAGTTGATGATCCTGGTACCAGAATCCCCAATGGACTATTCTAGTAATTTTATTCTGTTCTGTCATTTTCAGTCTCCAGTGAAGCATTGTTTCAATTCTCTGACATTTCTAAGAATTCTCGAGTGAGAAAAGAAATCAATTTGGACTTTGGGAACTTCCTTATCATTTGGGCTACAGAACAAAAATGGTCAACACTTCCAAAATGGAGGCTTTCCTTAATGAAATCTCACTTGAATCTGGGAAAAACACCCAAACCAACAAAAAAAATTCTCATATTCTGTTCTCAGGCAAACTAATACTAATACATCTGAGTAATCATAGAGTGATTTGGATTAGAAGAGACCTCAAAGATCATCTAGTTCCAACTCTCCGCCCTGGGCAGGGATGCTACTCACTAGATGTCTGCCTGGTTTAATAGAGAAGAGAAAGTAAAGAAAAAGAAGGGGAGATACAGGAGAATTATGACTAGCTATAAAATGAAAGTTGCTTGAATTTATAATAAACAGTCTCAGACTCTTTCTGAGACTTTTGCAGCCCAAATCTCTGCAATAGAGAGGTCTAGACCTTTAAGATGTATTTAGGCTCTTTATACTTTCAAATTTCTGTACTTCTATTTTGCAGCACAATACTAAACCACTCTTCCAGGCCCTCAAGAAGAAAGCAAGCTATTTATGCCAGCTTGATAGCATGGCCTTACTAAAGCAAAAAGAGACAGCATGCAATGAAAGTTGAAATCTGGACCCTTATTACCAGCTCTCTCTGCCTGAGTACCCATGAACCACAAACATAACCCAGTATCTTGCTTTCACTGCAATAGGTACTGGGAAGGGTTCAGACTCCACTGTCCCAGGGAAGTGATAAAACTCCATATGCTAGTTAATACACTGCCTCTTATAGGCTCATGCAGCAGGTGAGCAATTATCACTTGCAGCACAGCTTAATGTTTTACAGGGTCTGAGAGCTGTTTCCAATTAGCCTCAGTATGCCATGGAAATTAACTAATTTGTGTCACCTTGGCTTGCAAGTGGGGCGTGAGGAACTGATGAAACAACTGGAATTGCACACAGGTGGCACCTCCTCTCTCCTCCTGCTCCTTAGAACTCCTTACACTGGATCCAAAGGGGCTATATTTGATAGAAAAAAATACAAATGGAAAAAACAGCTTGATCCATAACCAGGTCCTTGGGGAGGGCCTGATCCATCCCCAGAGTCTTGTCTCCATAACAATTTTCCAGGCCGGTTCTCTGTGTCCCAAGAAACAGGCTTCCAAGCACTTCCCTTTTGGATTATTTAGTAATCTCATGAGGCTTCTCAGCATGTGGCCTATAAAAGCCTCTCTTTATAAATAACTGTGTCATATGTGTGTTTTATCCATGAACCTTTTTTAATGGACACTTTCTGACATTATGAGCTCATTCGGAGCCAGTTGCAAAGCCAGCATCATTCCAATTGGCCACCAGTGTCATTGCTGCCAGGCATTTTCTCTTAAAAGGATATTCTGACAGTTGATGTCAGGGCTAAAATTAGGTTAAATACTTGTGGGGATCCTTCTACGATGTCCAAATGCAAATTCAGTGCCCATGAATGGTGTGTATATCAAAGGGACTATGATTTTATGGCCAAAGATCAAGAGGACTGAGGAGCTCTTAACTGTTTTCTGATCTTCAGTATAATCCTGCATCATTTTTGAGCACATCACCTCATCTCTCTGTGCCTCAGTTTTCTGCCTTCAGAGGTTACAGCAATCACTTTTTGGTGAGATTGTGGAGATAAACACATTGTAATTGTATTTAATGTCAATGTTTAAGAGATTTCTTAATTTGATAGCTTGATTTTGAGCTTGATGAATTCTGCTTATGTGAGCTCCTTATAGCACCTCACTCTTGGTGGAAGGAGACAAGATATAAGCTGAGTGTGATGGTCTATCCATCTAAAATTATCTGTAAATAACTGATCAAACTTTAGGAGTAGTATGCTGTGTATTATATTTGAAGCAAATATAAATGAAAAAGGCAAAATAAGTGCTCTGAAGTAAGGATCCAGTTCTATGGAAAAACTCATTATAAAATGACTAGAGAAGAGATTGTGAGTTATTGATCCTGCTTCTGTATCCTGTACTCTGAATGGAATGTGATCACAGCACGTAAGGGTAACTGTGGGGTCTGAGCTGCAGGCAGATGGCCAGAGATTTAACCTGAATTCCCAAGATTTCTTGCCATTTGATCACTTTTTTTTTTTTTCTCCTGCATAAGCAACACATAGACACATAGCTGATTCATCTAGGTTTTAGTACGTGCAGGAACTAAAATGCCACAGCAGCATCATGGAAAGCTTGTACCCACCGCTGCAACAATTGAATTAGCTGCAGTAATGACAGGCAGAGGCTTCTGAAAAACCCGGACCAGCAGGCAAGCTTTCGGCAGCAGAGGGCCAGACCCTGGGGGTGGCTCTGCACTGTGAGGAGGCTACATGCCCAGGGAGGGGAGCTTCCCAGAACTGGAAATGTCAAACTGCTTCACAGGGAGAATCAGGCCTGGGCCCAAACCCAAAATGTCAGACCAAATCTGAACTGCCCCAAATTTGGATCTGGATGTGAAATTTGTGGCTTGGGATCATTTCTAGTTTATATTTAAAGAGCTAATTGTCTCTTGCCATGGGTAGCTATGTGTCACAAGAATGGACATGGAAGCAGCAGATTGAAATCTGTCAGTATTCCATTTTGCAGCAGTCGAAAAAAAACATCTTTTCTGGATGCAGGGAATGAGCTTTGCTACATCTGTAAGCCAGGGAAAATCATTGGAAACTCGTGAGTGAATAATTATACACAAATGTTTACAAAAAATAAATAAGAAGAATGTATGCATAAGTGAAGAATAACAAATGACATGTGGCCCAAACCATTAATAGCCTCTAAGGCCCGGGACTTGGGTATGCAATTTTCACATCATTTGCAGCCTTGGGCAGCTAGAAAGGGTGGTTAGGAGATATTAGTATACAACTGCTGTTCAGTACCTGGGTATTTGTAGCAAATTTCCAGTGGCCACAGAAACATCACAAAAAATCAGCCTGGGGAAGAATGGACAATGGCCAGGAGAGCAAATTTTCTGGGTATTCCTAGCCAAGAGAGAGGAGTTGGGCAATATGCTCTTCTGCTTCAGATCTTCCTATGCACAAACCCAGACTTCTGTTTTCTTTGCTGTCCCGGCTTGCTTCATGGACCTACATTCTGTTCTTACTTCAGATACATCTTCTGTGACTATATTTTTTTCAAGGACTGACAGGTCTCATCTTCCAGTAGATAATACCACCTTTCATGAATTTGTTCCTAGCCTACCTATGCAACCCTGGAGGATGGAGTCTGTCCTTCAGAGTCTGCAGGACTTTTGCTTTGTTATTTTGTGTTTCGCAAAAAGCAGCTAAAACCTGAATTCCGGGTTCCCTGCCCAGATTGGCTTCCTCAGTATTCCTACCTCCCTTCAGGATTATAGCCCTCTCTCTAGGGGCCTACTTCTCTCATGCAGAACCTCAGGCTTGCCTGATGATACTGAGCAGGAAACTAGCACAGAAACTGCATGTGTGCCATGCAAAAGTGATTTCATTTCTGCTGCTCTCAAAAGGAGATGTAAGAGAGATAAGATGCCTCATACCATCAATACCTCGTTTTGGAAGTTGCTTGTCCCCAAGAAAGAGTTCCTTGATGGTTTACTCTTCACAAGGCTGAAGTCATGGGTACTCAGAAGTGATCAGAGCAGGGTGGAATCTCTCTTTACTCAAGGAAAAAGAAAAGTAATTCTTGCTCATCTTGTGAGTCATAAGGAGGTGGTAACTCTGCAGACCCCCATTCATTCTTGGTAGCAGATAGCTGAGCTTCTGGAATACGACAATATCCCTGAGAGCCTCTTGGCTCCTTCTAGTAGATTACTGGGGACCAATCTTCTGTTTACAGAACCTATGAAAAATAAAAGACAGAGAGAAAAACAATTTGGGAACTATCAAAGTGAGTTGAAAACTTTTACAGAGCTTGTTTTATGAGAGGTTGTTTCCAAGTAATACTTGGCTGGTACAAGGATTTGCCTGACATATAGTGAATCAGTCTGTGGAGAGGGCTTGAGGAAATTGCATGAAAGCAGCACCTCACTTTCCCCTTGTCCTAGGCAAGTGCTGGCACTCAGCTGGAGAAACTTGGTGAAAATGTCCTGGGTTATTTAAAACAATTACCTTCCACTTATAAAAAGTACATTATGCATGGATATGGAGAAGGGCTGTTGACAACCAATCAGAGTAAAGCAGAACTATATCTGCCTGTGGAACAGGGCTGCAGAAGATGATGCATTATGAATTACATTGCAGGGATTTCCTCCTTGTTACTGCATAGTAACAGGGCTCATTGCACACATAATTTGCAATATCTAGATAGGAAAGAATGCAGGATGTGGCAGACACATAACACTCTTCACCTTCAAACTCACAGCTGACTGCAAGAGGACAAAATTGCTACAAGCTGCATATGAAAGTAAATAGAGTGTTTTTAATTGCAATGTGACTGTGAGGCTGTTGGGCAAGAATTCAGTTTTAGCTAGAGATGAGCATGATCTTGACTAGATTATCTCCAAAATTAAAGGCTGTTTTGATCGGAGATTTTCAGCCAGGCCATTTGAAAACCTTTTCTGATATTTAGATCTGGGGTGAGATGCAAATGCTTTATCTTTCTCACTTGTCCTATCCAAGTTTAGCAGACATGCACACATACCCAAATCAAAAATCCACAGGTTCAGAAGCCTGCACTGCAGTCTCCATCCATCACTGTAAGACCACAGAATGCAATTACCATCTCTCTGATGTCTTGGCAAGCCACCAATGCTAACAGGGCTTCTCTGGTAACCACATTGTGAAACACATGGCTTTCTGCTGGAAGACCCACTCCAGCATGGTATCACTGGTTGGGCTGATTTGGTTGGAGTCCACTGTACATACCCAGAGCTGATGTCAGCAAGGCATGGGGACTGGAAGGGAAGCCACCCAGATGTCACTCTGTTATTGTGATGCACAGTTCAATGCATGCAACACTGGATGCTACTGAGGAGCAGGGGCTCACAGGGTTCCTTTCACTCTCTCTCTGAGACAAGTGAGCGCCAAAGAAGGTGTGGAGCAAAGGAACATCATAAAAAAAAAACACTTTGAGAAAGAGAGCTAATTTTTGAGTAATTTTCATGTTTGTTCAGAAAATTTGAAAAGTTTTATGTGCTTTCCCCCTGCTTATATACACTTTTTCATTTTCTTATTTTTATTTTCTTTTTTCACCTCCTGCAAATATCTGCTTTCTATTCAGGGAAGTGTGAAGGTAGCTTTCAGAATAAAAAAAAAGCAGCGTTGACTGCCACAAAGGAAAAAGTGCAGTATTCCCCCACGCCCATACCTTGTGATTTCTCAGTTCTGTTCAAATAAACCCCCCAAATAATAGCCTGTTATTCACAGAATTTATCATGTTTTCAAAGGAAGATTTCCATAAATGACACCATTTTCACTAAAAATAAAAAAAGAACCAACACAACAAAGCAAAAAAACTTTCAAGATGAACAAGAGATCCCTTTTTAATGGAAGAGACCTTCAAAAATTTTCAGCTAGTTCTACAAATAATGACTGACCGCTGCTTTTACCTGAAACCTGGACTTGGTCTTTAGTTTGGCAGCTTTAAAGAAGACAGCAGAACATACTGATCTACAACATGGGGAGTGTGAGAGCACAGAGAGCAGGATGCAACAGTCAGGTTTCCCAGTTCTGGTGCTTACAACTATTTGGATGATAAGGAACCCGATAATTACTGGCAGTGGTAAGATAGTTCATCTTTTTCCGGCTTCTTCTGATCCTGGATCATTCTCTGGGCTACAGTGCTGTCACGTCATCACAGCCTCTTCCTCTCCATGTTTATGATTTGGCATTTCTTGAAAAAAATCAACCCATCCTGAAAAAAGTTTTTTTCACTTTGTTCTTAAACTTAAGATGTAAAATTCCAGCCTCTTGGAAACCCAAAGAAGTATTGCCACTAACTTTTTTTGTCTGGGATTCAGCACCTAGCCCTGGACCTCAGCTTGAGAGTGTTCTCCTGCTCCATGCAGAGGACTACCTCATCCCTGCAGGCACGTCCTGCTCCCACAGTGATCTTCTTAGGTGAAAACCCCTTTTCTCTTGCCGTGCTGGTTGTTTTCTGGTATTACATAATTTTGCATCATTGTGCCAGTAACAAGTGTCAAGTAGCCCTTTTATTTCTAATCTCCCCAATACTCAGTTGTTTCTCCTTCCTTCTTGCCTGATGATGCTTTTGGCTTCTGTTGTGACAACACTTCACTGTCTTGTACATCCTGTGCATAAGTTGATTCGGGTAGGGTCCCAGCCACCTGGGGTCAGTAAATTGCTTTATTTATCTAGACTATATACAAGGCCAAGCCCACTGCTTGTGCCTTTATATTTAATCAGTATTGCCACTGGGTTGCCCTGAGAGAAAAATTCAACAGTGTCCTTTTACCTTTTGCTGTTTGCCTCTGCGCTGTGCCTGCCCGCACAGCTGAAGCAAAATTGCTGTGCAAGGTTTTGTACTGCAACATGTCCCAGGACTTTTTCTTATTCTCTGAAGACAGAGTTAACTGCCTCACCAACTCTCCAACAAGATGAGGATTTGCAAGGGATTGCAGCATCATTCCTCACGTATACCCAGATGCTCAATATTAACATAGGCAGCTCTGTGAAGATTTTTTCCTGCTATAGTCAGTTTCATTAGACAGGAAGAATATTTGGATGAGGTAGTGGTTTGGGTATCACTTTGAAGGTCTGGAGTATAACTCAAGTAATTCAGAACACAGAAGAGCCAACTGTTGCAAAGTCCATAGTTAGTTTTTTATTAGCTCTTACTTCAGTGGCAAAAGCCACAACAAGCTGCAATTTTGTGGGTTTTTTTGGAGTGTACATATATGTACATACATGAAGCCAAAACAGCAATCTGAGCATCCTGGTATCAGAGCAGCCCCTGAGATATGACTCATAGGTGTGCACCTAGCTACAGTCTCTAACAAAAGAAGAAAAGCAACACAAGACCAATCTGAAAATAATCAAGCTCATTAAAAATTTTAATAAAACAAATCAACCACTCCATCCTTTTCAGCATTTTTCTGTAGCTTATTTTACTCTTATTACTCTAGCTGGGTAAGGAAACAGAAGTCTTCTCACAGTTTAATGCAGTTCTCATGCCACAGGCAGGTATTATTTTGTTTGGATCTCCAACATTACTAGTTGAGAGTAAAAGCAACTTCAACAGAAAAAAAAAAGTGAAATAAAGAAAGCTTTCTTTATTGCGTCTGTTGTCCCTTTTATGACAAAGCTTTAATCTAAGCCTAGACTAAACGGATAATATTAATTAAAATTTGATTATAAATGGACAATAGTCTATTCATTAAAGTAGAAAAGGGAAATGAATGACTTATCTGACTTAGAAAGCCCCCTTGACAAAAGAGGAGATTCAGTTATCTCAAAAAAAGAGGGAACCTAAACTAAGCTCCAGGAATACTCAAGGGCCAGAAAGAGATGTTGATAAGGAACAAAATGCTTCAGAAACTTTGAAAAAATACAATGCTGCCTGGCTGAATAGTGTGAACTATTAGCTGCAAACCATACCTGTGAACATGCATAATGGCATCACGAAAGTTAGGAATTTTCAGACAAGTAAACCTTGTTCTTCCATTTGTTTAGAACAAAGTTAAGTTTCATAGTAGTATGTATTCCAGCAATTCAATTTAACGCTGTAGCTTGAAGAAACCTGAAATATGCTGGGGAAGATATCAAGATAGATGCTTTTTCCAGTACAAAAACCTACAGCCCTTGGTAGATAACAGAGATAACCCCAAACTGTCTCCTGGATTGTCTGAGCAGAACATATTTCTCCACAAACTTCCAAGGTTTATTATGTTTCTAGTCATTGTGAATGCAGGCTCCTTGACTCAGGGACTGCTCTTTGTCATCCTTACTGCCTTGGCACACCACAGTCTAGTTCTACCCTCTCCCCAGGTGATGGGGAGGTCAGCACTTCAGTCCTAAAGTTATTTCTGTTCCTCATTGTTTCTCTGTTGCGTTATTGGCATCTATATACACCTAAAGGAAAGAAATGGAGGTCATAAGGAGAGATAACAAAGAGTTGTCTGTCACAGTACAGCTGTCCATCTGCACAAACTCTGTTCTTTGCATTTCTAAACTACTGTCTGTCCCACGTTATGGCTTCATACTGTTCCAGGATCACCCTTGTTCAGTCTTCAGTGAATTTGCCTCAAGATCTGGCAAAACTAAAAGAACTTGTGCCAGTTTCATCAACACCTTTTCAAAAACAAAAGCAAAAATCAACACTAGACAGTTGAGCTAAATATGTTTGACATGCTATGGTTTTTCTCCTGGGCTTTAAAATCCAGCCAGCCCTGACTATGCACAAAAATGGGGTGGTTCTGTCCCCACCCTTCCAAAATGATTTAAGCCAAATGAAGGATGCCTGATTCCTGACCTGATGCAAATTCTAGAAAAAATGTGAGGCCAATTTTGCTGTGTCATAAGCTGATCTTTCACAGATGCTGAAAAGCTAGGAAGTGCAATTATGGGAAAATTGCACTAAGGCAAACAAGTACATGCCAAGTTCTGCCATTCTCCATTACTCACCTGAGCCCCTTGATTGTGGTAGACAATACAGCATCTGTATGTGCTTTGTCAGAGAAGGGGGAAAATAATCCCAAGTGCAGTGCCTGAATGAAGGAGGGAGAAGCGGGGGTGGCTCCCAAAAGGAGCATGCACCAAAGAGGCACTGCAAAGTCATGGCAGTGTCCAAGAGCTCTGTTAGCTCAGGAGTTGTGGTTAGCGGAGGACTTCTCCACGGTAACTCCACATAGGGCGACCTCAGTACTACCACATGGTATTTTCCACTGTGTTTGGCCATCAGGAGTTACTCCAAATCCCTGAAAAATGGCCTTCCTGAGTGTGTGGTGTGAAACTTAGTTTTCACGAAAACAAACTTTCCAGTCACTCAAAGATGTCAGATACTTCCAGCTCCTGCTTGGACATAACTCATGATCTCTTCTCAGAAAAAGTTACTCATATTCTGGTAATTCTGTTTCCTAACTGGGCTGGATTACACTGTTTCTGATGTACCAAAACACAGAAAAGAAGAAAACAAATGAGGAAATAACACAAGAGGGCAGAGGAATGGAAGGGTTACTCATGCTCAGTGAATCTCAGAGATGGTTTGGTTTTCAGCTGAACTCTGGGTTAAGGTGATGTCCTCTTTTGAAACAAAATAAAGCAGTAATTCTCTGTACTGTACCCAAATTTCAGAGCTAGAATGGCTTTGCAGGTCCCGTTGCTGCTCTGTTCCTGTCCTGCTATACATTTCCTGGGTGATCTTGTTGAAGCTATCTCTTACTCCTTGTTGCAGGTCCTCATTTTAGGAAGAAGTTAAGAACCGTCCCCTCCCTTGACAGGTGTGTTGTGGGATAAATGACCTAAAAGGCCCCACAGGGCAGGAACAGGAGCTGAACAGATGAGATTAGGAAGTAGCTGCACTGGCTCCTGAAAGCTTGTCTATACTAGTGGGCTCTCAAGGGAAATTGTCTCCCTGGAAAAGCACAGCTGAGCCACTGTGTGGCAGGGGAGAGGCCACTGACTCCATGATACTCTCAGGCATATGGCATGAGTCTTGGGGATGGTCCTATGTAGGTCTAAGGTTTGGACTTGATAATCCTTGTGGGTCCCTTCCAATTCAGCATATTCTCTGAGGTTTCACTGAAGGCCAGCTGCCATACTACAAAGATGTTGTCTGCAGGGAAACCTACTCCCACTCCACAGGACTACGTACAGAGATGGGCTTTCAAAGCACCAGTTTACAGTTATAGTACTTTGTGGATGTTGTTGATTCTGTTAGCACATTATCACTACAGTGGCTGGCAACTATCAGAGTGCCTCAGAGAGGGAAACTGAAGACCAAGGAATAGGGTTTTATCATTATTGCTACTTACATTAGTGGTATTTGGAGTAATGATTACAATAAGACTGAAGAGAAACATTGATGATTTGGTGAAAAACTCTCTAAAATCTGCAACCAGGAATTTCTTAGTGGGTGCATCACCTTCCTCCATGGTGCTGAGCAACTATGGCAAAACAAGGAGAATTTTTGGTGCAAACCCCTTCCTGAGAGAGGGTGGGGAGGCTCTGCTCCACTCTGCCACTGTGGGGGATCCTGACTCCCTATGCCAGCACCCAGCCCAGCCCACCCATCACCAGGGCAACGTGCCCATTGCCCTGGTGCTGTGAGCCCCTCTGCTGATATGAGTCCCTCTTCTGGCATGCATCCCTCAGGTTAAGGCCCATGCTGAGCAAGCAACCCATGCACTGCCCAGGCATGTGGGCATCCATGTGGGGCTCTGCTCACAGGCCATGCCTGCTAAAGGTGATTCTTGTCCTTTCTGGTGAGCGAGAGCCCCAAGGGTGAGGGTGGAACAAGGCCTGAGGAAGCTCAAGCTTTGCCTGCAAACACAAGAGATTTCTCTGTGGCTTTGTCCATGTTCTCTCACGCTGGCTTTTACAAGTATTTCAGCAACCACATCTGCTAGCAGGACTGTTGGCAGATCAGCAGCATTTAGAGAATATCCAGGGCTGGTCCCAGCTGCGTTGTGAACTGGGGAGGTGCTGGGTGCGGGGAGAAGAAGCTGTGTAGACATGTGTCATATGCCTCAATGCATTTGGGTGGTGCCTAGGGAGCAGAGGGCAGGGTGGAAGATCAGTTGTCCCTATACCCCACATAAATTCATTCATACACTGACAGAAAGTGAATTCTGGTTATGTAAGCACCAGAAATGACAAAGCAGAAGCACCAGTGCAAAACAGGAGCTCCGTGAATGCCAATGTGGGACAAGAGAGCAGTTGGATACAGCTCGTATCACAGCTTACAGAGGAGCCACAGAGGGGGAATGCTGGAATGCTGTGTCCAAATTCAAAAAGGGTCATCCTACATGTATCCCACACCAAATACATGTGAATTGCACACAAATAATTATTTTCTGATGGAAACTCTAAAAAACCAGACAATTTTGGTTTTAGCATTACTGAAATCTTGCTTAAGCATCATGATTACTGAGAAAGCCTCCTTGTGCTCTGCACCGTGCTCATGCTTTCAGCTGGAAGGGGCTCTTGAACACATTTGAAATACTCTCTGTAACTATGGCTTTATTCTGGCTCTGATCAGGGCTTAGAGAATGGAAATGAGAATAAAGCAAAAAACAAAACTCAGACTAGCTCCTCTGTTTCAGAACGAGAAATTTACAGTCTGCTGTTCCTATTGGGACTGTGGAGTAATCAGGGAAACAGCAGTTTGCAACCTCATAGGACACAAAAATTCTGTATCCACCCATGGCCTAGCCAAGGGCCAATGGTGCACTTGCCAGCTTTCAGGAAAACAGACTGGAGTTGTTTGAGCTGGATCACCTCAGATCTTGTGGAAATCCTTAATGATGGTGCATAGCTGGAATGGCATCTGCAGAGTGGCATTTCAAATAGCTCAGGAGATGTTTGTCCAGTCTCAGTGTCAGCCACTGAAGGCACAGCACTTCTTCTTGCATCATGAAGATTTTGTTTGAAGGTAGTTTTATCTTAGACAAGGGTTAAGTCATGCCCTCCTGCTCTGCAGAAAACCTTGGGCTGAGCCTGGTGACTCAATGCATCACTACTATAAGAGAAGTATGGCCCGGAGAGTGCAATACTTCTGCTGCAATACTTTTCCTCCAACCCAACATGTTTTTTCTCCAACATCCACTCTGAGAAACAGTTCATAATCTGAGGCTATATATTTTATTCTGCATGCCGTTGCCAGTAGCACCTGAATTTTCTGCTTTGTCTTTAGACACCTACACTGGAGACATTTCAGGCTCTTCTTTCCATCAGTGGGGGAAAAGAATCACAATCTATTTCACTGATTTAAGAGTTGTGTCTCTGTATGAGGTGCATTATACAACTGGAAACAACTGTTTCTGTCTGATTAGGGACACCTTAGGGAGGACAGGCAGCCAGTGCCAGCCTAAATTGCAACATGGCAGGAGTCTAAAGCCAGAAAAGGGAATCCATCTTTAGTGCTTCATGCCCAGCACCTGTTTGGTATCTTGCATGAGCGATTCCCTGGCACAGTGAGAGCTGCCTGGTGATTAGGACTGCAGTTGGGGATCTTTCGCTCAATAGTCTTGCAGACTGCAGCATCTTGAATAAAGGTAAAGCCACAGCTAAGAAGCTGGGTTTCAAGGGAAGGAAATAGGACAATAATGGAGTAGTCACAAAGAATGATGCTGCCTTACTGTTCCCTTTATTGCTTCCTGAGGAGCATGAGATAATGTTTTGATTTGCTACAGTGAAGGCTAAATAACACTGTGGATTTTAATAGCAGCCTAGAAAGGACGTTTCTCCTCAGGTAGGTTCAGGCAGCAAAATTTGTGCATCTCAGCAGTGAAACCATTTTCATCTGTTTGCTATGCTCAACCAGAGCATGGGCATGTCATTGTATATGGGTGCTTGGTAGCCAGTTCTGATGGCTGCAGGACTATGTTTTTACCAGAGCAGGGAAATGAGAGCTCCCCCCAGCACTTCCTCTCTCTAAAGGTTTGCCTTTCCTCAATTCCACTCACGTATGAACTATGTCACATTACTGGACATTTCTGTGGCAAAGTGGGGCAGTTTCCTGAGAGTTTCCTGAGGTTTTACAGCAGGAATGGATACGTTGAATTCAGTCACTGTTAATTCTGGCTGTTTAAATTGCATGTTTCTAGATATCCTGTAAGTCTTACTTGTTCACTTGTGGATATCGGTGCTAACACAACAGTATCTGTATGCTAGAAGACAGAGATGAGACAAAACTTTTATTGCCTTTATCCAATTATAATGAATTTATGGATTATTGAACAAATTTTTAGTACTTGAACTAGTTGAAATTTCTGTTCTTAGCTAGATGTTTACCTCTTTAAGAATGCCTGCAGAGTGAGTAAAAGCTCACAGATGTTAACCCAGACCCCACTCGACCCCCTGCATAGGGCAGCTGCAGTGTCCCTATTCCGAGAAGACTATGGACATGGTGCAGCTGCAATACCACACCAAGGCTGTTTCTGCAGGTGGGAGTCTGGATGCTAACAGTACCAAGTTATACTGGGAACTGAGCAGGGTTTCTCTGGTGAGGGAAGAGCAGGAGTTTTAAGAAGTTGAAGATCTTTGAAAAAACGGAGAATTCTCTTTTTGGGAATGAGCACACACATAACCCATGTGTGCTGGTTAGCTATTTCAGTGCTGTTTTCTAGGTTTGAACAGTACTTTAGACCTGATCTGAAAGCACTCCTGCATCCTGAACTCTGAAGACATACATACACTCTCTGAAATGCCTGGTTATTGCAAAGCTGTCCCCTGATGTTTGCCTCTCTGGTAAGAAAGGGAAGAAGAAAGCGTGTGGTTCTGGGTGTAGGCAGAGCACGCAGAGTCTGATGTGCCCATGCTTGTCCAGGCAGACCAAAACGTGGCATTACAAGGTGCAATACAACCTTCATCATGCCAGGAGATACCTGAGTTACCCCTGTGGACAGCAGATGGGAAGTTACACGCCCTGCTCACCATTGCTCCCTTCATGGTCCATCAAAGGCTAGACAAGCATAGGCAACAGGCCTACACATGTCTAAGTGTTTTAGATGAAGCACTACCTGTGATCAAGTGCTCTTTGATCAAAACTGAGAGTATTTGTTGAGCTGATTTGTATGCACCCCATGAATGCAGAAAATGAACCTCCATTTGAAACTTGCTTGAATCTTGACACTGAGTGAAAAGGAAGAGAAAAAAATGTGAGTATATATGTGATTTCCTCCCTCTAGTCTAAAAATTGCTTTGGCAAGCTTACAGCTGGCAAGGGACAGCAACGGATGCAACAATTTTTTTGCATTCCCATAAATTTAGTATGATTGGTCTAATTTAGGAATTTGCAAGAAGCTCCCTCTTTTGCAACAGATCTCAATATACCACCTCATGCTTCTTTCCATTCTTAACTGTGCTCCTTCAGTCCATGCATTATATTCCTTCTACCTCACTCTCCTCTAGCTATCCTAAAGTCATTTACCTGGCAATTCAACACGAAGAAAATATTTACTATCTTTATAGTTACTTTTTCATGCAAGCTGGTATGTAGAAAGAGTGAAGAGATCTGGCCAAGGGAGTGACCAGCATATCCTCCACGGAGAACTGATAAATGCATCATGAACCACTGGCATCATCAGTCCAGAACTCAGCCCTGGCTATAAGTGAATTTAGGAGTATTAGGTAAAAGATGCTTTGCCGCGAGTTTTAGATTCAAGCAGAATTGCTCTAAGACTGTACACACCCTTGTCAGTTTCAGAGATGACATCTGACAGTTGTAATTTCCAGACTGGTTGGATATGCTTCCTTACATACAGAAAGACCTCTGTGATAGAAGTTCCCAGGCTGCTCTGGGTGTAACCCACCATGTGCTTGGAGCCATTAATATGTGTGGCTGTGTCTTGTGACTGACTGTGTTGCTGGGCTGACAAGAGGGCTGCTGGGGAATCCGAAATGCAGAAGCATGAGGATGCAAACCAGCATGGAATGCTGCGACTGGCCCCACTTCATTGTCATGGATCCCATGTTGCTCCCAGACCAGAGCAGCTACCATATTAGTGGAACAATGGGAGCCCTGAAACAATGTCATCTCCTGTTTGGAAGCTGCCCCTGTATATCTGCCCCCTGGCACTACAAAGGGTTTGTGGTTTCCAGAAAAATGGACATTTTCATATGGGGCTTGTGGAATTTTTGTCACTCCTTGCCAGGTGACCACTGAATTTGCCCCATTTATTTACCTATCTGAAACAAAAACAAATTATGGTTGCATCTTCTTTCAAGATATGCAAAGCTTTCCAATTTTTTTTTCTTTTTTGAGTTGCTGTTGGGATTTTTTGAGAAATTTCTAAAAACGGGCTAGAATTCAGTCTTCACATAATAGGGGATTTGGAAAAGCTCCTGTTGCACAGTTCTTCACCCTCTGTCCCAATAGTATCCTATTGACTGTGCCAAGTAGTCAAGCCCAGTCCCAGTTCTGAAGCCACACCAGACTCCTACCAAGTGCAGTTGAAAGACTCAGCGGTGCTGTTACAGCTCAGACGCATCTATCCATCTTCAGAACCATCACTGTGCAACATTGCATCTGCTTGAAATATGTGTGGTCACCTGCACCTGGGAAAGCCGTATGAGAAGTGGCTGCAGTCACTTGGTTGGTTCAGTCTGGAGAAGAAGAGACTGAGGGGAGATCTCATTGAAGTTACAACTTCCTTATGAGGGCAAGAGGGGGGGCAGGCACTGATCTCTTCTCTTTAGTGACCAGTGACAGAATCCAAGGGAATGGCCTGAAGTTTTGTTAGGGTAGGTTTAGGTTGGATATTGGAAAGAGGTTCTTCACTCAGAGGGTGGAACAGGCTCCTCAGGAAGTGGTCACAGCACAAGCCTGACACAGTTCAAAAAGCATTTGGATGATCCTCTCAGGTGCATGGTGAGACTCTTGGGAATCATCCTGTCCAGGGCTAGGAGTCAGATTTGATGATCCTTGTTGGTTCCCTCCAACTCAGCATATTCTGTGATTCTACGATTTTGTATTGGCAGACCCTCTCTCTGCTGCCAAACTAGCTGAAGGTGTAGTGCTTTTTATTCTCTAGTTCTAACAAAGAAAGCAGAAAATATTTCCTTTCCCTTCTTTTTGGCACTGCTGGAAGCTTCAGAGCTGAGTTTCTGCTACCATCAGTCTCTCTTGAAAGAGGGCTGGAGATATGAAGAACATAATGTGTACAGAAAACTGGAGAGAGAAATAGTTTCATCTTCTCCCAGCACTTAGGGAAATTTTGAAGCTGGGCCCACAGATGGAAATTGCAGTTTACTCTAAAGTGCTGAGCACTGACATAGCTGGATATCTGGGGAAATCCAGCTTTGGACCCAGTTCTGGGACAGAGTGCGCAAAACATGGGTTCCTTTCAGTCCCAGATAGATACCTCCACTGTTTGCAGTTCCCTGTGAGCAACATGCATTGAAACTCCTGTTTTCCCCCCACTATGCCTGCTCTATCTCTGGGCTTCCATGCAAAATTTGTCTCTAGTGAATTAATGAAAAGAGATTGGGAAGGATTATGTAGCCAGAACACATGGAGGATTTGGCACAGGTAGCAAAGGGGAAAAGAAGACAAGACAATGTATTGATGGGACTTCAAGTGGGACATTAAATCAAATGAATGAGTACATTTATGAAGGCAAGCATCACAGTCATCATGATATGTAAGAGAAGTTTAAATTCTGAAGTCCTTATAAAGGAAAAGAGTGTTTGCAGCTCTCACTACAGGAAGGAAAGGGGCAGGAGCTCCGTGTCATGGTTTGTATTTGAAGGCTAAATCTATTCCTAATTGATAGAAACCCTCTGAGGTTGAAGCATCACTGTATTTCTGGGAGATGACAGGCTGTAGCCTCTTGCTTTACTTTCCATATTCTTCCTAGGGCTTCCTAGAATATGTTTTGTCATCTCTCACTTAAGCTTGCTCTTGCCCTGCATTTATCAATGTCATTGCAACATTGGAGTTACTAAGGTCATCTTTAGCAGCAGGTATAGGCAGGAACTAGCACTGCTGTTTGCTCCTGCTAAGCCTGAGGACACGGCTGATGTGTGTGGTATCAGACGCATGTGCACACATGAGAATGAGCTGGTCCAAAAATTCAGCAGAACTGAGACTGGGGGGGAGAGAATGGGGAAAAGGCACCAAGTTCCAACTGTTTCCAAGCTCACAGAATTATGTTGATGTCAGTACTAATTAAGATTTTCCAAGGCCAGTTTGAGCTTTGATTACCAGCTGACAGGTATGTACAATTCCCCTTCTGGGATCTGTAGCTCCCTGCAAATCATCAAACTGTCTTCAGTCAGCTTTGGACCAGAGGAGTTTTGCCAGAGGCACCCTGCATCTGCTGCATCATATACACTACATTAAAACCATCTTTAATACTCTTTATAAAGAAACCACAGTTGTTAGAGAGTCCTGAATGCTCAGCCCTCATGTACTTCCTTGCTGTGTAGTAATTTGCCTGTGTTACCCCCTCCCTGCGTTGCTTTGAGACATGGTAGTACATAAGGCAGCTAATCATTTAAAGCTATATTCATCCTTCCTCTTGGAAAGGAATAGTGGCAGATACATAATGACACACTGGGTTGAGGGGGTTTGTTCAGTCCCATCTGTAATTTATCCAGTGGGAAATGCAGGGGGAATGTCTTTGTTCATTTGACTTATTCAAACATGCCTATTGCAGCCTCTTGATGTCTGTGCAATTATAGGGGAGGGGGGAGGGAAATGAAATTAGAGGAACAAATTGATGACAGCCATCACAAAAGAGACAGAGTCCCCACCAGTGCCCAACGGAGAGCCTGTCCCACAGAGAAGGGCCACAAAGTGAGGGCTCACAGGAGATGTAGGTGACTTGCTCTTCACACTCCTGAGAGAGATAAGGGGGAAGCATGTGGCATGTGCTGGAAAACACAACTGCTCTACTTGTGTGTTTGCTGGGACATTTTGAGTGAATACAAAGGGAAGGTTTTAACTCAGGTAGTTTATAAAACCCTAAGATGGGTATCAGTAAATGCTCTTGTCAGATATTCATGTGAGCAGCCCCTTTCCCTTTCTTAATCTGGAAGTTTTTTTTCAAACAGATATAATTATGCTAGTTGATAGGGTTTGCCCTTATTGTGATAATATTTTGATATTGAACATTGCAGCATCTTGAGACTCTACCAGGAAATGCAGCTGAGACTGCCCCTCTTGTCCAGAGCAGCAAACTCTAAAAAAGGAGTTGGTTATTAAAAAGGGTGCAGAGATCCAGTGTCCAGTGTCGCAGGCTGGAGTGAGGCTGGGCTGTTTTTGATACACTAGTGCTCAGTGAGCAGTAAGATCTCCTGTGAACAGAAAGATTTCATTATGGCTGGTTGGCATTTAAAGCAGGAATTAGGACACAGTTGAAGCATCTTTATCCTGCCTGTTACCATCCCAGAGCAGATTGTCTGTGCTGAGACCCAGCACAGAGTTTCCTGCTCCCATGGCTCCTCATCCTTTGCTTTAATTTGAAAAGTATGTTCAATGCTTTGACTAGTTTAATTGTCATTTGCAAGGTATATGAAATATTCCTGGATATACCAGGTATCACATTTAACATGCTTCTTCATGCTTTGGTACTACAAAAACAATAGTTCTACACCAGCAGCAGACCATGCATTGACAACTATGAATTGAAATGTTTCAGCATTTTATATCTGAGGAAATTCACGAAGACTGTCTTCACTTTCATGCAGAATAATATCTCAGTTTCAAAAGTGAAAACTACTCACAAAGTGAAATTTTAGCTTTCCATCATCCAGGTCTGCCCCTTTATTTATACAAGTTATGAAAGCAGAAAGGTCACTTCTCTGTGTATCTCTCAAGCTTTAACAAAAACAATAAGGTGCCCAGACATCACTGGAAGAAGCAAAAAACTTTGACAGACAGGCAGTGTTCCACTCTTAAACCTGGTCTCATGCCAAACCTTAATGTGAAAGCATGAGAATGTCAAGAAGGAATGGCATTAATTGGTATTTCCTGCGTGGTCTGAAGTCTCAGCATCTACTCAAACTATGAAAGTGAGCAGACCATTGGTATTGTCTGAGACAAATAAAATGTTGATGGAAAATGAATTAAAAAATGGCATCTTGCAAGTCAGATTGTTGAAAATCTATCTGTTCTAAAGCTGTATTTTCAGCATAGCAAAATCTTAAAATATTTTCTTATCTTGGCAGTTTCAATTTAACAGATATTGTAACCAGAATCCATTCCATTTATCTGAATCAGAAAATGAACTAAGCCCAGATTTTAGCCCTTTGAAAGAGAAGAAATAATAAAAAAACATTGCTTCCTCGAGCTCCTATGGCCATACAAGTCTTAGGAACAGGCTGCTCTGATATCACAGGAAAATCCTTTAGATTTCATTTGTGAAACTGATCTACACCTATCATTTTAATTGATGCAATCAGGAAGTGTGTGGCAGCAGCTTGCTTGGGATGACAATAGGTTAAAAAGCTTTTCTGCACAACTAGATTTTCTTACTTCTATTCATCTAGCCTAAACTGGCCCCAGAAGGAGAATATTCCCCCCGGACTCCTAATATCTTCTTCTTCCGGGTCAGTAAAATCATGAGAGGAGCCACTTTCAAAAGTTTGGACACAGTATTTGAGCGTACAATGTTCAGAGAGAGAGTCTTGAAATGCCAGCAGCATTTGTATACCGAGAGAAGAAATTCAGAGAGTGAGTTCATTTCCATTGCTGGGGGAGATCAGAGACCCGAGTCTTGTACATCAGTTTTCACAAGCTTAATTTTACTGACTTTCTTGTGGTTCTTCCTGATTTACGACAATAGGAGATTAAAATAAGGCTTAGGGAGGATAGCTTCCTGCTGAAATCCCCAAAGAGACCAGATCTTGCATTATTTCACATCAGAGTAAACGATTCCTTTGGACAAAAGAAACCCATGAAAGAGATAAATATCCATCCAAATGCTAAGACAGATGAGTTCCTTCAGAGCTCTCTTACTAATCAAATACATCAGTGCCCCCTTCAGTAATGTGACAGGCAATTTAATGTGGGATATATTTCATGGGGACTGGGGGAATGGGTCCAGGATGAGCCTCCCTGTGGATGGGGATGGCCATCCTCTGGACCTGGAGGGCTCTCCATGCAGGTATCCTGTACCCGGAGTTTTAATTCCTTCCCCCCCATCCCTGCCATGGCTGTACAGACAGATGGGAATGTGTGAGCAGCCGCTACAGGAAGACCAAGTTAGCAGGAGAAAAGCTGTCAGAAGTCAGACAGTCGTGGTTAAGACACAGGGAGGGTGAAAAGCTGATACGTACCATTTACAGAGATGCTTTATTTCTGAGAACAAATAGAAAAAAGATTTTTCAGGCTTTGAAGAAAAAGCCAGAACAAGCAAACAGACCTTGGCAGTACAGTTCCCCCCCCAAAACGAACAATGGAAAGTAACAAAAGCCTCAGGACATTATTAAGAATTAAAAATAACATCTAGCAGAGCTGAACCTGGCACTGTCCTGGCATTTGGTATATGCAGCTCAGCAGCCAGAGGTGCAGCACTGCCCTGCAAGCCTCTGCTGATCAGAGCTCACTGCTGTGGAGGTGAGCTGTAGGAGGTGAGTGACATGAGACAGGAGTTGTGTTAGCAAGTACAATCTTGGCATAATAATTCATACTGATGGGCAAGAAGTGCGTTTCCCATCCTGTGCTTCCAGCATTTTTCTTCCATGCTCTCTTCAGGATGGATTAGAGCTTGTTTGAAGCTTTTCAGTGAAAAACAATGCAAATGCAACTATCTGTTCAATAAGGTCTGGAGAGAGGTGGGGACTGCTTAGACTTAGTCTAAGCAAGGGGTTTGGGTCGAGATCACCTATGGCCCTAGAGAACCTCTTAACTGCTGGCCATCCTTGAGACAGCACAGTTTTGGCCTCAGTTTTGACCTTCTGAGACATGTTGAACTTCTTCTAATGAAGCTTTTACCAAAACCATCAGATGTTTTAGGATATGGAAGATTTTATTTTTTTTTCTGGAAGAAAAATATTATGCATGAAAATTCCTGCCCAGCCCTCATAACCTGACAAACTACTAGTGCTGTCTAGAACTGATGCTGCCTCTGAAGCTGCTCATCCACACTGCTCCTCACATTCCTGTACTGCTGCCAGGCTGCCAGGGTCTATTTAACTCTTGACAAACCAGACATCAGTGAGGTCTTCTTCTCAACTTTGCAGCATCTTCTGCACCTTTGGACACTGTAACTATCATTGGCTTTACCACAGTCCTCATTGCCTTCAGGCCTGGCAATTTGGTACTCATGGCCAAAAATGCCCTGTCTTCTCCACCCTGCCACTGGGGCACTCCCCAACTGGGCTCTCCTGCTGCCATCCCCCAGCAGTGGATGTTGTTTGCTGGCCCTGCAGTGCCCCTTGTGATGCCTCCACTGACACTCAGCTGCTGAACAAAGGGGCAGTCGTACGACCGGCACTGAGATGCTGCAGCTGACAGACTGTCTGTCATCTGGATCTACTTTGTTCGTGAAAACCAATTAGTTTACAAATATTTGTATTTAAATTCTTCTCTGCCCACTTAATTCAAGCCTGTGCTGCAGAAAGAAAGGAAATCTTCCTTAGAGAAAAGCAAAACACAAAGACGAGGCAGAGGGAACTGCTCGTTCACTAATACCACATTTTCCACAATGGAAATGATTGTCTCTCTTCATGTTTGACAGTAATCTGCAGTCCCAAAATAAACAGGGCTCCTCTCAATCTTGCTTCAGGGTGTTTCCCATCTGTCAAAGGCGAGCAGAATGCAGCCAGCCATGGCAGAGGTGCAGCACACTCGACTTTGCGCACCTCACTTTCTCCTCGGAGGATCCCAGTGACAGAGGGTTAAAATCTTTTCTTGGCCATCAAAGCAGACACACACATATCTGTTGCTCCCTCATTAGTCAGTGAAAACTAGGACAGGCAAGGAAAGGAAAAAGCAATAAACTTTGGATAAAAATAAGGTCCTCTACAAGAGCAATATAGTTTGCAATGCAACATCATCTAAACGTACAAAGACCATGTGGTCCTTTGACAAAGCAGCTGACCAAAGGTTCAGCTGCTCTGGCACCCTCTGCTACCTGCATAATGCATGCCTAAGAAAGGGCAATCAAGGTAGATGTTAAGCACATATTTCCAGACATCCAGCAATTTAATATCCTTGTGTTTAACAGTTCTAGATGATTTTTCCCCTCAATTTATGCTATAGTGAGTACATTATTTATATACAAACATCCTGTAACAAGGAATTACATGGCTTAACTTTAGGCTGGATGAAAAAATATCTCTTGGTGCTTTGACCCTATCAGTAGCTGTTTTTTTCTAAGCCTCTTCCATTCAAAGAATAGAAGATTTTGTGACTAATCCAGGCCAACCATTATTATGAAGGCCCTCGTCCTATGTTCCCTCCAGTTTCTCTTTTCAGGCAATGGAAGACATAACACTTTATAGCTTGGTCTGTAGATGACTTACCTGGTGGAAAGCTAGGGGACACAACTTAGCATATATACACACACATTATTGGGCTACTCACACTCTAATTTTGTTTTTTTTCTGCATTGTTGGTTTTCTCAGTTGAAAAAAAAAAGTAATTTTTAACAGAAAGTAAATAATTGAATGTTCTATGATATGAAGAAATTAAAAAGTTACCACCTTTCTCTGGTTTTTGTGGGTGTTTGGTTTTTTGGTGTTTAGGACTTGGTTTTTTGGGCCTTTTTTTTGGAGCCTGGTAACAAAATCTGTTTGGTGAAAGGACTGCACCTCCATGTAATGGCACTTTCTTTCTCAAGATGAACCAGTTCTAAGGCTGTGGTCAAAGCCTGGCTTTCACTAGACAAGCTGTCAGGGGATACATAACAGGCAGAAGGAAATAATCATGTTGTCCCAAAGGGTTCCTTAACACATGGAGGCTCAGACAACGAGATCAGGTTTTTGGGAATAATGACTGGGAGAATGCTGGCAGGGAAAGGGATGCAGACATCTGCACCATGTGGCTGACAGACCAGAGTCAATTGAGGTCCAGCAAAGAGAAAAAGTCTTCCTATAAAGTATAAAATAAAATCTGTGAAGACAGGGTAAGGATTCCACTCTCAGGATCTCTGAGGATCTTTGCAAGAGGGCACTCAAGACCTTTCTAGATTTTAAGCTGTTCTTTGATACCTAGTGTAAAACTGAAGCCAACCAATTCTTTCAAAAAGCATTAAGAGAAGCAAACAGCTGGCATCTATTTCCCAAATGCATCAGGACTGTGTTAATGGGAAAGAAACTTTGTGCCTTTCTAAGAAGGCAAAACCTTCTCTAAGAATTGGGTTTTGTGACAGTCTTGCACTGCTGGACTTGAGCTCATGGGGATGTGTAGGAACAGCCAGCAGCTGTTGAGGGGCCTTGGGGTATCAGTGACAGTTGGAGAATATGGTTACCTTCCTGAAGGCCTAGTGCTTCCATTCTTCTACAGGAAGAAGAAATCACCAAAGACAAAAAGAATATTCAAGTCAGAAAATGGAGACCTGCAGATAAGCAGTATTCCAGAGACCTGCTGAAGGGTGGCCGTTTCTGATTCCAGCCAGGAAACTGGTAACATTCTGCAACTTTGAATCACCTCCTTCCCTGTGGGCTTCAGAAGTACTGGTCTGCGAAGGGCTACCGATGGATATCACCACAGGACAAGACGCTCAGCAGTACAGGGGAAGCCAAAAGGATTCTTGCAACTTCAGTTGCTGTTTCTTCCTAGACAGTTTGGCTCAGTTCAGAGTCAAAGTCAGAAAAAGGAGATGAACAAGGGACAGCAAATGAATAAAGTTTCTGATTCACAATTTACCCACCCTTAGGGTCAGCTGTTAGTTAACACTAGCGATAACCCCAGTGTTGTAATAAATACTGAAGCAGCTTCCTGCAGGAGGAGCAGACTATCTGCAGTTACAATGGGAACCTTAATAGTGCTATCACAGAGCTGCAGTTACAGCTGATCTGAAAGGGAGGGCTGTTTTTAACATCAAAAATATAAAAATTTCATCTGGATTACTGTTAGCATTCAAAATATTTATCTTTTTTTCTGGCTTACGCATGCGTCATTGCCTTACCCAACGGGAGCTGCAGTGGGAAGTCTTCATGCCCGCACTCAACCCTATAGATGAGATGCTGGAATAATATTACAGATCTCATGATGCCCTCATAGCAGTATGTGATGATGAGTAACTGAAGATACTGGCTCAAAAAAGTGAAGAGTGACTTTTGATAACTTGCTAAAGTTCCTATTGCATTTTTTTGAGACAATATGCCTTATTTTTGGATTAAAACCCCAAACTTCATTTGTTCAGAGACATTTACCTTTCTAAAGAAAATTTGAAATTGTCAGAAATGCATGGGCAAAATTTCTAAGGACAGTTGATATTTGTCAAAAAATAAATTAACATTAGGAAAAAATGAATATATGCAAACATAGAAGCCTTTCTGTAGGTAAGAACATATTTTCTTCACACACACAAAAAATCACTTTATAAAATATTTCCCAATTTGAGCAATGTTATATTTTGACAGTTGTAATTATAATGGCCTGCAGCCTTTGACTTTCCCTTCATGGAGCCTTTGCTGCTAATGCAGAACTGATTTAGGGTCTGGGGTCCCTAACAGCAGCTGACTCTTATTAGATCTTGTTTCCGGCAGTAGGAATGAGTGGTAAATGACCAGGTAGCCTGAAACAGGCATGAGGTAGCCACTCCATGCACGGCTAGAGCATGAAGTAAAAATGGTAACTTGAGTCAGCTCAAAGGGAAACAAGAGCACAAACATTGTCTTGGTTTTCCAAAGCCAAGTGGAGTTAGATGAATAGGGTTTTATAAGATAGGTTTGGTGGAAGTGACTGGCATACTCCTGTCTTGAAGCCTTCTGAGATTGATTTGTTTCTTGATGCCAGGTAAGCTGGGTAAGGTCCCAGTCACAAGAGCCCTGCCTCAGGCCTCAGGCATTTTGCTGCTAGAGCAGGAACACATGGTAGTGAGGAATAGCAGACACACCATGCCTCCTGCAGTATTTGACTTCTTTCCCTCCCCTGCTTTTGCTTTGACACCACCCCAGCCCTCCCTACCCGCTCCCCTCATCCCCCTGCCCCTACTGTGAGTCCTCTTTGGGTAATGTGGGTACCATGCAGCAGGCAGAGAAAGGAAGATGAACTGAGTATGAATCTGATTGCAGGTGCTTGCCCCCTTTGCAAATGATGTTTGACATGAGGCATTAGTGCTAAACTCTGCCTCTGACTAATGATGGGAGCCTGGGAGCACTCTGGCCTCAGGGTCTGTCATGTCCATCTCTCTCAGATAACCTGGTTGCTGACATTTCTTCATGTGACTCAGGAAAAGGTTTCCGTACCCTCTTGGGCTGAAGCATTTCAGACTTTAATGACTCGAGTCTGTGGAACAGAAGCAATAAAGATGTGGGAGAGAAGGAGGGGAAGCAAACTCTCTCTCAAAGGTACCAAAGTGTGTAACACCTCGTAAAGCAGTGGGAACTGGAGCTCAGAAAGTTATTGGAATCAAGACTTTCATCTCCTGTCAATAAAGCGTTATCAGCACCGAGCCCAATTTTCAGCTCTTAATTCCAGATGTGCACATTGGAACTTCGTGCCCCTTCTCATGCTGAAAACTGCAGTTAAGTTCAGGCCCCAGGGCAGATGGATGGTAAACTAGAAAACAGACAAGTTCTCTCCACTTGTGTCCAAATCCAGGAGTGTAAGAATATGCCTAAGGTTTAATCCTTACTTTCCTGGGTTCCAGTCAGGAGGAAAGGCTGTGACTGTACAATGTTCCCTTGATGAGAATGAAGTACACAGCTGAATTAATAGAAAAGGCCATGAACTGTGGCTATTCTCAGGTCTAGAAAGGGAGAAGCCATTCAATTTCCTGGATAATCTGAAGCTTTTCACTTAGAAAAATTATTTGAACAAAGGCAGATGGCTACATCTTCTTTCCAAAGGGGTCTTAATATAGCTAGAATTGAGAACATACATTTAAACAATATTGTGGCATAGTCCAGAAGAGGTGTGGACAACACCTTACATTCTTTACTGCCTCTTATTCAGCCCCTCCATTACCCGTTAGTGAGAACATAGCTATGCCAGCTAGAAGTATGTCCTGCTCTTCCCTGCCAATCTCAGCCTTCATCTTAGTCCTGAGAAGCCCAAAGTCACAAACCGTATTCAGTGATCTGAAAGTTTTGTACCAGAAGAAGGTAAATATTGCCACCATTGGAGTACAGGTGAGAACCATGAGGCCAAGCATAGTCTGGTATGTCTAGTTTAATCTAGTCTAGTGTAGTTCAGTTGGGGTGCAGGAGGTTACATCAAGTCCCCATTGACTTTGAAAGTAGCATTTTACTTAACTGCATTATTTTATTCACCAGTAGCTGACTATGTTGTTCCATACAGGTTAGCTAAAGGTTATCTGAGATGTCCTCTCACAACAGCAAGAAGGGCACCCCACCTGCTCATGTCCTGCCTTACTTTAGAGAGAGTTTTGAGAGATGTGCAAATAAGGCAGGAGTCATACCATAGTTGAGTCCATTGATAATAACAGGAATATAACCACTTGGGTCTCTTCACTGGGCAGTTAAAAAAACATTCCCATCAACTGTACCTTAGGAGACCTGAGGGCACACTTTGGCACCCTGTTCATTACGCTTTGAGATCTGTGTTTGAAGTCACAAAAAAAAGCAGAGAAAATCACGGCAGGCCAACGATAAGGGTTGCACAAGGCACTTTTGGCAGCCACTTTACACAGTAGGACAATTAAATATAGTGGCTTTTGGGGTAAATAAAAGAGTAGTGCTCTCTTTTTTTAGTCTCAACTATATATTTTTCAAGGAACATTCAGAGAACAGGCAGCTTTCTTCAGTGGCAGACAGCCACACTTTTTGGAATCAAGCATACAGAGAATAGGAGATATTCCTGTACAAAATCCATGGTAAATTCTCTGAGAAGAGGGAATCCAGAAGAAAAAAGGCAAAGGGAGAAAGGATGAGGAAAAGAAAAAGACAGAGGAAACCCTTTTGCGAGTCGCAATAAGTCTTCATGTTCAAAGTGAAAGCGATAGAAACCCTAAACATTTACAGTGCAGCTTCATTTGTTTAGGCTTCCCTATTGAGCATTAAATTTTATGGTACTTTAAAGAGTGCTTGATACTTCTGTAGAGCCCTGCTCTAAACACACACGTACACATACATGTGCATGTGCACATACAGCTTTAACAACCTCAGCATCTTGTAGTGGCCCAATACATTCTAATTTTATGCTGTGAACTTAATGCAAGGCATCAGAAAACACTTTGCTAGGAGAGAAGCATTTGATGCTGAAAAGGAGAAGGGAGCAGAGGGAGAGAGTTCAGAAGGAGGCAAACAAGGACCAACAGAGCCTGCTCCAGCCCTGTTCCCAGGCAGTCTCATGAGAGCCTGTTCTCATTAGTGAAGCAGCCAGCCCTGTGTGCATTATCCACAGGAGATATTTGTCTTCCCCAGAGTTGTCTGCAATGGGATGTGCCTCGCAGCCAGTTCGCCCCACCCAAACAGATGTTTGTGCTGGTTTGTAGTGAGCAGGGTAGAAAGTGCAGTTGTATAGCAAAGCGTGGGGCACACAGAGAGCACCTGATGGAGACTGTGCTCTGTTGAGAGGTTATCAGATAGATTAACATATTATCTGGGCACCAAGGAGATTCAGAGACTGGCCTGGCTTCCTCTGCACCCAGATGTATTTGGACTGGGTGGAAGGAACTAGCACCTTTCAAAGGATTTCCTTTCATGTCCCTCACACCACACACCCTCCGTATCTTCTGCTAAAGTTGTGATGGACTTTTCATGTGATGAGACAGAGTAATGAGGGAAATCTTAAGAAGGTCTGAGACTCCAAAAGCTTCAAGGAAATGCTGCAGGCACTGAAACACTGTGCTTCCTTGGAAACACCTAATCCCCTTCAGACGAGAATCTTTAACCCATGTGACACCAGAGCCATGAATCACCCTCAAAAGGCCTGACCCTCAGCGTGCTTCATTGTCAGTTCAGCAGTGGAAGAAGGGCTTTCTTTATGGTTTTCACTCAGGAACACTCTGACCACTTAGGACTTCAGACAGAAACCATTTATCAACAATTTTTTCTATCCCAAACTCTCCCTATGTCTCCCTGAGCTCTTCATTGTGACAAGAAGTTGAATGTCAAGTTGTGGATACGGATGACACCATGCTGCCAAATGTGGGGTGTTCCTTGAATTCCTCTAGTTCCTCCAGCAAGATGTGACAAATGGGAAGCTGTCGGTCAAAGTGTGCAGAGCTGCTCTATCACACTCCCTGTGCTACACCTTTATGTTGGAATAGCAGAGAGGGGTGCTAATGGCATGCAAGAGACATTTTCACCAGCATTTCAGGACAGGCTGAGTGACAGGAGCAAGAGCTGAGAGCATAGATGAGTGTATAGTTTTGAACTATTTGAGAAAGTAATGCTAGACCACCCAGTGACTGCCTGACAGCAAGACTTCCCTTAGGGATTTGGAGGGAACATTTAGATGTACTGAGTTGCAAGCACAGGTCTTCCTCATATCACTTATTTAGAATGGTTTGGGTTGGAAGACACCTTAAAATTTAGTTCCACCCCCTCTGCCATGGCCAGGAATGCCTTTTACTTGAAATGGTTGCTCAAAGCCTCATGCAACCTGGCTTTGAACACCTCCAGGGACGGGGAGCCTACATCCTCCCTGGGCAAGTTGTTCCAGTGTCTCACCACCCTTCTTAGTAGAGAATTTCTCCCTAAACCTACAGTTTAAAGACATTGCCCCTTGTCCTATCACCACATGATCTTCCAGTGCGATAGGTACTGGAACGTTGCTGTAAGGTCTCCCTTGAGCCTTTTCTTCTCCAGGCTGAACAGCCCCAACTCTCAGTCTGTCTTCACAGGAGAGGTGCTACAGCTCAGAGAACAACATAGTTGGACTTGTTCCAACAGTCTCACATCTTTCTTGTGCTGGGGGCCTCAGTCCTGGATGTGGTGCTCCAGATGGGATCAGAGTAGAGGGGCAGAACCAAATCATCTCCCTAAACCTGCTGGCCACACTTTTTTTGGATGCAATCCAGTATGTGGTTGCCTTTCTGGGCTACAAGTGTGCATTGTTGAGTCATATTGAGAGTTTTGTTCACAAACACCCCAAGTCTTTCTCTCCACAGCTAGTCTCAATCCATTCCACTACTAGCCTGTAATTCCTGTTTGGGATTGCCTTGATCCAGGTGCAGGACCTCACACTTGGCCATGTTGAACTTCTTGAGGTTTGCACAGGCCCATCTCTAAAGCCTGTCGAAGTTCCTTTGGGTGGCATTCCTTATCCCCAGTATGCTGATCTCTGCTCCCATCTGGTCTACTTCAAAATTATCCAAAACCCTTGTTTTCTCCATGCCACCTCGACTTGAATAGCTGGAAATACAATCCTAATGAGACAAACGATGTGGGAAAGGCATTTCTAAGACTTGTTTTACAGAGGTAAAAATAACTGAGAGAGAATAAATATATTATCCCATCAGGATCTGGATTTTGGTTGCTTTTATCCTTCCCTCCCCCTACCCCCCTTTGTGGGTTATTTTAAAAACAATTCTTTATTAAAATGAGTATCCATGGGCAATTGTATATATTTCTGTTACATTCTGATGGGTTTTGATCTTACAATGTCCTCGCACTCTAAGAAGCTAAAGGTGAGATTTAAATAGTGGGTGATGACATTATATAGATGATGAGTTATGCAGATTAGGAACATGCATGTGCTGTATTTTGTAACCATTTCCTATATATAGGGGAGGTTTCCAATAGCTCAGTAAGAATGCTTATTACCTACTTTTTTTCTAGTGCCTCAATTATCTTTGATATTAATTGTGTATTTTAAACACTAGAACACTTGAATGATCCATTAAAAATTGTATTTTGAGCACCCTGAGAGACATGGATCTCATGCAGAGGTACCGTATGGGAGTCATGTTACTGTCACACAGTGTGGGGATGTGTCTTATCATCCTTGCTTCACGCAGTATGAGTTGGGCCTGAATTGGCACTGGTGTGCTAGCTGGCTCCTAACCCTAAGGCAAAGCAAACTTTGAAACCAGGATCAAGTAAACCTGGACTAAGATTTGGGTTATAAACAAGGAGAAATAAAATCAGGATAAGGCTTGAACCCCAGGGTTCTAACTCTAGTGTAAAACTGTACACACACACGAGTCACTTCAGCCTCACCAGGCTGAAGCCTATGCCCATGCCACAGTATAAAGGGAAAGCACATATACTGGCTTAGTCCTAGCTCCCACAGCAAGTCTACAGCAAAAGCCACAGTTCTCAAGAATCTCACTTGACTGCTACCCTCACAGATTTCATTGTCTTTGGAAATCCACTACAGGCAGTCAACAAATTAGGCAGATAGTGAATACTTTTAAGAAATGCTGCTTATTATTCAGGTGCCTGGTCAAAAGCCTCAAAATTTTACTTGTGGTGTACATGATTCCTCTTTTTCTTGGGGCCCCTCTCCTTTTCTTGCTCTATTTTTATTTCTTAGTCTTTCTGTCTTTCCCAAGAAAGAGAACTGTCTGTTTAAACATCATTAAAAATACAAAATATATGCTTGCAGGCATAACCCCATTGCACCGAGGACAAAAACATCCTGATCCAAGAGCTGTCATCACAACCATATGCTTTGTACTGTCTCTCTGAATGGATTCGTCCCAAGGTGAATATGGTAATGCTTTAAAGTATTGTATTTGTTAAGTATTCTGTCAGGACTGTAAATCAGGACAGGACAGCATCTTTTCTGTTGGACAGGCAGGATCCTAGCAGGATCCTAGAGCCTTGTGAATGACAGTCATGGAAACTGACCATCACACTACATCCCTTCCTTTCTGGTAAAGGAGGAGCTCAGGACCAGCTTATGGGAAGATGTTCCCAAACTAATGCTCATGAGCTCTTCCATGCTCTCAACCCCACTAGTGAGGACAGAGACAAAATAAGAAAAAAACCCCAGGGATCTTTAGCAAAATGTGTTTTCTAGATAAGTTGCTCAAGGCAGCCTTGCACCAATTTAGTCATCTCTCAAAGGACAGTATCTAATTTTTGTGAGCTTGTGCTGCTTCTGGAAACCATGATGGCATAGGCACCCAAGTATTTCAAGTCTGGCAAAGCCAGTCTGTGCCTAAACTGCACCACATCATTGAAAGTTTGGTATATGCCAGTTGAGCATGTACAAGAAAGAAGTAGCCACAAAATTTGAGCTCTCCCCAAGTTTCCTCAGATTGCTGCATTCATTTCAGTTTCCTCTCTGGCTTCGTCTGGGAATGTTTGTGCCAGCAACCTAGAGAAGAAAATGAAGTCCATTGCACACAGATGCTTGGCCAGCTCTCAGTAATGAAACACGTCTTTATCGTCCACAATTTTTGATTTAAGGAAAGGGGCAAAACTGCCCACAGTTTGCAGAGAAAATAAAATATATAAAAAAAAGAAGCAAGCCTCAATGCTTAGGTTGTGAAACGCAGCTTCCTCGGGACAATAAAGACGTGTTTCATTATGGAAAGTGGCCGACCATCTGTGTGCATTTGCCTTGTATCCCTCAGATCTGGGAAGTAACAAGGCCAGTTTTACACTCACTTCGCTGACTGTAACTGTGCTGACGTGTCGGACTTTGTAAACATTGCCAACATTTTCAGAGTGAAGACCACATGTCTCCTGCTCCTCTGGGCATGGTCCTCCTTGGGGTGCGGGAGCCCTCCTGCTTCCCTTCCAGCAGGCAGAGACATTCAGCATGTCATCTGTCTGTTATGTGTTGTTCAGAAGGACTGTTCCCTGTGTGACTGACAGCCTCTGGCATGGCCGAAATTATTTCAAAGAAGTAACACTCATTCTGTTCGCAGGGAATAGTGTGACACTACCTTGGGACAAAGTGATACTAGACAGACCACACTTTGTTGGTAAAATCCTGCTGTGCCTACATGCATGCATGCTGCAGTATTTGCTCTGCTCACACTGATTTTCCAGCAAGGAAGAGCTGCTGGATGGATGCATGTGGAGCTAGATGCTTCCCATCTGTACATAGTGCACGGTAATGGCAGTAAAGGTATCTGTACTGCCCTCGGTCTCCCAGAACTGTCCCAAAGCTGCCGGAAGCTGCCCAGTCATTGTCTGGCTCTTGCCTTCCATGCTAACAGTGCCTGCCAAGGCTCCTGCTTGTGGTGAGACTTTCTGAGTTGTGGATGCTTCTGCCTGCACCCCTGGGCAGACCTGTACTTGGCTGCTTGTGCTGAAGAATAGAGAAAAATATGTCCAACACGGGCAAAGATGGTGCTGCACTTTCAGAGGCTGCTTTTCTGTATCAGTCACTGTGCCTGACCTATGGAGAGTTGGTGGAGAGGACACTGTGGAGGAATCTCCACTCCCACTATGACTTCCAGCCAGAGGCATGGGTGGTTGTGCTGCCACTAATGCCTTTCCCACAGCTAACAAGGCTATGTCCAGCTCTGGCAGCCAGCCCTTGGCCTGGCAGTTTTTAGACAAACAGTACTTGTGTTGTTGCAGCAATAGGCAGGGTGGTGTGAGAGCAGACTGCTGTGGGAAGAGTGGGAAGGCTATTTCATGTGTGGAGAGTGGAATGGAGCGGAAGGTGAGATGTCGCAGGGCTGAATCCCTTTTGGGGTCAGGTTATTCTTGAAATGAAGTTTTCATCTTCATATCTCACTTGATGAAGACCAAATCATTATGCCTTTGGCTTTTACATTTTTTAAACATATTTTTTTATGTTTCTGGCTCACTGCACAGTCTATTTGTCCATCTGTCTCTGATACTTCCTATGGCTATCCAACTGCCAAGGCTGACACTGGTTATGAAAAAAACCCTCCATATTCAGAAGACACAGATCTCTGGGAAGAGTAAGAGTTTTCACCTACCCAACATGACTGAAGATGTACCAAAATCTACTTAGGCTGCTCCAAAAGCCATGAAAAGACAGCATAATGACTCCAGCTGTGACCACCAGCCCTCGGATCAGGTCCTAAATGAAGCCATGTGAACTATATCTGAGATGAGATGTGGTGAGGTGAGGTGGGGCAAGGTGGGGCGAGAAGAGGAGAGGAGAAGGGAAGGGAAGGGCAGGTGTATGTAATCACAAAAACACCAATCAAATAATAAAAACATTAAGTTTCAGTTTAAGATCAAAAGAAAGAAACAAAACCTCTACCCTGCCTCAGCTGATGTGTCAGCCATAAGCTTCAATACCTATAGCTTCAAGATTACCCACTCCTTCAAGACACATATGTTTAGCTCTCTAGGAAAGTTAAGTAGCTTCTTGTCCTGGGCCCCCATCTGTAAAATCTGTCAGAAGCAGCATTCCTATGAGTAATACCATGAAACTAAGCTTGGGTGAGTTCTGGATGGTGATGTCTTGTAAAGGACTATCTGCAAAGCCTAAGGAGCAGCACAGCTTGGGTAACCGATATGGGTGAGCAGATGTCCACCCAAGCCTGTTAAGGGTTTGCTTTACTCTTTTGGGAACAGAGACGTTTGAGCAGGCAAGTCGCAGACAGGTGCTAATGCAGCATTATTAAAAGTGAGAGATATGGTAGCATGGCACCAATCAAAAAATCAATGTCTTTCCAAGGTTTGGGTCACCTGCCTATCATTTAGGTAATTTTAAAACTAGATTGGATAAAAAGTTGAAGAAAACATGACCTGGATCAGTCCTGCACTGAGTTCCCAGGAAAAAACTTGAGATAGGATTTATAGCTTTTTTCCCCCAGTTTTAATTTCCATTAATGGAAGCCTTTGTATCTGCCAAAACCAGAACGCAAGAGTTCTTTGATAAGCTTGGCTGAACATTCCTCTTTTTGCACCAGGAGAAGCATGGAATTAATTCCACGGCAATCACTGGAGCTCACTCAGGGCCTCTGGTGTTCAGGGCAGGAGCCTGCCTGATGTCCCCATCATATCCCCTGTTCCAGCTCTCACACAGACTCTGCTCATGTCTGTCAATGCACAGAGCATCTGCCTTGTCATCCAGGGAAAGTCAATCCCTGTCTCCATTGGGCTACAGTGTAAGGTGGCTTTCTCAGGGTTTTATTCTTTCTGAACTAACTAGATGTTGGACCACTAAAACTGGCATTTAAGAGTCACTAAATTGCAGCTGCTTGGCATAATGCACTCAGACAAGCAACAAAAAAAGGAAAGAGAGCAAGAGATTTGTGCACACAGTGTCCAGGTCAACAGTGGTTTATTAGGTCCCATTAACCATATGGTCACGATTATAATAAAAGTCTGAGTTACGGCCAGTGACATGTGTAAACCACCTCTCTCCTCAAAAGCCGATATATATGTGGTGGATGTAGATTCAATGTGAACATAGACCTATATCATAGGATTTTTTTTAACCCTTTCTGGTCCACAGGGGAAAGGGAGAAAGGCATGAACATAACCTGGCTATGTCTGATAACTCTCCAGGTCAGCAAAGCCCCTCAAAGGATACAAACTCTACTGATACTGTTTGCCACAATTTCTTGCATAGGCAGGCCACTCTTATACCACCAGACCCCAGAAACTGAGACTTTTTCACGTCCTATCAGTGAGCCCAGCTCCTGTTCCCTCTCCATCAGCCTTATGAAGAGCCTGAATGGCCTTCATGGGCTTTCCCTAAGCCTGGTGGGTGTAATGCAGAGCAGAACTTGGCCCTGCACATTTCTGGGCAGTTTTGTAATGGGCAAGCTCTGGACTGAAACACCTGCAGGCTGACACTTGCAGGTGAGAAAATATTCTTGGTGTTGTGAAGACATCCCGTTTCTGTACCACTCACAGAAAGTGCACACAGTACTCCATTGGCATGTAATGATTTGACATACGAGAAGCAAAGGCTCTTCAACTATTTCATGGGTCAAAGAGCCAAGGTAAAAAAACAGGCACTGACTAACATGAGTGATAACAGTGGTGGCAGAGCTAGAAAAAAATTCAAACATCATGAGTAGGAAGAAGCAGAACGAATTTTGGAGATATTTTTCTGGCCAGGCCAGAGAAATCAACAGTGAAAAAAAATACGCAACTTAAAAAATTCTTTCCAGTTTAATAATTGTGAAAGTTATTTACCCCTGGAAAATAATTAAATGTTCCTTTGAAACAGAAAGACTGAAGTGGTTGTGAAGGGCAATGAGTCCTCTTGGACTGCCTCCTCCACTGTGCAATGTGGCAGCAAGCAGCAGGGCTACAGCTTCCTTTCTGGTAGCTGCAGGAGGCTGAGACGAGGCTGGTTTGCCCTCAGCCTCCCATAGCTACAGACAAGGAAGACAGAGGAGCCATGAAGAAGCCTGGAGGGCCACATAGTGCCCACAGCCAACCCAACACCATCTCTTTAGCCTGGCTGTTTGCCTCAAGGTCTCTGAGTCTGTGAGATAACTACAATGCAATTCACACTTTGTCCTGTCTTTCTAAGTGACTAATTTGCTTGAGAGGTTATCTTCTTTTAGTGCTACTTCCTTAGCCTACGTGTTAGCTTCTTCTCCTGTGGGAACACACATAATGCAGATCTCCAGCTCATGTAAATTGGGATACATCTGGTGACACCCTGTCCTAGTTATGCTCTTTGACCATAAACAATGATATTATAAAAAGTATTTCCATTTCCTGGTTCTGAGGAGAATCCAAATCTAGCTCTTCACGGTTTGGACACATCACCACTGAGGTATGGAAAGACTCCCTCCTCCTTGTCACTGTTACAAGGGCTGAACTGAAAAGCAACAGTTTGTGCCCTGCTCCAGGCTTGAAGTGAGGCTGGCAGCAGAGAGTACATGAACTGCAAGGCACAGTCAAGCACTGAAGGCAGGGGAGCAGTGGCGATGGTGACTGTTGAGGAAGACCTGAAATTTGGGAAAGATTGTAACTACATGCAGCAGTGGTCAACATGTGGAGATGTGGTCAACATTCTGGAGACGATACCAGGGTTTTTTCTTCCCATATGCATCTTAGCAGCCTGCAAAACAAACATCAGAGCCATGCAACTCCCAATGCGCCTTCATCATGCCTAAACCATGCACCCATCCATCCTCTCTTCCAACATGGCTACATGTTCAGCCTGAGCCCAAAGTCACGCAAAACTCAGCTGCTAGCACTTATCTGAGCAACCCCCCCTACACTTAACTCACCCTTCCCCTCCCTTCAGCAGCTTCCTAAATCTCTGTCCTGAGGAGTGATTTGCCTCTGGGACCTTGAGTTCTGCTGGAGAAAAGACCCTGGTCAGGAGCTCAGCTTGCCTTTCCATCACTCGGAGCTGGAAAGTTTCAGACAGCAAATCCTAGGGCATAAATAAAAGTTTGGTTGAGACTTAGAAAGTGCCGGACATGCAAAGAAATGACCTAAAAGGTAAAAGTCAAAGATAAATAAGAACAGTTCATGTAAACTGTGTGCTCATCTTAACAATAAACAGAGCAGCTGCTGCAGAGAAACTTGAAAGGGCTCCACTCTGCAAAGATGAATGGTTTGCTGAGCCTGCTCTGGGTTCCGTTTGAGGGGCCTTGGCATGAGTAATTGGGTGTGAGAAGCACTGGCTCACCAGGGCCGGAGCAGGCAAGCTCCAAGGAGGGGGAATGCGTAATGATCACCGAGGTTATTTATTGTTTCGTTTGCTCATTAGCTTGGCATCACCTTAAGTCTCCAGCCGCAGCACGTGATGGCTTTGAACTGGCGCCCTGGGTGTTGCGGACAGAGTGACATGCAGTTTTGATGTGTGCCCCGCAGCTCCCGTAGGATTTCCGCTCTCCGCTCCACTCACCCCAGCCGTCCGGCTGGGAATAAATCACCCTCCCCTCCCTAGAACAGCTCAGGGCTTTATTGGTATTATCTATCATTGTGTACTCCTTGTCTGGACGCGTGCAAGCTTACTGTCTCTCAACACTGAGGGCAGGATTTCAGTGTGCTGAGAGAGCTAAAACATGGAGACCTAAAGCCTCGTGGGTTTCCCCAGGCTTGCTATTCATCACAGGCAGCGTGCGAAACTGGAGACAGGATGTGGGATGTAGCACGGTTGGCTCTTGCTGAAGGCTCTTGCCTGAAGAGGGGCAAAATCTGCAGCCAGACCACGCAGCACTCCTCGGGGAGGGGGAAGCATGGTAGACTCATTTCTGCTCTCTGTGGATCACAGCTGGAGGCCAGCTGAACATGCACTATGTTTATCTCCTCAGCAAGGGCAAATCTTTCTTCCTGGCACTGCCTGGCCTGAGTAGTGTTGGAGAAGATGTAATGTTAGAAGACAAGCAGAAAGAGAAAAGAGGAACTTACAGAGAAATTGTCAGTCTAGAGACACCTGCTTCAGACCAAAACAGCTGCCAGTTGACTGTTTGTAAATGTAACATGTAACTGAGGATTTGGTCTAACACATTATGGACTTCAGCAGGCCATCTGCATAGAGACTGCCAGTGTCAACAACTTGTGCCATTAGCCACCCTCATTCCTTTTATTTGGCACCAACTGTTCCCTAACCAAAAGAAAGCCAGAGACCACAGGCTTCCTTAAGCCACCATGACGTGACTCGTGACTGTGACAACGTGCCACGTGACTGCCATGATAAAATACAAACTCAGCAAAGCTACATTGGCAGGAGAATGCCAAGAAAACATCCCCGTGACTTGAGAAAGGTGAATATGTTCCCAAACCGCATTGCACTGTCCTTGCTCCCTAGCAGATCTGAGATCTACTCTGCTTGGCTTTCCCTTACTTTTTGTTACGAGAGTTTGACTACTTTCTGTGTTACTGGCTTGCTAGACCCTACTGCTTAGGGTGAGCATTAGGAAAGTACCTATCATCAGAACTGGGCATACCATCAAACGTGGGTAAGCAGATCCATTGCCTAACTTCCTATATCCTAGTGATGAATATCAACTAATAAAATGAGAACTCAATGGTAAAAGAAACATGGGAACTCCCCTCTTAATCCTTTCAGAAAAAGCAGCTAGTTAGCAAAAGCAAATGTAAACAACTAAACATTTCAAGATGCAGTAAAAGGCAGGAGGATTTGAGTTCTGCTGGTGGGAAACTTGAAAGTTCTCTGCTGAGAAACTTGCATGCTCAGACAGGGGAAACCAGAGGATACAGGCAAGAGCCTTTTAGAAGCTCCTTGTTGCTCAGAGATATGTCATATCCTTAGCTTGTATCCAACTCAAGAGACTTAACACAGAGAACAGCAATGTACACATGGCTTGGCCACAGGGACAAACTGAAAGTCGATAATTTGTTCAGGGTCATGGATGTAAGAAGCATTAGAAGGCAAAATGTTGGGTTTGGCGCTGTGGACCCACTCACAAATATAAGGTGGCTTTTCTGTTAGTGCCCACCCCAGAGACATGACCCTAGCTTCTCTGGAGACAGACAAAATGACAATGCTCTCATGTGTTGTTATGAGCATCAATGCTGGCACAACCATTCTGCAAGTGCTTCTTTTGTGTGTCCAGCAGTTTTCGAGCTCTAGACAATGCTGACAGCCTTTTCTCCTGATCTCTCCCTGACTCTCTTCACACCTTCCCATCCCAGCTCTATGCAATGTGAGCAGGAGGTCTCCCTTCTTAGGGCTGTTTTCACAGTTTTTCCTATGGTGCTTTGTTCTGACATGAGCCCCATATATTGGCCAGAGTCCTGGGGTTGCAGGTGGGGGAGCAGCTGCCTGGCGTGGAGGATACCTTTATCAACACAGTTCTTCTGCATGCTTTTAAATTGGATGTCGCTGAAATGCTTTGAGTGCTCTGCCAGCCCTCCTGCACGGGAAGAGAGGATTACAAGGAAGGGCAAAGCCAGGTTTTGCAAAGGCAGCTTCATTCCCTTTTATCTACCTGTGAATACACACAGTGGCTCTGTGTCTGGGTTTCATCCACTGTTCCATCTGCAGCCATCCAGCTGAGTGTGGATGCAGTACCCAGCTAAATGTACTCCACAGAGGGGTGAAGAGGCCTTGGAAGCCTGCATGAACTGAGTGCACTGGCTGAAAAACCCAAGGGCACCTCTGTGATGCTGGCTAATGGACATATTAAAGGCATCTATTTCAGCTCCTTGAAGCCAGATGCCTCCTCCTTCCTCTGCTAGGCAGAGAGCCGGCTCAGCATGGAGTTTTCTCTCCCATTTCCTAGGGATGTCAGTCAAAACCAGGCTCTTGGAAGTTCAAGCGTGGCCAAAAGGAAGCAGATTTCAAAACACACCCCTCCCTCCTTTCCCCCCTTCCTAGGCCTTTTGTTTCCAGTTCCCCCTCCTACCATCAAAGAAAGAAACAAGAAAAGATTCTGGAGTCACCAAGCCATGATCTATCATTCTTTCAGGGGAGTTGCTTCTAATATTAATCAACACAAGCCTCTCTCCCCGCCTCCCCCCTTCCCCAAGGGAACAGTGGGCTTGGAAAGCTCAAGTGGGTTTTGGATGGATCTTGCAGCAAAATTCCTCAGTTCTCAGTCGGAGTGAGATGGTGTTGGTGCAGTTGCCAGGCTTTCTGAGATTCTTGGAAGATAAATGAGATTCACTGCCTATTGCCTGGTGCCATGAAGGCACAGGACACCCAGAAACTCTACTGTTTTTTGCAAATTAGGGCCAGAATCTCTGCTTTTCTGCAATTGTCCCCATTGAAGAAGGTGACACTCCAGACGGGAGATGATGACACCTTCTGTATTTTGCTTTCCAATCCTGAACCAGGCTGCAGAAGCATAAAGATGATCTTAAATATCTCAGCTGCTGACAGACCTCCAGGGGTGGCCTCCCAGTGACACAGAGTGAGAGCAAAATTTCTTGGGCCACATTTTCCCCTTCAGATCCCTCTCCTTGGTGTGTCACAGGGTGCCAGCAGAGCTACACTGGAGTGAGCTGTTGTCTCCTTGGCCCTCATGGTGACAGCTTTGCACTAGGACATGAGGCAAGTCTGGGCTGTTTGGAGGGTGCAAAGGGACTGAAGGGATATACAGAAGTTGCCTTGTCCTTCAACTCTCCATCCAGTATGGCATGAATGCCTCTAGTGTTAAGCTCTGTTGATGAGCCAAAGAATGTCCTCAGCGGCTGCTAAGTGGGACACTCCTGTCTATGCAGTTCAAGATGCTGGCTGGCCTCCCGTCAGGCCAAGGCTTGGGTCTGTAGGCGGCAAGAGATACACAAGGAGCTCCCAGGTCCTCCTAACCCAGAGGTAAAGCAGATGTCCAGTCAGTGTTTCGTCTCCTGGAGAGGAAAGAGGGACACTTTCAGGTTTCCAAGTAACATTAGAAGAAGCTTCTCTTCCCTCCTGTGTATCTGACTCCCATGGTACACTCTTGGCTGGGGATGAATTAATTTTCTGCTGTGCCCATCATTGCTGATCTGGCTGTTTTGCAGAACATCATTTGCAAAACTAAGTAGCTATGCTGTTGAAATAATATTTCCACTAGATTCACTCCTGTCCATTAAAACCACGGTGGAGGTGCTCTAATCTTTCATGAAACTTTGCCAGCTCTGCTGACTTCATGGATCATGGTATGACCTCTGCCCTCAATTTCCCTTTTCTTTAGTTATTTAGTTAGTTTAAGCATCAAGAGCCACTAAGCAATTGTCATACTAGACCTTCTGATAGCCTTAAAAGCATAACAGATGAGGGCAAATGAAGGGAAATCTTCCAAAATCCTGCATGAGAATCTGCATGCTGAAGCATAAGTGGACCACACCACCCCTGAAAAATCTCCTGAGAGATCCAAAATTATTCACAGCAGAAGAATTTGCTGATAAAATAGTGTGACCTCCCGAACACTTTGGTTAAAATAGCTAATTAATCTGATACATAAAGACTGTAACCTGAACCTCCTCCACTATCAAAAGCAGAGACTGCCTCTAAACCATGCCCATGCTTGTGCTCAAACTACTTGCAGAAGTCTCCTTCTTATGACAGATGATGTGATAACAATCCCCTCAATATGTTACCTGCAACAAAATTGTCCTCCCTGGATCATGATCTCCAGAATACTCTTGCTATATTTTATTCACTTTTTATCTCAGTCTAAAGGGAGATGATTTCACACTCCCTGATTTCTGATTTTAACACTCATTGTTTTAATAGTTAACTCTTCATTACTTTTTTTTTTTCCTATTTTCTCAAGTATCACACTGAAGAGTCATAAATATTGATGCAATGTTGAGGACCAGATTGGAATTATATGTGTCCTATTCTTCTTCCGGAGATCAGGACTGCTAAGGAAAAAGGTAATGCTTAAAGTGCTTTTAGAATTCCTTTTAAAAGTCAGCATCAAGATCTCCTGGCTGTGGGCCTTGGTCACTGGTTTCATCCTCACAGGTCGGTGTGGGAAGTCAGCACAAGGGACTAGGTAGGGCAGCACAGCCCCTGCCAGGACTGGCTTACCCCAATATGCCTCCCCTGTGAGATTCTGCCAGAGAAAACCTCACCATATTCACTATATACAGTGGATAGACTAGTAATTATTATTTGTCCAATGGTCTCTCTAACGGCTCAAGGATAACCCCGATACAGGAATAAAAATCATTCCCATCTCAGATATCTTATCACTGGCCTGCACTAAGCCCCTCTCAAGTCAGTGTCCAACCCTGACCTGAATTTCCATGAAGGCTCTTCTGTTGAGGCTCATCTCAGAAGATTTTTGGTTGGATAGTTGAAAGACTTTCCAATAACTTTGAATGAAAGTGATGAAATTGCACTGATTTTGGTGAAAATTCCCAGAGAAAAATACCTTATACTAGATTTTTTTTCCAGCTCTAATAATAATTGTGCTGGAATTTCAAAACCACTATTTTATTAGATTTATGTTATAATTTCATTAATTTGTATATATATAGAGAGAGTCTTGTTTCCACTATTTCATTGCACCTCAGCATAAACACATGCTGGAGACACACTTGAAACTAGTGTAAAAAGGATAGAAAATATAGCACAGAAAGGAAGGAAGACAAAACGGTATTTTGAAATTTGACACATTTCCAAAACCGGAAGCAGTATTTTTCCAAAACAAAGCTTTTATAAATGTCTGAAATTATCTTAAGATTCTGCTTCACTGAAAATTATAAACATATTAGTTTTCATTTTTAGTTTAGACAGAAAGGAAACTCATCAGTGATGACATCTCCTGTACGAGCAGCACTTAAGAGACCGAAGCAGCCCTCAGTCTGTGTCTTTAAGGAGGAGGGATGACAAGAGGCTGGCGTGCAGCAGCTGTTAGCATTTCCAAGATGCTTTGTATTATGGCAGGGCAGAAGAGTTGACAGTCTCTTCTCAGTTCTGTGGTTAGCTGGCTACAGGCATGCAGTCATTACTTTATATTAATGTGAGATGTGAACATTGTTTTTCTGGTTGCAATTATTCTCCAAGTGGTACAACCTTAAAAATTACAGCTTTGGAGAATTTCTTCTTCTGTAGTTCTTCCTGGGAGTCCCTGCCTGGGTCGGTTCCCAATAACGAGATTTTCTAAGGAGGCTGGGAACGTATTGATTGATTTATTTGCTTTTGGATGCTAATTAACTTTGATGTTCTGCAGCCACACTCCTGGCTGCCATACTGCATGCAGGGAAACAGCAGAGCTGGGCCTCCGCTTAGAAAAAGGACCACAGTGGGGGTCAGATGGCAGTAAGTGTCACTGGTTTGTGTTGCATTTTCTTCCTGAGCCAGAAGCAAAAACCTTTCCAAAGAGCCCCTCTTTTCACAGGACATGCCAAGGGACAGGAGCAGGGACAGCCCCGAGCACGAGGCTTTTCTAATATGGGTAAGGCAGAAGGAACCTCATTGAGGGGCTGCCCTCCGTCCAACTGGGAGTGAGAACTGTCCACCCCACACCAGGGAGATGTACCTTCCGGCAAAGGTTGTCCTGCAGCCAGTAGGGCCTCCAGCTTGCATCCTGACCAGAACAAAAACGAGGCAGAGACATCTGAAACAATTGCTTAAGCAGTGATGAAAGGGATCAGCCTCCCTTTATCTCCACAAAAAACACTGTGTCATCAGTCTTTGCACTATATTTCAGCACTATCCTCTCCACCAAGCCTGCCAGTGAGGGACTGTGAGGCTGTGCAAGCAGATGTGGTGATGGGTTCAGTGCTGTTAAGTCTAAGTTTTGGATGAAAACCAAGTCGTTTCTATCACATAGGCGAGAGCCATCAGCAGATGACCTCTGGTAACAACCAGCTCTCCACAGGATCACAACCAGAGCCTTCCCCTCCATCATCAGAGCCCTCAGTACACATTGAAAGGTGGTGCTGGAAAGCCAAGAAGCACCCCCAAGCCATGCTAGACTTTGTGTTCATGTTGCTGTGGTAGGCTAATCTTCAGACTAGCAGAGGGAATTTTGGAAGGAATATTTGGCTAATGCCATGCACTGAGGTTCCCTCCTCAGGCCAACATTGGCAAACACACCAAAAGTGGCTGGCCTTCAGCTAGGGTCCAGAGTGCTTCAAGGTCTAAATGAGACTGCAGTGTCCAAACTGTTTGCATACTGGAAGTGCAAAGACATACTTTTCTTCTTTTCTGCCTCCCTATTCACTCTCTCTATTTTGTTTTAGTGCACAAGAGGACAAAGTGAATTAGGAATGGAGAGATGTACTCGTTTCTTCTGGTACTGCAGAAGAGAGGTGGCCTCTTTTGCAAAGGAAGCAACCTTGTGCTTGCAGAATACCATTTTAAAAGCTCTAAGGCTGAAATATTTACATGATGTTAGAGCAACACATGTGATACCCACATTTATGGTAGCAGCCTCCTCAGCCACCATTTTGCCACACACATCATAGTCAGCAGGACCTCCTGCATGTTGCTTATAGAGCTCTGGCTTTGTGCCTATCCTCCAACTGATTTATACAACACTGAGTATTTAGCAGCTTGCCACAGTGCAGATCCAAGCTATAAATCCCTTGTGGGGAATTGTGCTATAAATATCCACTTGGACCTCTACACTACCAGGATAAAGCAGGTTGTTCCCTGAGGCCACCAGAAAGAGTCCTCTTCCCTGCTCCTGGTCATGCTGTCATCCTTAGGGTGGAAAAGGCAAAGTACCTACTGCTGCTTAGGAATCTGTTTGGAGCATGGTGGTGTGTTCAACCACAGGACACAACATGCTTCCTGTCCTTTCAGTTGTGTCCAAAATTCTGTGTAGTGGCCTCAGTTACCATTAGGTGACATAAGGGTTTGAGATCTAGACACAGCTTGGTAGCTGCTTTTTGATCTCACATCTAACAACACAGTCTACAAATGACGCTGCAGAAGAGATGAGGAGGGACCCAGTTAACCTGGACAATGCACTGCTGAGTGGGATGCAAAGAGCCTCACTGAACTTAAAATGAAACAACAGAACCTCTGTCCTGTGGGGATGGATGTAGCACAGATATATGGTCCAATGGGGCAAAGTCAAAGAGTTTTCATGTTTCATTGAGAGGTGGCAAGGTGAGAAGAGGCAAGAAAAACTGTGGAGACATCCGTTCCTGTTCATGACATGGAAGCAGCAGAGAGCTGGTGCTGTTCATCAGCAGGGTGGATGCAACTATCCCTCTAGAAAGTAGTCAAGTAGTATGGTGTAATCATTCATTCATAGTAAAGAGAACTTTGCGCTCCTGCTTCCTCTCTTTCTAATCCTGACCCTGATCTCCCACGATTATTCAGATATCTAACTTCTTTTTAGCTGCCATGATCTGCACTGGAAATCCAGCCATTGACCAAAAATCTGAGCTGTTAGTGACAGATCAGTGGCTGCTACGGAATTGCTCATTTAGCTCTCAGACAATGAAAGGACTGCTTTTTTCCAAACCTTCTCATTGACTGCCACATTTAATGAAGATACATATTGGGACAGTCAGCACTTTAGGTGGTGAGACCATCAGTTGTCTTCTGCAATGAAAGAAGCTCTTTTTTCACACTTCTAGTTACTGAAGCTTATTGAGAAAGAATGTAAGAGATGAATTATCCCAGACTGAAGAGTCTGGGCCTGCTAAATCTCGTAGGGTGGCTAGTTGGGCAGCACCATTGCAACATGAAGATGACTCAGCCACACAGCATCTTTGTTGGCATCCCCTTAGCTGCTGTGGAGACGATTATTTCTTCATTACTAAACTGAGTCTGTCAGTGGCTTGGGGCATTTCTATGAAAAATGTAACAGAGGCAGAATAATAACTCAAAACATGTCAGACCAGAAAGCCATGGCTCATCATATCAGACTCCTTCTGCCTGAAAATCAATCAGTTCAGATAGTTTAGAGTGGTTGAATCCATGCCATAGGTGCTTGTGAGTTCACCAAAGGCAGTGCATTCTTCCAGGAAAGCAGGATTCTCTTCTTGGGCAAATGATACTACAAATACAGAAACAGAAAGGAGCAGAGTAATTCTCAGAGTGGAAGCTTCACTGAAGCAGAACTGACTCACAAAAGAAATTTGCTTTTCAAAGTTTTCCTTGAGGCATCAGCTTCTCCTGGGTGAAGTGATGCTAGCAGGCAGCGTCCCAGTCCCAGTTACTTTCCCACTGTGGGAACCGAACCCTTTTTAAAAACTGTTTTGACTGTAACCAAGGAATTAGAGAGATGGATGAAGCCAGCCGAAAGTGTGACAATCTCCTAAAGGCACACAGATGGCGAGCAGACACTGGAAACTGATTCACTTTGAACAATCACTTTCCTGAAGCACATTTTGGACAGTTTTCAACTTCTCTGAGGACCTGAGGAAATCCGCAACTTCTCAAAGGCAAAATGAGGGACAGGAGGGAAAAAGGAAAAAAACACATGCATTTTCCTTGAAAGGCACATTCGCACATAGTTAGTTATCTATTTGCCCTTTGACATTGAGAGAAGCTCATCTCAGAGAACGATCACCCGTGGCTCAGTCCAGATGGAGGTGGGCTACAAATTTCATTGCCAGTGGTAACCATGAAAAGATTTTCCTGTTTCACCAGAAACCACAATCTCCCATAGTTTCCAGCCAGTTCAAGTGATGTATAGCTTGGTAATTGTCCTGAAAGATAAGGGAAAGCCTCCTCTGTGGTTGCATTTGATACTGGCCCGATGTATGGGATTGCTCAGTGCTGGCTCAGTGGAGGGTGTCTAGAGACAGTGTGGAATATGCCTCTCTGCCTTCTTCTCACTGGGGAAACTCTGCTGGTGGCAAGCAGGATCCTGAGGGTTGAAAATTGCTTTCCCACATCTAACATCCCTTTCATAGCAGACTTAGTCAGTTTTTGGCATGAGGACTAGAATTAAAGAGTTGTTTATAGCTTGCTCCAGAGCCTTCTCTGCAGTGCTGCCACCCCTGTGGCATCCCTGCACCGGAGACTAAGAGGAACTGCTGAAATGGATGTAAAGAGTAGGAATGAAAAGAGAGCATAGGAGGAAAGTCTTGCGAGTGGAAGCGGGCAAAAAGCTTCTGGAGAAGTAAACCTTCACCAACAGCAAGCAAGAGAATCTCCTTTTCTTGGGTCAGAGGAAGTGACCGGACAAACCCCCGATCGACTGACTGTTGGAAACACTGGTTGTTGAAAATATGGCTAACCAGACGAAGCCTGATACAGAAATCTTCTAGTGTGGTGCAGTAGAGAAGAGATGGACCACTTAAGATTTTCAGATAAGACTTCGAAATGCCTATTTTTCTACTTTCCAGAGAGAATGAGGATCCCGTTAACAACTTGTGATAAGATTGTCCAAGAAATTGGGACATGCAGCAAGCTAGATGGTACATCCATTCTCATGCAGACTCGGTATCCCATAGCTATGAAAGTCCAGGATACCCTGCTCCTCCCATGAAGGCAAAGCAGAAGGGTGATAAGTTATCTCTGCATCTGCTTTAAGAAAATGTTGGCACACTTTGCAGTTATTTTGTGTTTGGAATCTGAAATCTGATGAACATTCCTCTGTGATTTTGAAAGGATTTAAAAATAAGCCGCACATTTTGCAAACTTGCTCTCACTGGTTTCAGTGAAGATGTACTGCAAATAGCATTTATGTACAAAACAGCTCGTAAAAGGAAATATACAGTGCTTTGTTCTCCCTCAGGAGGGCTAGTGAATTATTTGGGTAGAACCCACATGAAGTGAGACGTTATTGGTAGATACTATTTTCCAGATCCTCGGCTGCTGTTATGTGGTATACTTCCCTCATTTATACTAGCTAAGAGTCTAGTCTCTAGGTCTCCAGATCAGAATTAAGCAAGACACCAAGAGGTCTTAATAGAAAGGAGCTTTCATTTGAGGGGACTGCCAAACACATTAGATTTGGACCACTTTCTCTCAGAGATTTAATCTCAGAGGAACTGGCAAAACAGAAAAGGCCCAGAAACCGAAGTGAATCAAGCATATTAAGGCATTTATGCTGTCAGCCACAGTGTTTTCCATGTAGGAGCAAATATCTGAAGTCTTTCAAAGCAGGGAGTTTCAGTAGCTTTTGTCATCGAAAAACTAGCTTGCACAATACATAAATTGAAAAGGAATCCAAGCTTATTGATTTCCCTATCAAGTAAGTCTTCTATACCATCAAGAAATTGGGTTCTAATGCAAGAAAGCTTAAATTACCTCCCTCTTCCTGAATTTTGTTCCACTCAATATGAAGAAGTATTAAAATATCCCTCGCCTTTTCTGTTTGTGCAGAAGGGGAAAACCCGGGGGTTGGTTTGATGATATTTTTAAACAATGCCTTTGAAAATGCTATTTATTAAGTTTGTGAAGTAACATTTTTGCTTCTCTTGCATGTCTGTGAACTTCTCTAGCACTTTTTAGATGATGAGTCAAACTAGCCCTAGGTCTCTGTAACAAGAATTAGATCAAATTGGACAATGAATATATTACTTTCACAAAGAAAAAGAGTAATCAAAAATAAATATTTGAACTTCCTACATTTAAAACTTATTTAAAACTAATGGGGAGCATACAGCAAAGCTATACAGTTGGGAGGGGAGGGAAATGAAGCCTCATATTTTGTGAGTTCTCTGTGTTGCTAATCACTCGTGGTGCACCACTGAAACGCTGGGGTCCTTATATGATGCAAATAACAAATATTTGTCCCCAGGAGATCAGGAGATCTAGCCCCAGATTTGAGACTAAAGGGAGACACCAAGTGGAAGAAAGATACAAGACTAATTGCAAATTGTCAGCAGACCTCAAGGATTCGATTCCTTCGCGTGGTTCACTGCAGCTTTACTGCCTAGGTAGGTGATGCAGGGGGGCATTTGGGCACCTCACTGCCCATGTGGCCACTGAAACATGCATCTGTGTGGGAAAGAGAGGGAAGCAAAGGTGGAAAAGAGATTCTTTCCAATGTAAGATTTAAAGCAACTTAACATAGCAAGGAGACACTTGAATGCCTTAGTAAATGAAATTCCACTTTTGTGGAACTAAGCTTATGTAAGAGGTATTAGTGCCATAGGATTGTTTGTTCCACTTGCCATGCTTCTTCAGGTAAATTGTGCCAGTGTTGCACACAATTCCCTGGCAAAATACCCAGCCTGCCAGTACCAGCTCCTGAGTGCTTTCATTTACTTTAGCAGACCTTGAACTGGGTTCTCCTTCCTTGGATTTTCTGAAGTGTTTATGTTAGCTGGACTGGAAGTGATGACTTTTCAGCAGTCTCTGGAGCTGTGGGATGTGGAAATAGTACTGCCTAAGCATCATCTGGGCTCAGTTGTACTGGCTGTGCCTCCTCCCAGCTTCCCATGCTCTCCCAACTGCTTCACCAGCATGGCAGTTCAAAAAGCAGAAAAAGGCCTTAGCTCCATGAAAGCACTGCTCAGCAACAACAAAACATCTCCATATGATCAACATTATGTTCAGCATGAACCCGAAACACAGCCCCATATTAGCCGCTGTGAAGACAACTAATCACACCCCAAAACCAGCATACCTGCAAAAGACACAAACAAAATACCCTGTATTTCCAAAGAGAGGGGACACATCTGAAGAAGCAGAATACTTCCGTGTAAGAGGAAGCAGAAAAATTTTGATGTCTACTATATAAGACTCAGGAGTAAGGTCAAGCTCTTCAGGTGTTCATCCATATCTACAGGTGTCTGAAAGGATAGAGCCTGAATGCTACTGCTTTGAAATTAGTTTCTGATTGCCAGAGATGACTGCAAAAGGCACAAAGAGGACTGTTAAGTCCTAGATTCATCAAGTTTCACAAAGTCCCACTTTGGATGTTGTTATCCCAGGCCTGTCCAAGTACTGAACTGAGCTCAGCAGAACAAGCAAGAGCTCCTTAGTGAGTGGGATGCATTTTTGAATCTCATCTGTCATTTTCTGTCTTGCCTGCCTCAAGTGAGCAAGCCCATGGCAACAGTCACAGACTCTTAGTCCAGAGATGCCTGTGGCCTCTTTACAAACCTTTTGAGATTTGTTTCTATGAGTTGTTTTTTTTAATGAATAAATTGTGGAAAATACAGGAGGGTAAATTTGATATGTTCCAGCAAATTTTCCATCACAAAGGTCAGACAAATATCCAACGTGTATGGGAGCACATGCTCCCTCCCATACTTGCTGGTGCTTAGCAGGTCACAAAAATGTAGATTCAATAGCTCCAAACTTAGTGCCTAGGAATACACATCCCTATGCACTGCATTTTCCAGTGCCTATGGAAAGGGACCAGCATTTTCTTGCAAAATACCAAGTTGAACGAGTGCAGTCATTTCTGTTCTAGTCAGCTATGAGGACCCTTACCAGGATACAAAATAACCAATATGTTTCTCAGTTACGTGGTCCCTCTGGCAGAACAGTTTTCTTTTAGCTTGCACAAACTTTTCCTGCAAAACTTCAATCGTCTGCATTTCTCATTTCGGCCAGAGGAGGGCAACTAGGCACCAGAAAAATTAATTCATTTTACACTAGGATTCGTTTTGCACTTTGAAGTCTTAAACCATAGAATTAGCAAAAATACTTTATTACTGAAAGCATACCTTTTGATAAACACATCTTCCCCCAATACGAGGTAAAATAGTCTCCTCTTGCCCCACAAGCTTCAGCAACCACTGCACTTTTATTTTTGTTCACTCTAACCATTATTTTTCTATATAATTAATCTGCTAGTAAATCACAGCTTGGGGCAAGTAAAAGAGGATTCTACTTATGGTGCCATAAACATACTTCTGTTAAATTAGACTTGACAAAAATTATAATTTTAAATTGTGCTTTTCATTGTTTCGATTTTGAACCGTGAACAGACACTAACCATGAACACTAAGGTGTTTGGTATTTTTTTTTAACTGGGATTTTAAACAAACAAACAAAAAACCCAAACAGTATTTCTTTGCTCTATTTTTTCAAAGTTAGGAAATTTGTATTGATAATTATAGGATTCATTATTGCATCACGTGAACCCCTCAATGTTTTGGCCTAATCAGCAGAGAAATCCTTCCTTTCTTAGAGTTGCAGTAACGTGTGGCAAATTCAAAGGTTAGTTTTAAGGGAAATAAATATACAGATATTATAAATCTGTATGTCTTCCTGTTTCTATGTTCTCCCTGATGCTGAGAACTAATTTCCTACTTCTGGTACATACAACAGTGGGCAGCAACCTGTGGCAGCTGAACCACAGACCCTTTATTCTCAGAGATCCTCTGAGACTCGAAGAAAGCAGTTTGATCCTTTCCACTCTGCTGCTTGCTGTCAAACAACCCTGAGACTTCCCATCCCAGCTTCATGGAGAGACACGAAATGTTGCCTGTACATAAAACAGTGGGAACTTTCTTGCTTGCATCCCACTGTTTCAGGATATTCCAGCCAGATAGGGGTTTACCAACAGAGAATGAGGGGGCAATAGCTCCCTCCATCATTGTCAGCCACCCGTAATTAATAGCCACCTATGTTGTACCTGTGTTTTTTGTTGCAAAGCACTGGGGACTGTGCAGCTTCTCACAACCCAGAGCAAGGCTGGAAACAGCCAAAAAGGCACAGCACAACCAGCTCTGTGCAAGGCATTAGTATTACTCTGTGCCTGAGGAAACAGACCTTGTGTACAAATGAATCAGGACCTGTACCAGGCTGCATCTCAGGGACTTGGACTTGCGTACAGACTTCCCTTGTTTACCCACAGAGTAGGCCACGACTTGTTTGGGTAAAGAGATTGATTCCTATTAAAAAGAAACTATCCATTTGACCGGGAATGGTTGTCGTGTTTGAAATTAAGACGTCCCGAGGCAAAAACAGATCGCTTGGCTGAGTGACCCATTGGCTGGCCTCTGGCTGCCATTGAAATGGTACTCAGTTTTCAGCCTCACAGACCACATAATGGTGGGTTTCTCCAGCCTGCATGTTTTCTTACATGCAGTTTTGTCTGACCACTAGCTGAGAATCCAGCCTGGTGTGTACATTGTGAAAGATGCTGTTTATACTTGGGCTTTTAGTCTGCCATTTGTGCACAGCTTAGCTGCAACATCTCAGTAGATCTGTTTTTCCTCTACTGCCAAGTCCCTCTTGCAAGCCTTCAGAAGAACATGATTCACATCAGACTTTCTAATAAAATTCAGGCATTTTGGAAGCTGTCTTTTAAAACCTATCCCCTGCTCTCAGCAAATGCAGCGATAGAGACTTAATGCTTTTTTCTACACACTCTCTGATTCATATCTGAGTGGCACTCAAGCATAACCAGTTATACATGCAATCACTGATGCATATATACCTCCACACTGGCCTTGCTAACATGCATCCTGTTCTCAAAGACATTGACATAAATGCATTTGGGCATCAGAGCTGCTGGCACAACCCATTTGCACTGCAACTTGTAATCACTTTTTATTTCAAACTCATTTTCGCTAAGAAACAGCCTTTGCACTAATCCTTCAGGGAAATATTTTGAGCCCAGGCTTCCTTCCTCAAAGTAGGACACTTTCTGTAGGAATCAGAAACAAGCTACATGCCCAGTACCTGTAGGCTTGGACATGGTGCACGGATGAGGAAGACTAAATATAAGAACAGGCAGGTGCTACTTCACCTGCTCCACAGAGCCTTGTGTCTTTATAGGTAAGCATTCAGGCTTACAGAGTACAGGCATAAACCAGAGCAGATGTTTAAATTAAAGACAAAGACTATTATAGAGAGAGAAAGGGTAAAGAAAAAGTACTTTCAATATTCTTCTCAAGAGTAGGAGTGTTTTTAAAGACTTTAACAAATTGTGCTTGAAAAGAGATGCTGGAGTGTTGCTGATTTCCAGTGAGACACATAGTCCTTGAGACTGGATGTAAATGAGTTTTCAGATATTGCCCCAAATAATTCTCATGCAAAATTTGTCTTTATCTTAGACACTAACAGCTGATTTTACAAGTTTTTTGGTAAGAGAGAGAAAACTTAATAAAGTTAGGTTTATTAGACAGTTTGCAGGCCATGGATAACCTGGTATTGCTGTGGACAGCGGCAGAAATAAGAGTGGTGAGACCACATCCACAAAAGCCCCTTTGCAGAATGAGTAATTTTGTTTCCGCCTTATCATCCCTTTTCTGCCTCAGCACCTGCATTTCAATCAAGCCTGCCAACCGAGCCCTCATGCCAGCTGATGAGCCTACAGTTAACTGATGGTGACACAGAGGAGGATATGGAGCCCAGGGGGGTGGATGCAATCAGTGTGTGTGGCACCCAGCAGACGACACCTGCTCTCAAGATATAGCCTTCTCCCATGCTCCCTTCTGCCTCTTGCTATCCAACAAGGATGAAGGAGGACTTGCTAAGCGGCCTGTCTTCACCCATTACACCATCACATGGTCACTCTGACAGCAAAAGTAAGATGTCTACAGGATAATACCCAGGCTAGTGGAAAGGCTATTGAGCACCACTGCTGAAAAAGGGAAAAATGATGTGTTTAATCCTGGTACCAGAGGAAGTGATTAGGATCTGCAAGGAAAGGTTCGGACTGTATGAGAATCTAAATGCAAGATTTGAAGTCAAGTAGTGCAATGAATAAAGCACAGACAAAAGGACCTTTTAAAATCTTGTTTTTAAAGCCTAGTGGCACAGTATGGAATCAGACTGCAGATACGGAAAGGTGATCAAGAGGGAACTTGTGAGGAGAGAGTAAGGTGGCCATTGTACACCTATCTCAGTACAAAGGGCAAATTGGTTTTTGTTGCCCCCAGGAATTAAGGCTGAGGACTAGAGCTGCATGAGTTTGCTGGTCCTCCTTCTGCCAGGACTGCTGCAGCCATGAAAGTGAGGAAAGCTTCTCCTTAGAAGGGCGAGGGACCTCCTGACCTTCCTTCATTTTAGGATTAGTGCTATGGTTTTGGCTTCAGTACCTTTGAAATGAGGCTGTGAAGAGGTTTACATTGTTGTTACTATTAGATTGCCGTATCACTTTTATTCTTATTTGAGTTCTGCCAGTAAAGAAGAGGCAGGATCCCGTTGGGTTAATCATGCCACATACCAAAAACAAAGAGCTGGTGGTGTGAGCTTGCTGCCTGCTGCGCAGAGTGGATAGACTGCACAAAACAGGGAAGCCCATGGAAACAATGCAATGACACCGGTCAGCAGAGCAAACAGCAGCCACAGCACCTCATCGTCGTCAGTGCTGGCGGCGCTAGGGCAAACGAGAGATGATTGAGGTTCGGAGAGGGAGCAATGCTCAGCCCCGCTGATGTTCACAAGGTTCACCGGGACAGCGAAATTGCCCGTTGAAAAAATCTTTCGGTGGGTCATCAGGCTTGTTTTCACTGGGGCCGGGAGCCACAACGTGAGCCTCGCAAGACTAGAAAGCTGCGAGTGGCCTTAAACATTAAGGGGGGTGTGGGTGTGCGCACCTACTTGACGGGCCACAGAGGCAGAGGTGGGTGACATGCAACAAGCGAGCCAGGGCAGAGGGCTCCAGCGCAGTAGCCAAGGTGTAGCAAAGTGATTTGGTCACAGCGGGAGAAGAGGAGGCAGCGGCCGAAGCCTCACAGGTGGGAAGG
>VXBA01003437.1:3257827-3372401 GCA_013399895.1 Serilophus lunatus | reverse complement strand
GCCACATCGGCGGAGGGAAGGATCGCTGCGCTAAACCCAGCCGTGCCGAACCCAGCCGTGCCAAGCCCGCCGAGCAGAGAAGGTAAGGGCGCTGCGGTCGCCCTCCCGGAGGGGCCGGGGAGCGGGGCGGCACTGGAGGAGGGGGCGTGGGCTGGNGCGCACCTACTTGACGGGCCACAGAGGCAGAGGTGGGTGACATGCAACAAGCGAGCCAGGGCAGAGGGCTCCAGCGCAGTAGCCAAGGTGTAGCAAAGTGATTTGGTCACAGCGGGAGAAGAGGAGGCAGCGGCCGAAGCCTCACAGGTGGGAAGGGGAAAGCGTTGTCACTCGGTTGGAGGAGCGAGCACAGACGAGCCCGAAGCGGGCACCGGGCAGTGCCGGGCGCCTTGCGGAGCCCCGGGCGAAGGGGGCGCGGCGCCGCAGGAAGGGCACGGCCCCGGGCATGGCCGCCCCGNAGCCGTGCCGAACCCAGCCGTGCCAAGCCCGCCGAGCAGAGAAGGTAAGGGCGCTGCGGTCGCCCTCCCGGAGGGGCCGGGGAGCGGGGCGGCACTGGAGGAGGGGGCGTGGGCTGGGGCTCTGTCCACTGCGGTCGGAGACCCCGCTACCCTCGACCCTCTCGGCGTGGAGGGACGGGAGCCGTGCCCGTCGGGGACTTCCCAGGGGTTTTCTGCGGGGCTTTCTGGTGGCGGGGGCAGGAGCCCCCTTTGCAGTCCCGCTCGGCGGCGCAGGCAGCTCCCCCGCGCTCCGGGGAGCCCCCGCGTTCCCCCCGCGGGTAGAGGGTCCCTGCGGGGGCCGGCGGAGCCTCTCGGGGGGCCGGTCCCTGCTGCTCGCCGCTCTCAGGTGTGTTCCTCCAAACTTGAGTCGGTGGGTGAGCTGCGATCCTGTGGCGTAGCTGGTGCGTGCTCTGAAAGAGACCATCGCCAGGTGCAGCGGCCCCGGTGCCCGCGAGAGCGGGTCCTGCGGGCCCGGCTGGTTCCTGCTCCGAAGGAATTTCGGCCGAAGTGCCTCCGCTGCCTGCTGATGAGACCGGGCATGCTGCTGACTTCAGTCGGCTCTGTCTTGATTTCTAGGTTGTGGATTAGATGCCTCTTTAGCGATTTGACCCTATTACCACTACAGAAATCTGATGCTGGCCCAGCCTGTTGTGTCCCTTTTCCTCATCCTTTTTGAGATCGCAGTGAGGAGTTCAGCGTAGTGCTTGAGGTCCAGTAGGTAGTGGGTAGGTGTTGGCTGCGAATTGTCTTTGCAGGGTGACTTAACGAATCTAACGAAATTGTTACGGGGATAGCGACTTGTTACAACCCAGGCATGCTGGTTCTGTCCCAGAGCGTAAAAGCTCTGCTCTTTGTGCTTCAATATAAAATGAAGCACTCGATATCAACAGAAAAAAAAAAAAAAAGGGGAAAAAACTAGACTCAACCATCCCAGAATCTAAATGTTGGCTTCAATAAAATGTAAAGCTTGTTTAGAATGAAATGTTCCTATGCCTCGGACAAGAATTTCCATCTTGTGTATGAGATGAGAGCGTGAAAGTTTATTAGCTGTGTAAGGAGGGATAGTGCCTATTGCAGTGCTTTTGGAGATAGTGGCTGTGGAGGAGAGCAGCTCTTGGAGATGTTCGAGCTGCTGTTGATGGTAGACGATCACAGAGAGGTAACCCGTTCCAGTGCTAGCGAGGCCTCTAGATGTGTGGCTTTTGCCAACACATATGTGCGGCTTTTGCCAACACATATGTGCTTCTGTGCAGGAAAGGGTGTACAATTTGACAGTGCTGTCTTGAAATCTGCTATCAGTGGTACTTCCTTTCGACGGAAGACTTTATTTTTTATTTTTTTTTGTTACTTTCTCAGCCACCTTGGGCTTGAGAAAAATTCTCTTCCAAGCCTGAGATGTGAGCCTGCTACTGTGGAGCTTGCTCACTGTGTGAGAACTGCCAAGCAGAAGCCTGTAGCTAGTATTCTTTTGGTGGACCACGAGTTGCCAAGTATAGAAAGAGTGCTCTGAAAATCTAGAGAGAGGTGTCCAGTTAGAGGAGCAGTCTCGGTTGTGTACTGCTATATGCTGATGTCAAGATAAATATATGACAAGCTGAAAAAACAACAGATTACTCAGATCTTACTAAATACTTCATGAGCACTAAGTGGGAAGAAAGTGTTAATGAGGCAGAAGGGCACTAGTGGTGCGGTTAATGACCTGTTCTGCAGTCACTGCATGGGCGGTGGAAGACCTGCCAGTGTCCCACAGCAGAATCTCTTGCGAGAGTGGGGTGGTTTTTAACATTCACACTTGTTTCTGGTCCCTTGGCTGAAGCAAGAACTACCACAGCTACAGTCGTGCTTCTTTAAAAACAAAACAGAACAAAAAAACCCAATGTCCATGGGTGCTTGCTGATGTTTGGCTTCTGCACCGGTGAAAAGAACCTTTTCCAACTACTCTGCAAGCTGATGTGTGGTTTTGAAGCAGCTCAGGAAAATGGGTAGCCTGTTCTCACTCCTAACATCCTTTCATTTAACACCTTTCACAGAAAGATCTTGCTTCCAAAATAACTTCACTCTTCGGAGCCTCTGTGAACCTGAATCCCACTTGGCCTGGGCTTTTCCATCATTGCTGAGGGCTCTGGGGACTGCTGAGATGCCATTCTTATCCCTGTGCTGCAGGGCACGGGTGGCTGGGTGAAGTCTTGCGGTGTTTGTTCAGCTTCTTACCTGTGTGCAACAGAAATAGAGCAAAATGCAAGCTGAGTGCCTGGAGAAAGCCCTCCCTTGTGAGCTGCATGGAAGCTCCTCCCTTAAGAGGATTTAGCAGCCTTAATGATGCGGCTCATCTGGACTCTATTCATTACTGTTATTGTCTCTATTTTAGTTCTCAGAAGACAGGCAGGTGTATTGTGACCTACAACTGTAAGCTAGTGCAGAAGATGCTCTAACAAGGCCTTCCCACAGCTCCATGGAGGTTTCCTGCCTCTGCTACTCAAACCACTCTGCTTCCAGCTCTGTGAAGTACAAGGTGGGGATTATATGAAATTCCTCATCTGACTGTAGCTGAGGAAAAAAAGTTTTATCCCTTTCCTGTTAGTCTGTGTCCTGGAGCTGTAAGGCAGGAGACATCCACTCAGGACTGCAGGTGTTCATCCAGTAGATGTTTAGATCAGAGAAGTGCAGTTGGGGGTTTTGCAGACCTCTGGAAACCACAGGCCCCAAGGCACTTTCCAGCACAAACCATGGCTATGGTTCTTGATACCTGCTGGCATTGTTACAGTAGGAAGCCCAAAGCACAGGCGAAAGGTGTTGCCACAAGGACCTTGGGCACCAAAGGCATAGGGTCTGTTATGGGAATGCCAGGGTGATAGTAGGAATTGGACCATGCCCCATGCTATCTGAAGTAGTAGTTATTGGTGCACTTTAATGGTGTCTGTGGCATGGCAGTCACTTTCTTCCTGGTCTCTTTTCTGTTTCTGTTCACTGGTGAGGGGGAGGTACTGGAGAGAGTCTGTCAGGGCTCAGGCTATGGTTGGGAGGCTTTGAAGGCTGGCGGAGGTAGCAATATTTCCAGTGGTTCTTTGCAACAGAGTCTCAGTTCTTGCACTTCTTCCTGGGTTTCCTGTGTGGAAAAACTTGTATGCATCAAAACTAACTTCTTACTGCCAGGAATTATGGCTGTCATCCTAGAGTGCTTTAGCTTCACCTCTTCAAAATAGGAGCATGGCGTCTGCATCCCCTTCTTCCCCTGCCCTGCCTGTATTTGTCTCTGAATGTGGATCGTGGCATCCTGAAGTCTGAAGTTCTTTTGTGCAGCAAAGGAGCAGCTGGGCCCAGCAGCTCTGCATCGTGTGCTTGTCAGCTTTGGGCAGAGAAATAAACTGTCCTCTTGTACTCATGCATCTGTTGGAGAAATATGGGATTGGAGCTTTCCACAGGCAAATGATTAATGACATATGCATGAAGGGGTGGCTGTGTGAGCCACCTTTCCTTCAGGAATTGTGTAATGAGATGCAATCCATTACCTAACCAGCTCTGTCTCTTCTTGGCTGTTCTGTAGTCTTAGATGGAATGAAATGGGGGAAAGGCTAAAAATTACAGACTCTCTTCGCATGGTGAAAGGAATAATACAGGAAACACAGCCACTGCCAACACTTCCTTGATGGCTGGTTGGCTTTGGCAGAGCCTGTTTGCTGAAAGCTCTCTGGCTGTCAGGGTTTGGAAACACTGAAGCAGTTAATGCCTGACTTGAACATAGACAGAGTGATAAGGGAAGCATAAGGAACTGCATACTGGAGATTGCTAAAATCATTGCTTGTGTGCACTGACAGATTCAGAGCTAGCTAATTTTCTGAAAGAAAGGTGGGTCGTTACTGTGGGCAGCTCTGCGAGAGGGACTGCCTGGTAGATGACAGCAGAGAAAGGGAATAAAACAGCGTCCTGTTGAGATGGGGACAGGTTGGAGACTGCTGGCTCAGTACCCAAGGATGTGTGCTCTCTAACCCCACAGAGGCAGAGAGGCTGGGTGGTTTGTGGCTCATTGTAAGTAAATACAGGGGAGAAAGGGAGGGAAACTAAGCTGGGAGCAGGCTTTCTCCTGTGGGAAGAGGCACGTGCACGGACTGTCTGGCTGACTGCTCTAGTTCTTTATCTCCTTGACGGAGCTTCAGAACTGGGACACCAGAATTTAAAAACAAGACAGACCGAAGTCTGGTGCATGTACTTAATTTCTGAAAGTTGCTGCTGAGGTATGTGGCCTGTCTGTTTTTAGGGAGCTCGGGAGCTAGAAGGACCAGAGGAAGGGCCTTGCACATAGGCAGAGGACTGGTGGTGTTGGCTGAAAATTCTACTGGGCTAATTTCGTTTCTTTGCAGCACAACCTTGAGCAAACAGGTAAATCACAAAAGTGCTTTACCCTTTACTGCAAAATTTTTGCTGGGCTGTAAGCAGATTGATCTCTTCTAGTATGATGATAATCCCATGGCCATGTGTACTGGAAGAGTGCTGATCTGGAGGAGCTATATACATCAGAATATCTAGGAGACTGAAGATTTGAATTTATATAGTGGAGAGTTGCCTTTGTAGGCAAAACAATTCTGGTTCAGTCAGAGGGAGGTCTCTCATATACGAGCAAAGGAATGGACAAGCTCTCAGAGCTGCAGCATGTACCTTGAGCTGAGCTGACCTTCCCACACCTGGAGTTCAGAACTGCCCTTGGTCCCTGCTGCCATGGAGGTGGTTTGGGAAGGGGAAGGCAGGGGAACTAGCTGACAGGGATTTGTGTAGTGCGGACTGAACATGCTGTGAAGTAGCTTTGCCTGTTGGGAATGATGGAGGCTGTTTCACAGAGGTGTCCTGGGGAAGGGGTTACATCACTAGATCAGACCATGTTCTCCTCCAGCACCTTGCTTTAGTCACTGCCTCTGTGATCCGTGAGGTTTCTGTGCCCTCACTGGGATGGATTTGAGGGGCTACATGGGAACTTGAAGCCCTCAGCTCCTGGCTCTACCAGAGGGGCTTCATTAAGCCCCTTACCTATCTGGTTTTGAAAGAAACCTGCTCCAGGACCCTGATTTTCCCTGGTCTGGTGTACTGGACTGGCACAGGTTTGGATGAGCTGTCTCTAGGGGTTTTGTGCATCGGGATGCTGTGGGGTCACAAACTGTGTTGTATTGGTGTGTGGTTTCTGGAACAGCATCCAAGACAGGTGTGGAAGTGGCATCTTGGCACTTGACTAGGATTTCAAGGGCTGCTGCTGTCATCTCATAATATAAGAATATGGAAATCTTGAACGCCCAGAGCCAGCATGTCTCCTGTGATAGATGATTAGCTCTTTTGTTGGGAATTAATTGTGAAGTCTAAATTGACTAGATTACCTCTAATATTGCACAAAATGCCTCAGTGCTGTAGTTAGACCTTTCCAAGGAAGTTTCAGTATCATTTTGCTTTCTAGGTATTTTAGTCATAGAGGAAAAGTATCTGTGTTGAGAGTGTCTTATTCCCTTCCTACTTGATTTTTTTCTGATTTCTTCTTGGTCCTACAAATGGCTTTCTTAACATAAGTTGGAATATGTGTGGACAGAAATTTAAAAGAGGCTCTGTATTCAGTAGTGGTAGTATCAAGGAGGTTTTAGACTTTGGTCCCCAGAACTAACATCCCTGCTTTCAAAAGTCACCATACAGACTGCTCTGCTCCTCTACTTCCTGCTTGTAATCAAGTAATTTTTAAAGTACTTTTTGCATAAAAAGGTGGTGTTCTGGCTGTTGTGGTGATAGGACACCATCTCTAGCACTGCAGTTGTAATGGTGCATTAGTTCTAGGGCTTCTTTCATACTGGTGGCATGGCACAAAGTGTCCTCTTGCCTGCTCTGGAGCTGATCACGTGTCTGCTGTGTGTCTACGTAGATTGAAGCTGCTGGCGATGAGTCAGTCTTCAATGGCTTTGCTGGAATGTCCTCAACTTCACAGTATGCTTCACTAAGTAAACTCTCCATCTCCTGTCCCCTCACTTCCATTCTTCTGTGTCTTGTGATCGTGGACCCAGCCTCCCTGTTAATACAGAAGAGAGTGGGGCTTTGATTAAAAAGACTGCTGACCTGCACATTAGTCTTTCTATTTGCCTCTGCTGTTGCCTTGAATTTTGCATTGACCAGAGATGGGAACTATTCTGCAGCATCTATGCTGCATGCTTGAAGAGACTGGGTCTTAAAAGGCAGGCAGAAGTTCCTCTCCGAAGTCTTTTCAGGGGGGAAAGGAAACTCAATCAGTTGAAACCCAGTTGTCTGTATGTACTTTCTCAACTAAGTCTAAGAAGCTGCTGGACCCTTCATTGCATTCAGGTCCTCTCCTAATGCAGGCTTGCAGAGACACTGCACATGGAATAACTAAAGAACCTTCTGAGTTGTGCATTAAATCTGCCTATTCCCAGAGGAAGTTCTTTTAATTAGAGAAGACTTTGCTCCGCAGCTCTGTGGAACAGTGCTAGACCGCTAGGTTTGTGGAGAAGCCCTGGTAAGACACATGAAACATGATAAAGGCACAGCCCTTTCCTGATTCCCAGGGGGCCTGCTGCACCTCTCTGGGGACCTTGCCTAGAAATGGGGGGAGAGGCTACAGGGACTGTGGAGGTTCCTGTAGGCTGGTGGTGTGGTGGAGTGGAGCCCTATGGGACAGGTCAGCATTACAAGTGAGCTGCAGGGGGTGGCTGCTCCTCATGCGTAGGGTTCAGCTTTGTGTCAGGTCCTCCAAGGGTGATAACACTTTGTGGGAGTTCAACTAAAATGGGGGTGGTTGTGGCTACCCGGGTGGTTGGAGGTGATGCACATAGCTGCTGGTGCTTTTCCTGCCTGAAGTGAGGGGACCTGAAACATCAGCGTTGTCTCTCGCCCATGCTCTTTGGTGAAGGTGGTGTGACTCATGGCTTCCAGGAGTGAAACTGAGGTGACTGAAACACAGTTACCAAAACTGCACGGGAATTTCTTAATGCCGAAATCTGCATGCATCAAACTAACTGCTGCCCTGGCAGAAGAGGCGGTTTCAAGGAGGGCTATTTTGAGGAATTGCAAGCTGCTTTAATGCCCGAGTCTTAGACCTCAAAGGCTCCCTTGATTTGATGCTGCAGTCCTGCTGATGGTCTCAGAGCCTGGGTCTTTCTGCATTCATTCCCAGTCCATCATGTTGCAGTTTTGGAGACTGTTGTGACAGTGGTTTAGACTTGGTCCTGTAATAAAACACTAAGTTACAGCTTTGCATAGCTTCAGGCAGATGGGAAACCTCTTCCTATCCCAGCTGTCAGCTACAAGCAAGACCTACCAGCATGTATACAAGTAGATGGCCATGCACCCGGTGCTGTCTCATGGGAACCTAAACAGTTGCTCCTTGTTTGCCCAGAAGAGAGAGAGCCTTCACCACAGTGGTGTGTTTGCTAAGAGGAAGAACAGCCTGTACAGCAGTGTATGAGCTGAGCCGGGTCAGCAGCTGTGTTACTGTGGTGCTGTCTCACGGTTATTCCTGTGCCCAGGGACTCGGTGGAGATCTGCAGTGGATGTTTCTCCTGCTGGCAGCCTCCTGTCAGAGGAGGAGCAGGTAATGGAGCTTTGCTGGGCTGGGTTTCAAGCTGCTGCACTAGCAAGGGGTGGGCATGTGTCCTGGGGATGGAGCCTTGTGTCACAGCCATAACCTGCTCAGGTAGCATGCATGAGACCACTTGCTGTAGTTTTATGTAATTGGTAAGTTTTGCTTAATTAAAAATTGTGGAGCTGATGTGAAGTAAAAATGGGCAGGCTGTGGGGGAAAGGGCACAATGTGATGGGACAGAAGCAAGTAAGAAAAAATGTCTGCAGTTCTATTAAAAAAGTAGTCTTATCCTCAGTCGTGATTTACAGATTAGAGATGAAACAACCCTACTTTTTTTCCCCTTCGAAATCGGAGCATTTATGTCTGCATTGAGGCTTATCTGATTATTTGTAAGTTATTCTGTATAAAAGTTCTTTCTTTTTTTCAATAAATATCTCTGAACTATTATTTTGTCTCTCATTCCTCTAGCATTCCTCCATCAAATAGTCTTCTGAAATATTTGTGCTCTAAATATAGAAAAGGAGACTCAGGAAAGCAGAAAAGGCCACCCAGCCTCGCTTGGTTCAGGTTCAGCTGAACCCATTTTCCAGACCACTGTGCATAAGTCTGCAGACTCCAAGGAGGCCCCTCGTTTTCCCAAAACAGACCCAGCTTTTTTAAGTCTTGCTGTCTATTTTAACTGCCAAATTCCTGGGGAACTTATCCCATATGTCTGTTCCTCTTGGCTTGAAATACCCCTGCCCAGAACCTATGCATGTGTTGCTTTAAAGGATTGATTTTTTTGATTTTTTTTTTTGATGCTGCTGTTGGAGGAGTGGTCTTAACTGCAGGTAGCAGGTCTATCATTGTGTAGTGTTCTTGTATTAACTCTGCTGGGATTACATACATGGTAAAGTAACAGTCATCAGGGCAGCAGAACACCTGTGTGTACTGCAGCCTGCCCTGGCCTCTACGACCGTCTTTATAGAAGGGCAACCAAAAGTTTTTGAGTATCTTCCATCTGGCTAAGTGTTTCCTAGAGGCCGCCTTTGTTTTCCAGCTTTGTCTACTGAGATTTCTTATTGTGGTATTTCACTTCCTAAAATGCTTAGACAAGGAACAAAGCAGCTTTGCTGCAGCTTCTGTAACAGCTCATTGCTGTGTTATTCCTGCTCTTCACAGCGCTGCCCTTTACTGCTGTACAATGCAGCTTTCTTTTCCACTCTCTTCCTCCTATAGGAAGAGCTTAGCGTGAGGAGATTGTGCTGTGAAGATGAAAGAAAAAAGTGCTCGTCAGTGCTGTTGTACATCTTGGAGACTGTACAGAAGCCACTGCTGGGACTGACTCTTCCAGAGCAAAGTGTGAAATGGCTTCTGCATTGCATCCTCAGAGACATCAGGCCAACAAGGGGTTTAGCCAGGTGCTGCCAATTACAAATGTATAACTGTTTTTATTGTTCACCTTGATGTTGGACAGGGAAAATGTGTTTGCAGGTGAGTATTTTTGAATAGCAGGGACTGTCTGAAAACATCTATGTTCTAAACTCCTGTACGTGAGGTCTTTTCTTGCCCTCCTGCCCTCTCTTAAGTCATCATTTTGGAAAGAGAGGCTGATTTAGACAGAATCCCTTCTCTGAAGCTATTTATAGTTCTTGCTTTCTCTTTTCATTCATGTCTGCTGGTAGTGTCAAGTGGTGTCCGTAGTGTGAAACTCGGGATGTTGTGAAATGTTAGTCCTCAGACTGTCTGTGACAATGCTCGTCTCGCCAGCAGGCAGGCAGACCACATGTCAGTGAGGCACAACATTTCGTGTGACCCTGGGGTGGTTTGAAGGGAAGTGCAGCTTCTCCTAGGGCAGATGGCAGAGAGTACGGAGGCTTCGTCCAGCAGTAACCTTTGGTGGCTGTGGCACTGCTGCCGCAGCTAAGTGCTTCGGTATCATTGAGTCCCCTGAGTTTGGAGACCTCAGGCTCAGCTGGCCCTGTCTACTTGTAACACATGGGTTTGCTGAATTGCTTGTCCGCCCTGATCCACGAGTCTGCGAGAGACCATGTGATCCTTTGTGTGGGAGTCTTGCAGGAATCAGGTACTTGTGACTCCTGTGCTGTCACCCTGCAGTGGAGTCCTTCAGCTTGGAGGCCTGTGGTGATGATGGGGCAGACTTTGCTGAAGAGGGGTGATTGTTGCAGATGCTGATCTGTGGTCTTAAGCTCAGGAATGACATGTAGCACTGCCATCATACTAGCAGGGGAAAAGGAGCGGTTCAGTCACCACGGCCATACTGGGCTGGTAAATGATGAGGGTGCTGCAGTTAGCAAGTGGTGTATTTGGCAAAAACAAAGATTCCTGAGATTACAAATAGTAAAGGGGCTGTTTCTGGTAGCAAGCCAAAAGATGCATCATCTGCAGCCTGAGGCACTCTCCTGTGTCGGTAGGACTTCTGTTGACTTTCTAGTAACGATAGATTTGCTGTAGTCTTCCAGCTCTACTTCTTCTGTGGGGCTAAATTGTTGAAACCTCTGCTTCTTAAGATCAGTGACTTGCTAGCAGCAAAGGATCTGATACAAAGCACGTGATATGATTAAACTAGAGTCATAGCCTATCTCTTCTGTTGTTTGAGGAAGCTGACTTAATTTTAAAGCTTCACAATCATTTGGAATAACAAGCTAACGTCTCTTTATTTGCTTTGTGGTGGGTTTTGAGTTTTTGGTTTTGTTTTTTTCCTTATTTTCTACCACTGAGATCATGTGGATGTACTCTAGGAGGAGAGATCTTGGGGAGAGTCCTGGTGCCAGAAGACACTTCCATTCTACAGTGGGCTGGTCTGCCAGGTGAAAGGAACTTCATTGCTCTGGTAAGCACTCAGATAACAGGGTGTGTGACCCTGTTATCCAGAGGCTTAGTCTGAGAAGCACAAAGGAGTGCTCGTTGCCTTATGCGTTCTGAAAGATCTCCAGTTCTTTGGCTCCTGTAAGTGTCTGGCTACAGCTATGGAGTGAGCTACAGGACAAGCTGCTGTTACTGGAAACGGTGCTGGTTTCCAGGTACTGGAAACTCTGCTTCCTGGAAGGAAGCTGGGTGCCAGTGCCTAGGCTCTGCTCAGCCCAATCCACCAGTCTGTGGAGGCATGTGGTTCAAAGGCTCAGTGGGCAGAGGGAAGGTGGAGAGATTGTTTTATTGCTTTGCAAGTTGCCAAGCTGAGGAAAACTTCCTGCGCTTGAAGTAAATCTACTCTCTCTGTTAGTTCCTGGAAAGAACCAAAAGAGTAGGAAACCTCATTTCCCAGTTCAGGCAGATGCTGTAACTTCTCAGAAATATGTTTGGCATGGATGTGCTGAATCTAAACACCCGCTAGCTATCTGCCCTAGCATCTGAGAAAATGGAAGTAACTGAAAACCAGTTTGTTTTGAAAGGGAACTTTACAATAGAAAGTCCTCGACCTTGACCCCTTGCGTTTTATGGGCGAAGGAGGTAGAAAAGATAAAAATCAGTTAACTGATGTTAAGGCTTTCTTCCTGCCTGAATTGTGGTAGCCTTTGGGCGCTCTAGCAGGAAGGGAAAGCTGCTAGGGCTCAGGAAGGTATCTCCAAGCCGAGTGGCGTCCAGAGGGATATTGTGTAACTCCTTAGAGAGGATTTGTTTACCTCCGAGGCATTGCTTGCCATGAGAAGGGAGACAGGGGAGCCTCTACTGTGCATGTCCTTGCACCGGGGATTTCCAGTCTGATGACTTAGGGCAATGGCAAACGCTTAGAAGCATCCTCTGTGCTGTGTGCTGCAGAGCCACGCTGGGGAGAAACTTATGTGAGCACGAGCAGAGTGCTGCTTGTGTGCTGGCCATCCTACTGCAGTTTGGGGTGCAGGTCCTGCTCAAAGGCTTTGCCCCTCTGTGGGGAAGTCTGGGGCAGGCCAGAGTGGGGGACTGCTTTGGCACACTTGTGCCACTCACAGACACAGGAGCTGGTGGGTGCATCCATTTCAGAGGTTAAGTTTGCGGCCTGACAGCTGCAAGTGCAGAAAACAAAAGCTGAGCTGATTTCATTGTTGAAGCTATTAAAGAGCCAATATAGTCAAGTGACAGAGTTGCCCAACCAGTTTTGTGAAAGCTGTGCATTTTTACTGCATTGTGTGCTGGCTTTAGTCAGTGCAGAGACTTCTTTCTGGACCTGACCTACAGTGTGTGTTGCACAACTAACATTCAAATATGTGGTAATCAAAAAGAGAAAGTCCACTAAACTGTACTTTCGACTGCGTCTTCTGTCTGTGATATTTGGTAAGTTGATTTCTTTTTTTTTTTTGTTAGAGGGAGAGGAGAAGCAAATGACTTCTGGGACAGTTTGTGGATTTTTTGGTTGGCTTGTTGGGTTTTTCCTCCCATTTTTTTGGCAGAGTCGTGTCTCCGGTCTTGCTGAACGGAAAGATTTGCTTAAATCGGAGAAATGCTGTCCTGCAAATACTGTCATGCTGTGCAAGCATGAGTATATAGGCTGAAAATAGCAAAGAACTTTCTCAATTTGCCAGTTGTAGGGACTGAAGACCTACTTAAATGTTGGCTTTCAAACTGAAGTGTGAAGACCAGATGTTCTCAAAACCGATTGCACCACTTGCAAATATAGAAATGAAAACAGACGGTTCTAAAACCTGTGCTGCTTTTTGATACTGAACTATAAGGTTGGTTTCTTTTCAACAATGCGATAGTGGTTTATAAATAGCTAATCACTTCCCCTCGAGCATCAGAAGTACATTTCTAAACTACGCATTTCCTTTCTATAAAATGCACAACGTGCTTGCTGTGATAAAACATGCTGAAAAATCTCGGCCATTGTAGACACCCCCACGAGTGTTTTCTAGTCTAGGGAGGAGGACGCTCCATTTTTCTAACGGAGGACACTTGCCAGTCAGATTATTCACGCAAGAGTGTGCTAACTACAGAAGTCAAACAGGAGAGCTTAATGTCTTACCAGTTGCACCGGGAGCAAATGCACCTTTGCAGTGTGAGCTGATGAGTTTTCTCAGAACCTATTCCTGAGAAATCTGGTGTTCCCAGGCGTATTTCTGCAGTACTTTTAGCTCACTGCTTCCTAGTTGCTTCTAGACTGTTGCTGTAGTCTGGTCTCTTTATTCCACGCATAGGAAATGTGGAGGGACTGCGTGCATGCCTGTCTTGCTGATGTCTTGCTGGTGTTGTTAGGGTCTTGCAGTACATGTCTGTACTATTAAGTGGTAGTTCAAAGTTTGTAGACAAGTAAGTGTGGTGGTGCAGTTTGCAGACTGATGTAGCTGTGCTGCTGTCTCTGCTTGACCCTCAGACCATGTCCTCTAGCTTGAAGGCAATTGGTTCTACTTAAGAAGCAACTGTCTCTAGAGTAGATAGGATAAGAGTCTCTTCCAAATACCTTCTTCTGTTTCTAAAATTTTTATTATACAGAAACAGTTTTCTACCTTGCCTTGACACTTTCCTGCAGAAAGAAACTGTGCTGGATCACTGAGTTACACACACACACACACACACACACACACACACACACATATATATATATATATATATGTAAAAATAATCCCTGCATCTGGAAGTGTGACTTACTTGAGCAAGTAACTAATAATCAGCCTTAATTTTTAGGATCCAGTTTCTCCCTCAATCCTTCCATTGTAACTTTTGAAGAGATTTTTATTGGAAAATCTCCACAACAAACATGATCTTGTTTATGTTTTCAAGGTCATTACACAGCTGGTATTATCTCAGTGGAGCTTAAAGAAAAGTTCAGTGAATTCAGACTTGAGTCATTCATCAGCTTTGCGGTTATTTGCTTGCCAGAGACAAGATGTACTTCTCAGGTGTTCTGAAAGTCCAGGGCCTTTGAATATTAATGTCAATAAGATGAGCACCTTCGGATATTCTTTGTATGTTAATGTGGCTGTGACTTGCAGTCTCTGCCCTGAGGGCAGCGATGTACCTGGTTAACAGGAGACTTAGTAACTCTGTCGTTACTCATTTACTAGTACTGTTGTGTGAAGCTGTCCTGTCTCATCACTGATGATTGGGAGACCTTTTGATTGCCAAATGCCTGTTCTATATGTCCATGGGCAGAGAAACAGCTGGGCTTCGAGGTGCAAGATCTCAGAATCCTGCAAAGGATGACCCATTTCCTTGTGCACCATGACTTCCTGGGCTTCCCAGTCTCTCCTGCACGGGTGTGTCTGGTTGGGAGCTGGAAAGGAAAGTGAGACACTTCTTCAGTGAGCTGGTTTCTGTGGGTCACTAGTCAGATATGTGTCTAATCTGGTTCTTGTTTCTGGACTTCGGTAATACTGCAGAAAGTAACTGCACTGACCTTCATATTGTTCACAACCTCATGCAAATTACTGTGCAGATAAGCATCTTTATGGAACCAGCAGCATGCTGATCCCTTCCTAGGGACAACTGCTATTTGCTTAGGTCAGAGTGAACCAGTTGTGCAACCTGAGTCTATCAGCAGGAGCTCCTTCTCTAGAGTTTCTTGGTCAATCTGTCTGCAAATGAACCTAGCTGGTATAAGGTTAGGTAGGCATAGGGAAGGTCCTCCTTGCCAATTGTGGCAGAAAGCACTTGTAGCACTTGAGATCAGCTGAGGCTGCTTTGGAGGTTGCTTCAGTGGACCAGCTGGACTTTTACCCAAAGATCCACCTGCCACATGAGATGCAAGCTGTGAAGAATCGGGAGCCTTGGAGTGTGTTGCAGAACCTTGGCTCACAGTGCAGGTTGCTGCTGCATTTCTGCATCTATCAAGTTGGACATTTCTCTTTGAGATGGCAGGAGGGATAACAGAACTAAGTCAGCATGCCAGCCTTACAGGGCATTCGAGTTGTTTGTGGGGAAAGGGAAATAGGAACTTGAGAAAACCAAATCTGGTGCTGATTTGACTTCATACTGGTGGAAGCTAGTAGTAGCACATCCCATAGGGTCTTGCCTTTGTTTTATGTCCCTTGATTGTAGAGCCTGAGAGGTGGTGGTGAGGAGCATCTGGCCAAAGTACATAGAAACAACCTGCAGCTTCTCTGCAACCAGTCCTTTCCTTTTCTTAAGTAAGAGGATGTGGGAGAGACGACAGCATGTAGGCTGTGAGGCTGTGTAGATTTATTAAAACATGAACCTTCTTTGCTTGAGTCGAAGTATTTGGGCTGCCCGGCAGAGCTCCTTGCTCTTGGGAGCACATGTGCTGTCCTTGAGGGTTTGCATGAACTTGCACTTGCTCGTAAATCTACTGAGACGGTGATTTCCACAGCTGTTCTACCCTGTTTTGTTTTCTGGTTGTTCCTCCTTGTTTTGCTGCACTCATAAATGAGCCCCTTATCTGTGCTGTACAGTAACTTGGCAGCTGAGGTGCTTCAGCTGCCAGAGCTCATCAGGAAGAAACCTGCAGGGCGAGGGCAAGGGCGGTGCTGCAGAGGGGGGCTGAGCTCTTACCGGCAGAGCTGCGTGGCGCAGGCATGTACAGTGTGAGCCTGAGCCACACATCATAAACCTCAGTGAACATCAGGCATGCAGTGCTTGCTGGGTGGAGACAGTACAGCGTCTAATTTAAGAGAACAGAATTGGAATTAAAAATTAACTTGGCCTCTCTGTCCCTTGGCTCATGGAGTTTCTGTCTCCTGCCTCTCTGGACAGCAGTGAGGCCAGGAGGCAAAGGTGTTGAACTGTCACCATATCGCCTGTCCTTTTCCCGGGTCACCTTTTACAGGAGGGGGGCTGGGAGTATCACGGGCTCCTGTGACATAAATAAGTTAATCTCCTGAGCTGTGATGGGACTCTTCTGCTGTCACTAACAAAACAAACCTCTGTCTGCCTCTCCTCAGGTGCAGATGTCCTGGATTTTGTGCTCCTGCTCCAAATTCAGGTCTTGTTGTCATTGCTATCGCTGGGAGAACGACAGGCCTGAGAGCTAGAGGTGATGGGGTAGGAAGCCCTCCCTGGATGCCACTGTAGCCTGTGCAGACTTGTTCCATTCTTCCCCTGTGGGAAACTCTGTGGTTCTGGATCAATTGATGTCTTCCTGGAGTTAGTTCTCCCTTCAGGATCTGGAGCTGAAGCTAAGGCTAAGAAAAACCCAGGATCAACTATGCAGCAGCTGACCTGGCTGTGTTGGCAACCAAGTTTTTATGGCAGTGGTGCTTCACAGCAGCAAACTGCATAAATAATCCGACATATCTTTACGAGAAGGGGAATCTCCCAAGGCAGAGAGAAATGCCATTCTGCAAGTTGATATTTTGTGAAATCCTCTTCAGAGCTGGCATCAGTCTGGAGAATGACAGGGAAAATTTGCACGCGTATGGGCAGGATTGTTGAAAACAGCAGGTGTTGGTGCTTGGGGAGGAAAATTCGAATATTCAAAGCAGTTAGGGTGTTGAGGAAAAGAAAGAAACAATTGAGAACAATCAGTGTAATTCTAAAGCTGCAAACTTCATGTATTAAACCTTTGCATGTGTTGCTGCAGGACATTAAGACTTAAAACTTGACCAACTTCAAAAGGCAAATGGGCAGCTCTGACTGCCACAACAGGCTGGTTGTGGTACTTAAGCCATCTTTTTGCTTTTTGAGTGGCCTGTGGATATGCCTGGTTGTAGTAACTCCAAGTTCATTTGCTTCCAAACCCCATCTATCTCAAATGTTGTTGAGCTGCTGCTTCTACTGTGTGACAGTGTTGCTAGTTTGTGCAATTTCATAGATAGGGTTTCAAGGAGTTTTATTAATACAGTGAACAAAAATAAGTTGATTTCTGAAGGACAGCAGCAGAATTGGAAAATCTGTAATGTTTTAATATGTGGAGCCCTAAAGTATCTTAAAAGCTCAAAGCAAAATCCTAAAAACCTGTTTCTCTTCTGGCTTGAAAACTATACTTTGAATTACTTTATGGCTAGGAGGTATGAAAGATATACGTTGCCCTGTGGCAAGGAGAGAATGGTGCATAATGTTGTAATGCAGTGTTGGGATTTGTTGGGTTTTTTAATAAACACAGAAGATGGTATGCCTTTAACAAATATCTAGGAGTAGAAGAGCCCTAAAAGTAGTATTTTACTCTTCTTACCTCAGGCATGTCTTCTTCCACAGCAGTTCTTAACTTATTTGGCTACTTAATTAGTTTAACTAACTTTTATAAAGATTCTAACAGCTCTGCAAATCTCTGTTTTCCTGACTTATCAAAGCAATGTGGGCTGAGTTGGAAATAGGCAGCATGGGGCTAGGAAGCTAGTCAGCAAATACTGGGACTTGCCCCTCCAGTTTGAGAATAAAGAGGATTGTTCCTGGAACCAGACATCTTAAGGTAAGAAGTCCAGTGCATTGGGCAGGAGGTTATCTAGCTTAGTTCTTTGCTAGGTTGAAGAGTAGAAAAACATTTGTAACCACTGCAATAGACATTCATCATCGCCTAGGGTCCTGGCTGCTTCAGTGTTCTGGTTAGATTGCCAGGCTCTAGTTTGTGATGCTGTTAAGAGATGTGTTCACGATGAAGCCAGTAAGCAAGTCAAGTGCATGGGAAAATTTACATCGTAGTTATCCTCTCCAAGTACAGTCTTAGGTGTTGATGCCGTCCAGGATTAAGGGCCTGAGAGAATGTTTTTTCTGCAGAGGAAAGGAAGAAATCTCCTAACAGAGAGCCTTCATTCACTTTTCCTAGGTTGGTAGTGATATAGTTGATATAGTGATAGAGCATGTGTGCTGTAATAGAACGAGTTCACAACTGGTGGCTGCACCTGGGGACACTGGAAATGCTGTGTGTTTGATATTTGGTGTACGTTTGGACCAGAAAAATATTACAAGAGCTTTCCATGTCTCATTTGAAGGACCTACTTTATTGCTGCTGGCTTTATGGACTCTCACCTGAGGAGTTAACTGAATAAAAACTGATTGAGATGTTGCTAACCTAGCTATGTAATAAGAGCTCCTTAGATGCAATGACTGCTACATAGATGAAATTTTTGAGACCATTCTGTAGCACAGGTAGGTGAGATTGTATTTTTGTGCTACTTTTCCATCTCAGCAACATCTTGCTAGGGGATGTGCAGCAATGGGCTTAGCTTAGTCTCTAGCTATGGCATCCCTTGAAGTTAGAGCAGTAGTGTTATCTTCAGCCAGAGTTCAGACTTGTGCTTTTTCCTGGTAGTTGAAGGGTGACCATTGCTTGGTGGGAAGGCTAGCCAGTTATAACAAGGCCCACGTACCAGTTTAGCTCCAGAGTTAACCTAAATATTTAATAGGATTAAGCAAAAGACTTAGATTGAAACAAAAGAACCTACTGGACTCCAGTGATCCTCAGTACACCCAGGCTGGAAGCAGGCAAACCTGCTGACCTTGCTCTCTGTTGGGGCTATTTCTTCCCCGGCCAGGCTGGTGACTCCAGCCTAGTATGGCTCTTCCTTTGGCTGTTGATAGTTAAAGCACCATGGTCTCTTTGGAGCAAGGAGCTTGGCAGAGCAAATCTTAAGGAACTTAAGTCCCCTGTTGTTATGAAGGAAACGTAACTGAGCCTGATCGAGGAAGGAGAAATGGGAAAGCTGACAGAAACACAGAAGGGTAAGGTTGGAAGGGACAACATTGGGTCATCTGGTCCAGCCCCCCTGCTCAGTCAGGGTCGTCTTAGAGCACATGGATTGCACAGGACTACATCCTGGCAGTTCTTGAATATCTCCAGTGAGGGAGTCACCACAACTTCTCTGGGCAGTATGTTCCAGTGCACAGTCATCTGCACAGTAAAGTTCTTCTTTTTCTGGTAGAACTTCCTGTGCATCAATTTCTGTCCATTTTCTCTTGTCCTGTTGCTCAGCACCACCAGGAAGAGCCTGAATCCATCCTCTTGACACCCTCCCTTCTGATATCAATAGATACTGATGAGATCCCCTCTTGGTTGCCTCTTCTCAAGGCTGGACAAGCCCAACTCTGTCAGCTTGTTCTTGTGAGAGAGATGCACCAGTCCCTTAATCATCTTTGTTGCCCTCCACTGGACTCACTCCAGGAGTTCTGTGTCTCTCTTGTAGTCTCTTGATCTCTGAGACATCCCCTCACCAGCTCTCGTGCATTTGCTATGCTGCTTCCTCAGGAGGAGGCTTACTTTAGCAGTGAGGTTGGCTTGTGAGACTTTTTTCTGGCTTCTGAGCTATTTGTTGTCAGACAGTTGAAGTAGCTTGCATCACTTTTCACCACTGGGAGCAGTAGCTGGAGTTGGTGTTACAGTTGATACTACTACCGCAAAGTCTGTATAAATAGTGATGGAATTAGCAGCGTATTTGTGATTAAATCTCTTCTGTAACTGCTAGTAGCCCTCTGCCACTCTCCAGGTCTTGGCAGCAGTGGCTGTAGTGATGGTGGTGTCCTGTTTTGCTGTCCTGAAAAGGCAACTAGGGTATGGCAACTAGGGTATTCTATGGAGCACATGCATATGCTCTGAGACCCACCAAATGATCCAGAACTCTCCACAGAGTGAGGGTGTTGGTGTGAAGCTGCTCAGAGGATCTGTCTGTAACTTAACTAGTCATCTCTCTGCTTTCCCCTTAGGGTCCTGTAAGTGAAAGAAGATGGGGTCTGGCTGCTTAAAAGTCACGAAGTACTTCCTCTTCCTCTTCAATCTCCTGTTCCTTGTAAGTATTGTGAGCATCTGTGGAGTAGAAAGGAAGATCTGCCCAGTGTGTTCAGTAAAGAAAAAGCCACAGTTTTGGAATGAAGGAGGGAATCCCTGAAGCTGAGGGATGTCGGAGCTGCTGTGTGTCTCAGGTGTACTGAGCAGCTCTGCTCCCAGAACCCACCTCCAATGCACACAGCTCCCTTCCTGCCTTGGGAAAGGGAAAGAGAAGTTTTGGGTTCTTTCTGGAAGGAGAGTAGTTTTAACTACTTTCTCTAACACATCTGGAGCAGCAGCTGAACTATCCCTTAGCAGCAAAGCTGCAAAACCTGCCAGGTAATGGCAGTGCCCCTCTTAAATAGGCCAGGCTGGCTTCAAAGAACAACTCTAATTTTGTTTGAGTCCCAAAGGCTGGTTTTGATTTTTAACAAGATGAATTAGTCCAAGTCTCCTGTTTGAAATGAAACTGGGAGGTGGGGGAGACTGAGGCAGGCTTGTCTGGGGAAATAAAGCAGTCCACTGGGTGCAGTTATTTTCAAGCGTGAGGCTTAGCAAAAGATGAGCTCCTTTTGGAACAAAATGGGTCTGGGAGGGCCGCACATAGTCTTGCATCCATCCTTTTTTGAAGCTTAGATATTGTGTGTCATGTAGATGGTGATGGTAATGTTGGTGATGCCTACTTGGAGTGGTGTGGTGTAGTGGGGAAGCACAAGGTTTCAGCTTTCCACACGTCAGAAAGAAAACAGCCTGTCTGATGTTGTTACCCTTTGTGCAGTGTGTAAGAAGGAAGAGTCAGGCTGGGAGAGATGGGAGGGAAATGGAGCGTGATAAGGTGAGCACAGCTTTCTGGTCTCTGTCCCTGCACACAGCTTCAGTCTTGCTTCCTGCATGGCTGCACTGTGCTGCTGGCACATGGGATGAAATTGAGGCACATCTGAATCAGGTTTCCCTTGGCCTGCTGCGCTCACTCTTTGCTCTCTGCATTTTGCTTCCATCCTAAGAGCAGTTAGCTGTGGTCCAAAGTCAGGAGTGCTCAAAGGATCCAGGGGGAAAGTTTCTGGGAGAAAGGGGAGAGGAAAGGTTTTTCAAATGCCACCAGGTCTTTCAGAGTATGATTTAGTCTACTGTAAAGACAGGAAAAATCCAGGCTTGTCTTGCTGTTAATGCAGGACTCCTCTGAAGACATTAGCATCCAGGCTACATCCTCTCTTGAAGAAGTGATAAATTTTAAGCAGCATATAACAACCAGTCTATATGTTTTTAAGCAGCATGTAACAACCTGGAAAGCAGAGCTGTATTTCTTAAGGCAGTATTTGAGTCTTGCTGAAGTCCAGTACCTGGGCACTGTCTAGGTCCAAGTTCATTAGCTAATCTCTGTATAGAGAAAGTTCTCTTCAAGAAAGCCAGCCTAGCACGTGAGGAAAGGGGAAAGATGACAGCCTAAAATGCTACAGTGCCTTACAGTATCACTGTTCTCGCTCTATGCTGTCCATGGTTATTGTAGCATCTTCTCTCCCTTCTCTGCTGAGCCAGGCATAGTTGTGGGCAGACTGTGAGGATAGATGTTCTCTCAGGAGAAAGGGTCGAACTGCTTTGTTGGGCTGACCCACATCTGTGCTGCATTTTCCTGTATTTTGCAAGACTGGGAGGATGGCAGGCGCTGAATCCCTATTCAGGTCCTGGGGAGGCTTGAGTGCTCCTCTCTGGGTGGCAAGTGTTGTCTTGTGCACACCCTTCTCCAAACCAGTTCCTCTGGTGTAGCACTCAGTCTCCCTCTCTCTTGTGGAAAGCTGATCTGGTGCACTGAGCTGGGCCTAGAGAGTAAGAGCTTTAATGTAATGTGTGTGAGAAGGTCTGTGCTGACTGAATGGAGAAACTGCTTTAAATGAGTTCTTTAAGCCTGCCATGTGGCAGAGGCACTATCTTCCTCTCAGGCTGCTGTATCAACGTGAGATCTCTAAAGCCACTGTGTTCTGGCACAGATCTTGATGCTTCTCTAGGGTGAAGATCTTGAGCATGGTACTGTCTTGACTGATGATGAGCTTTTTGCACGTGCCAGATGTCGAGGAAGGTGGCGTCCATTACTCTCTTGCTATCATAGAAAGTAGTTGACCTGAAAAGTTTGTCCATTATGATTGTTTCAAGTCTGAATTGTGGAGTGTGGTGATCCTTGAGCTTATACAATGTGGTAGAGCAATATGAATCTAGCAGACAAACTGCTTGCATTGAGTTCCTGTGAGCCCTCAGAACAGACAAGTTTTGCATATCTTGAGCTGGTTTCATGAAGCTGCTGAGTTTTGCTGAGGAGAGTACTTGTGCAAAAGTGAACATTAATGCTGGTGATGGAGCCCTGTGTCTGCTCTGAACCTGGAGCTGAGCCTATGTGATTGCACCCTGTACAGATAGGCCAGCTCTTGCTGCCCAAAGTGTGTTCTTCAGCCTTGCTGGTGATTGAAGCCTTTAATGACATACTAGTGACTCTTTTTAGAAGTTAAGTCATTAAAATAGCACTGCTCTACAGCTTGAGGTCTTTGAGAAGGTTGCTTGCTGTAATTGAAGTAGTTCAGGGACTTTGTGCTATTTCGCAGTCTTGGAGCCTTACTTCAGGAAAGGATTTGACCTGCTTTTATTAAAGGGAAGAAGGTTACTTGGACTGCTTACTAGAAAAGATACCAAAAACATAATCTTGGAGTATAATTTTAGTTTCTCTCATCAGAATTTACCACGTATTTACCACCTTGGCTAGCAGACACGTGCTGTAGCACGTGCTTCTCTTTGAAAAGAAAACCACTCTGTGAGACAAGTTCAACAGTCTCTGGAAACTATTTAGAATATATAACTCTCTGTCCTACACCTAGCCCTTCTGTAAATGCAGCAGAAAGCTACTACCTAAAGCAAGAGCCTTTCTGTTGGCCTTTGTGCCAGGCTCTATGTTACCTCAAACAGTCTGAGTGCGAAGGAAAGCTGTGTTGGGGTAGGTCAGCTGGGAACCCCTAGCTGCTCTTTCCAGAAAGACCACTCAGCTCCATTATAGCTTAGTTTTAATAAGCCCCTCTGTGGGAAACTGTTGACCCTGCCTTGACGGAGCTGCACTCTTCCATTTTGGGCATGGAAGGACATTTGCTGAAATTGGGGGTGAAACCTCCACCCCGCCCCAGGAAGAGGGGAGACATCTGATCCCTGCTTCAGGAGTTTGCAGCAATGAAGCAGAGAAATTAAAACTCTATGCAAAGCATAAGTGATTTCTTCCATGGAGATGCTGAAGCCAAGGCAGTGGCAGAAGCAGCTTGCTATGTGATGCAAACTCCTGAAGATTCTGAGAAGAGATACTATCCTGCTAGGAAGTAAATATACCTTTGTTAACAGGACAGTGTTTTCTCCCTGTGTTTACTGTCTCCCTGCCTTTCCCTTGTGGTGTTTTCCACTGCAGCTCTTGGCAAATATACAAGTTGTGGACTGGAGCAAAGATCAGAGTGAACACAGGCCTTGGATAGTCTGAGCGCCTCATAACAAATAACTTCCCAGGAACTCTGCTCAGCAGCCAATCTGTGTTTTGTCAGCAACAGCAAAACTTAGGTGACATTTCAGGGTCAATGAATCAAAAGAGATGTCCCATACAGCCTGGTTTGCATCTTTGTTAAGACAAGTACTTATTAAGACTATAGTTTAAATGTGAGAGTGCCTCAAACTGTCAATTCAGCAGTTCTCAGTACTACCAAGTTTGACAGGAATTTTTTAGGTGTCACAGCTGTTGCATGTTCATGGAGCCTTTCTAACTTGATCAGCAGCAGATTGAATGTTGTGGATGCAGCACGTTGGGACATAAGGCAAGGGGGAATTCTTTATTTCTGGAATACAGCAGCTACATTTTTTCTGAAGTTGAGTCAGTATGCTTCATCCATATTCATAGGTGGGAACTCTCTTGATGACTTTCTAATCCTGTCCCCAGAGCTAACTACATGTTGCAACCTCTGCCAAGCCAAGAAAGCTTGCAAGCAGCTTATTTCAGACTGTGGCTTTATCTTTGCTCAGAAAAGCTTCTTTGTATGGGAGCTAAAGCATAGTGTAAACTTTGAAAATGTGGAGCCAGTGCCTGTCTATACAACTCTCTCTGCCAGCTTGCTTTAGGTGGGGATTTGGCATCCCAATTGTCAGAACATTCAGAATTACAATCTCTCTTTAGCCTTGTTAATTTATTTCACTTCATCCTATCTTGAACTCCTGATGATGTAAGAACTTCCTATGAGACCTGGAGACTTTTAGGCTTCTCAGCCTAGTTACTTTATTATGGGTATAACAGTGCTTTCACCCTAATTTGGGAACGGGGGTCATCTACGTGAAAGCACCCCACGGTGTAGTATAAAACATGATGATACTTGTAAGCTGAAGCAGTACATGCTTTCCCTCACCTTTCAAAGTGGGGTGGGAAAATTGTGTGTTACTTGACTCAATTCACTGTCTGGATTCATCTGAGTCCTTGCAGGGACATACTGCTCTCCTAATCCTTGTCCTAGATAAGACTGCGTGGTGAGCGAGGCAGAGGCTTGGCTGATATTTCCTAACTCTTGAGTCTCTGCTGGGGCTAAGATATGTTGGCTTGAGAGGCTGGGGTGTTCTGGCATAAAGTAGGGGCTAAGGCAAGTTGCTGAAGCTTGTCTTAGGAAGGACGAAGCACTTTGCTCAAGGGAAGCTGCTGCTGGTTTTTTGTATTTTTGGTTTGAAGCCGTAACATTATAACAAGAGCCTGACAAAGCAAAGACTTCCCTCCGTGGAAACATTCCAGCTGCCAGGTATCTATCTAATCTTTTGTCAGCTGACTTCCAGCCTGGGCCCATAGTCATGGGTTTCTCTATTCAGAAAAATCTTTAAAATCACATGCATTTGTCCTTCCTCAGTTTTTCACAGAAGCAATGAACTTACCTATTGCTTCTGTTCTAGCAGCAGGGCATCTCTTCCTCAGACTGCTTTGAATGGTCCTCCTATACAACATCATGTATTATTAAAATACTGTGTGAAGGACTGTCAAGCAGATCTTGGGGCTCCTTTGCAGTTGGCTGAAGCATTTTTCTGGAGTTGTGCTAATCCTGTTTACTCTGGGAGGAGTACCTTGGGGGAGATGGGTGGGAACAGCAAAGGAATGATTGTTTTCAGTCTGGAAGCATGGGTAATGTTGACTGCCTCCTCTTATTTGTCTAAGCGAATAAGCCAGCTATGTATGTTTTGTTCTTGCATTTTCAGATCCTGGGCGCTGTGATCCTGGGGTTTGGAATATGGATTCTGGCCGACAAAACCAGTTTCATTGCAGTTTTACGTAAGCCTGTGTTTCTTCATTTTCATTCTTCTGAATTGAATCTAATCTGGGGCTGTGGTATAGTCTAGGAATGGCAATGCTTTTGTGCGTGGTCTGTGGCCTGAGCAGTAGCATGGTCTATAGCAAGACAAGATTCTTGTCAAGGACAGAGTGGAAGGGAGCAACCCTGGTGAACACAGCATTCCTCCTAATTTTGTGGATTACAAAAGGGTCAAACTGAGTGAAACCATTGCCTCTTCAACCAACAATCTAAATATTTCATCTTAAATGTAAGGACTAGTATTTCATCATATTTTCACTGCAAATTCTGTGTTTCCACAACAGTTTCCTGATTACCGTCATGTCCAAAGGCCCCCAATGCCTTGATGTATTTTTGCTGTGCAAGTCCTTCGTGCTTCCACTACGTGCTTTCTGTAATGAACTATTTCGATTTGACTGTTTTAAATGCCAAAGAAATTAAGTACCTAGTTTTATTGATTCTTCATGTACGTTGACAGGAAACAGTATGTTTGTTCCTATGCAGTTGAGGATGTAGATTTGAGGGGTGATGGAAGGGATAGGTCTGTGAAGTCTTTACTGCTTTAACTTCTGAAGCATACTCGATCAGATGCACTTCATGTGACTTACCCTGCACATCAGTGATGTTCTGTGTTGTTCAAGGGGCTCACTTCCTTCCCATAAAGTCAGCTAACAAATTTGACTCACGTGTTTATAGGGGATCTGCTTTCTGCAACAATTAGGAAACTGGGCTGACTTAGCAGAGTCTAGGCTTCATAAGACTGTAAATGGACTTTCACCAGATGAACAGCTCAGCTCCATCTTTCACAACCTCTGCTTCCTTTGCACTTTTTCCTAGAGGGGACTTCAACGTCTCTCCTTGATGGGTCTGGTTCCTTGTTGCCACTATGTTCAGAAGTGCTGAATCTGGCACCAGCCTCAGATGCTTCAGGAGGGCAGCCTGCACACTGCTTGCAGCCCAAGATTGAACAGTAATGGCATTCAATAGCCCCGTTCCCCATGACACTGATTCTGCAAAGAGCTTTATCTCCCAAGTCCCGCTGTGCACTCTGGCCTGGCTTTGGAACGTGCTGGGTGGAGACACACCCCCTTCTAATACCAGACATGCAGATGCTGCAGCTTGCTCTGGTTTTGTGCTGTGGCATCTGGCTTGCTACTGCAGGACTAGAAGGTCAAAAAGCCCAACAGGGGGTATTGGTTAATAAAATTGGAAGCATGAGCAGAAATGAACTTCTAATACATGCAGCCTAAAAGGAGCTTATCAGGGCCTGTCTATTTGCTGCACCCCTTGCGGTCTGAGGTGTGCCTAGTACTAGTGGGCTAGCAGCTGCTCCCTGGGGTTGTTGGGTATTACAGACACTTGTGGAGGTGGAAGTGCCTGAGATTTGCTCTTTCCAGTTTTATTCAGAATATATGCTAACAGAGCACTTAAGGATTTTGTTTCCTTCCTGGAGATTTCCAGAATCAGCTTTCTCCCTGCCCCCTTACTTCCTTTCCCATGCCTTGCCCTTCTTTCCCTCTGCTTTAGTAACCTAGGCATCAGCACAGAAGGGCACTCCAGCTGCTGCCAAAGGAGCCTGTTGTACTTGCTTGGCTGCCTGCCCAGTGCGGGGGAAAACACGGAGCTGCAGCAAAAGAGCGGGAGTTGAATGCCCACAGAGCCTTCTTTTGCAAGACAAGACTGTTGGAAATGGGAAGACCGAGCATGGCTTCTGTCCCCCGACCCTGTCAGTTCACCAAAGGGCTTTTGAGTTGGAAATAGCTTTTTCTTTCCTCTAATGAGAAATTGACTAAGCAACTACTTTCTAGCACTGTGGAGGTGCTGCAGCCTGGGCACTTGAATGCTTGGCATATGATGGCTGAGCAGATTTTGAGGGAGGGAATTGTGAAGATTTGTGAAGACCACTCTTGTAAGGTTGGTATTTCAGTAAAGGCTTTGCAGTATCACCACCTAACCAGCACAGCAAGAGTCACCAGACTGGTGAGGAAGGAGGATCCTGGTTTCTTTGGCATATGTCCAGCCAGGGAGAGTCTGGCCTGGAAAATTAATCAAGGCTGAAGTGACCTGTGTGGCAAATGGATCTGGTTCACTTTTTGATAACTGCACTTTCCTCTGTTCAACATATTCTAGGGAAAAGTTTTGGAAGCTGGTGACTTGCATCAGGCATCAGAAGTGAGGGGAGATCTGTATTAGAGGGGAGAATATTAGTCTGGATTTGTATATTCTTTTAATGTATTTCAGGAGGCGTTGGAAGAAGCTTGCCTCCTGGGACTTCTTTTCAGGAAACTAAATGCTGAGCTCTAAGAATGTTATCACTGGACATCCAGAATTCCCCTACACTGCAGCTTACAGATTTAAGAATGTCTTTTAATGATAGATGAGGTTTCTAGTTACTCTTTCTAGAGAGTATCTTTTTAAACTTTTGTGCTGTCATATTTGCTCTCTCCGACCATACTCTGCAAGAAATAGTCCAGTGAACAACCCAAATGTAAGCGTTTGTTTCTTCTGTTGCTCACAGTACTAAATGCTGAGGGGAGAGGGCTGACAGCATCAGCGTGACTGAAATAATGTGGCCTAAACTTGGTTGAAAAATTACTGAGCATTCAAAAGCACAGTCATTCCAGACAACAGGAGGATAACTAGGAGGTTTTGTAAATGTAGCTCATTTGGGCATGATATTTGTTTTGATCCTGGAATACCATCTGTATGTAGGGGTCATGCACAGGTCCTGCAACAGCCTTCAGTAAGTGCCTGTGTACAAGTCATTCAACACTGACTTGTAATCTATCATTTATCTGTGCTCAATACTAGCTGTAGCTCTTGTTTCACGTTTCACTCCTCAGACTTAGTGTCCCACTGTTGACTGTAAGTGGATAAGTAAAAACAGAATGAGTAGAATAAGAAATAGTGCAGTAAAGTGAAAAGATGATCCAAAAAGGGGTTTTAGGACTTGGACGAAAGCTTCTGTGAAGATAGCAAAGGCAATTAAAACAAATAGGCAGTAGTTGTGGAGTCAAACATCCTTTATCTTATTCTCACTGCTGCATTCATGTAGGAGTAAAATTCCAGTAAGCAGCTAACTTTCTTCAAATAAGGTTCATTTATTTGGAGTGACCTTGAATATTCCAAGCTCTGGAGACCTGCAGGCTGGGTTTGAAAGTCTGCCTTCAATCAGAAGACACCCAGAAGCAGCTTTCTGTCACTGTGTTCAGCATAGCTCTGTGAAGTCCTTTTGTAGAAGATGTAAGACAATTATCAGTAGATATGGACACAGTTCTATGAATGGTGATGGCAGGCGTAGTTTTTATCAGTAGCTAATGTTGTTCCCTCTCCTGGCTCCTACAGAGATGTCATCTCCCTCTCTGAAGACTGGTGCATACGTCCTCATCGGTGTTGGGGCACTCACCATGATGATGGGATTCCTGGGCTGTCTTGGAGCAGTCAATGAAATTCGATGTCTCTTGGGTCTGGTGAGAAAAATTTGTGCTCTTTTAGAGCCAACCTTTAATAACTCTCATGTGATATATCTGTTGGATTGTAGCTGGGACTCTGGTCTCCTGAGGATGGTACTTCTGCTAGGTCAACTTATAGTCCTTAATTGGCACACATTAAATTCTCCAGCAGTCAGCAGACAACAGCAGAGCTCTTCAGACATTACTGATAATGAGATAATAACTCTGTGAAATGAGAGAGAATGTCACTGAGAATTTCTACACACAGTTTGTTGAGGACTGTCGACTTCAAGTGTCTCAAGTGACCCATCCCCCTTTCCCCGACTTCCCAGTTGGTACCGTGCTGTCAGTGGGGGAAGGACAAGTATCAAGCACAACGAAAGAGAGCAGGAAGAGTTGCAGCGTCCTGCTGTGCTACAAAGTTCATCCTCTGTGGAAAGTGCAGGAGTTCAGAAAGTCAACAAGGAATGTGCTGTTTATCAGGACCTCTCTTCAAACGGTTCATCTATAGAAAGTTTTCTGTATTTGATGGATGAGGTGGCACTGGCTTTGTACACCTCAGCCTGCTACTTGCCTTGGGCTTATTCAGAGCACGTGTGTATAGGAATCCAAGTATGGCACACATTGTGCGTCCTGGTATTAGTCTTTGTTGCCAGTATAACAGTATAGTATAACAGTAGTAGCTGTTACCACTTAAAGGTAACCTTAGCAGTTTGCTGGTGATTTGGATCCTCAAACAAATTAAATAGGATTTTTTAAAAAGGTCATTGACTTTAAAAACAATTAAAAAAACCCTAGGTTTGTAAAACTCTTTTTTTTTTCTGTTGAGCCTTGAGGTAGGCAGAGTCCAGCTAAGGACTGTTGAGGGCAGAGTGGTCTGGGAATGAAGCTGGAGGTGGGAGAGGGAGTCCCAGTTGGAATGACATATGCAGAGAATGCTTGTAAACCCTCTCCCTCCTGAAGTCTTCCTGTTGGCCTGACAGGAGAAATGCTGAAGTGCACTGATCTGATGCAGCTGCTTGTACGTAAGCCTTTTCCCAAGAGGAGCATTGTTAATAGCAGAGTTTGTCTGCAGGCAAAAAGGTGGTAGCTCAATGTTGTGATTTCTCTTGTGTATCAAATCTTATTAAACATGTGCTATTATGTACAGACCTTTTTAAAGACTCTTCCTTTTGGTTTCCAGTACTTCACCTGCCTGATCATAATCCTCCTAGCTCAGGTTGCTGCTGGACTGGTCATCTACTTCCAGAAAGAAACGGTAAGTGTTTCTTACTGTGCATCTTTTTGTTGGTCTTGGCTTGGGAAAAAACTGGGCAATACCACTAGGAGGCATAACTGGATTCTGCTTTCCTCTACCCCAGCTCAGCAGCTTTGCTGTGCAGTTTGCTTTTTCTAGATCTGCCTTAGTAGTGCTGCTTTCTCGAGTATTATTAAGCTGTGTTTAGTATGCAGGCTTTATTGCTGGTGATGGGAATACTAAAAAGAAAATCCTGAAAAACTTTAGGCTGCACTTCCTCTTGATCCTGCTGAAAACTACTATTTGAGCATGTTATAGCAGTGGTTACTACCATGTCCCATCACTGGTGCCTTAAGGAGTTACCAGCCTGAGCACTTTTTTGACTGGCTCCCTCCTTGTACCATCTTGTTGTGTCCTTTCAGTGTTTCTGCATCTGTATGCAAAGGTCTCCTTGGAAAAGCTGTCTTCTTTCCCCAAAAGCAAGCCCAAGTTTTTGACAGTTCCTATTCTAATCTCCAGCTGTAAAGACAAGTGGTTTAATGTCTTGAAGTGGATCTCTTTGTCAGGAATGCAGTTTCACAGAGTGTGCTTCTAGAGCTCCAACAGGCTTCTGAGTGTAAAAGGAATAATTCTTGAGCTACCTAAGTGCATGGCAACAGTCTGTCCTGGTTATAGGTTCCCTGGCCAAGGCAGTGCCTGGTAATGCCTTCAGCTATTTGACAGCTAAACTGGAAGCCACATGGATGCAGTGGGAGCAAGTTGTAACTGTGGGGTCACTACTGGCTTCTGGTACCAGTTATGGCTAACCTTGTCCTTTGCTACATAACTGTATGGCTGGGCTTGCTTCTCCTAAGCCAACCCTTCAGGTAGGTGGTTATGGGAAACAGGTGATTGGGGAAGTTATGAGTGGGACCTGGTGGAGAGGTCTGGGAGCAAGGGGAAGGTGCTTGCCACTCGCATAACTGGTACAAGGTTTGTACAAGTGGCTGTGGTGGCTGCTGTTGTCTGGGTTCCTTGCCAAATGTGTTGTGAATGTCTCTGGGCTGGATGAAGCTGAAGGAGAAACTAAAGCGTTGGCTAAAGAGGATGCAAAGATGCAGCTCTAAATGAGCAGCTGATTCTTAACACACAGCTCTGACTAATGCAGAGGAGGAGCTGCGGGGGCGGGCATTCCCCTGTCATGGGGAAATGTGACTTTTCAGACCATGAAATTCTGTACCTCTGGTGTATCTCCTCCAGTTGTCACTCTGCTCTAGAATAAACTCCAGCTTTTAAGCTGTTCATGTGAACCTCAGTCAGACTAGGAAGAGATAAAAAGTGCTGGGGGTTATTCTGCACAGCCCTTGGAGCTGAATGGTTAGGGAAGTTTGGCTTTGAACAGATGCTCCAGTTCAGTCCTCAGTGAACAAAACTTAATGAAAAGCTTTTTTTTTAGATGCCTTCTATTTCAGGAATACTCCAAAGTACCTGCCTAGAGCACTAAGAAAAACTGTTTCAGGAAGGTCTTGGCTGAAACCCCCAGCACAGTGGTTTGATGCTGCGCTTCAGTGCATGTCGCTCTGCTTCGCTTGATGTACGTCATCCCAGGGCAGCTTGGAGCTCAGTGAAGCACACTGAAACTGCTCAAGATCCGGTCCCTAGATGTCTGTTGTGTTCTTTGTTTTTATTTCTTTCTGACTTCAGGAACTTGGTTAGATATAAAACAAGGAATAACAAAGTGAAGGAAAGGATTTTGGATCTGGAATGTAGCAAGTTGGTACTTGCTCCTCCACTTCTTGTAACTGAAGTCTTTATTTCTACAGATTTACTTGATGTTATTGTTGGAATATCTGTTACTTTTCAGTGTCAAAATCCCACCCCACCCCACCCCAACGTGTGAAAATAAACTGACATAGAGTTAGCATAACTAAAAGGCCGAGTCTCTGACAGGAAGGCTACTGCTTTGCCTTTCCCACGGGCATTGTTAGAAGAATTCCCCATCAGACTGGAATTGCCATTACTACATACAGGATGTTGATGCAAAATTAATTTCTCTACATCTGCTGGTGACTGAAACCTGTGAAGAGGTTTTTTTATGGACAACACATATGACATCACAAATGTTGGAAATGACATTTTGCTTTACAAGCCAATTGTTGCTACTCATATCTAGTGGATCACAAGCCCCTAAACATGTGAGAACCTGAGCAAGGTCTCTCTTGGCCTAGTTCACATAGTGCTCTGCAGCTTGGCTTTAAGTGCCTTGAGTGAAGGAGAGCAGTGGTGTTTTGGGAGTAGCCCTACTTCCTAGCTATTGTTTGCTGCAAACAGGCCTCTGTGATTGTGTGCAGTGACTTGGCTACAGCTGTGGACTATATATTAGTTTCAGAATCTGAAATGACTAGGTGGGGAGAGCTCCCTCCTGGTTTTTTGAGCCTATCTCTGTGTGCAGGCTAGATGTTAATAAATGCTGAAGGAAGGATCTAGCTTGAGTCTGACAGAGGAACAGAATAGATGACTGACAGTGCCTGACAGTGGAAGAAGCCTGCACAATTCATTCTGTAATCAAGACTAGGATTAAAGACCTATGCTTTTGCTCTGGCCTTCAGCTTTCCCCATCTCTGTCTTCAGTAAACCTATGTGAAGGGAAGAGTGACAGCTTTGCTGCTTTCTGTAAGTGGTCCATGGCTTTGGTGCCTTGTCTTTAAATGCCCCCGCTGTGAGATGTCAGGGTTTGTGCCTGCTGACACTGGGCTTGCTAGAGCTGGGAAGGAGCAGGAGCTCAGAAAGTAAGGGTAGCCATTTCCTGGAACGTTCATGTCTCACACAACACTGAGTCATGACAGGCCCTAAGTGAGTGAAGATGGTGGGGCTGTTGAAAGCCTAAGTGTTCCATGTGCCATTTTAGCTTGTTGTTCTTTCCGTTTGTCTCTGCCAGGTGCCTATGAGCGAACAGCTGCAGGTACCTGTGTTTTCCCTTTGGGCTGCTCTGCTGGTTAAACCCCATGAGCAAGCTGCCTCTGTGTGTGTTCTCCAGAGATGTGCTATTGTGTGTGCAATATTCCTCCTTTCACAGATTAGTTTGTGAAACACCTAGGAATGCCTGAGATTTTCTTTAGCTGAAGTGCCTCACTTTTTGAAACCAGAACTGTTTGTAAGACTTCTTGCTTGTTCTTGTATAAGAGTAAGGGAAGAGCAGATATACAGCTTCCCTATGCAGCTGTGATTGGGGACATCAGGTTCAGGTCATGTCTCTGCTTGTGTTGGGTCCTGGGATGGAGAACAGAGGTGTTGCCTGGGATTCTTGCAGAAGTGACACTAGGCTCCATTTGAACTAGTAGCGAAGGGGCTAAGATGGGCCCAAGGTAGGAAAACAAACCTAGCTCTCTTTGCTTTCCTCTGCATGTGGAGCAGCAGTGTGTGGGAGGAGCGAGGATGAGAACTGAAAGGTTCAGTAACTGATAAGGCTTATGGCAGCAGCCAAGGCCAATCTCATTAGTGAGAACCAGGTCAAGTTGCCTTGATTTGAAGGGAAGGAAGAGGGGAAGGGAAGTAATTAAAAGGGGAAGAGCTAGACAACATGAGAAGAAAGATCATGCAGCTCCCATCTGTCTGGCCTGATATATCTGATCCTAGTGAACTGAGCATCAGTTTTCCTAGGAAGAAGAGTTGCTGATGTAGAAAAGCTTTTCTCAACAGTTAGGCAGTGCTTCTTCTGGCGGGGTGTCCTGGAGTGTGCTGCGGTCATTTACAATGCTTAATAGTAGAAGAAATGGGAAAAAACATTGCCACTGATTTGAAATACACTGTAACACCACAGCCAAAAAGGTAATATATAGGGTGGGAATAGCCTAGTGCTCAGTCTGGTGTAACTGTATCCCATTTCTCAGGCAGTCTAATGATACTTTTTGCCAACCTCTTGTGATCCGAGTCCATCCTTAGCAGTAACAACTGTGACCATGTACAGGCTGGTTAAGGAGAGCTTCAGAAGGAGTTGGGAGGAAGAAGGTAAAAGAATCTGCCAGGTGCTGACTTGCATCTCTCATCAAACGGAAAGGAGTTGCAGATCAACACCTTATGAGAAAGGCAAATTTCCACCAGATGTATATCAGAAAACCCAGCTGCATACAGGAGCAGGAGAATTGACTCATACCTTCCATGAGCAGTGAAGATGAACTGCAGTGACTGAGATTCTGGACCAGAGTCTCACTTGCAGTACAGGGTTAACATTTCTTTTAAGGACTTTTAAGGGCTTTTTAAGGAATGTTGTAGCTTGCACATCTCTCTTATCTGGGGCAGGCAGTTAGTTATTCAGGCTGTGTCTTAGCAGGGTAACCATACCCAGTTCTGTTTTCCTTATTGCTCATCATGTTGGTAGCCCTTTCCTCTGCCTGGGCAAGGGCTTGCTGGGAAATACTGGTGCTTTGCCTGTTGCAGCAACGAAGCTGCTGTCCTTATCTGTACTTGTTAGTTATTGCAGTTAGCTTTTTTGAGTGACTGAAGCTTCACAGATGTATCCTAACCCCCAAAGAAAATGCTACAAGGAACTGATTAATCTAATTCTCCTTCCTCTTTTTTTCTTGTCAGCTGAAAGAAGAGTTGTTCCACATAGTTAAGGATCTGATTACAGATTATGACCCTTTGAATGAAGATGAAAGGAACTTGCGAGGTGCATGGGACTATGTGCAAACACAGGTGAGTCACGGGGGGCAGCGAGAGGTAGGGGATGCTATTTGTCAGTGCGAGCAATGCTTTTTTAGCTAGGCTGAGGACAGGGAAACAGTATTGCATGTTGATCTGGCTGATGGACAAAGTTGTCTGTGAGTTTGATGCCTGCAGACTAGAAAATGGTCTTGCTTGCTACTGCTAGGTCAGACTGTGGACCATTCCTGCATGCTGGCGGTTAGAACTAGCTAGTATTGGCTGCATGGCCTAATGTATCTGGCCTATCAAATGGCATCCCAGAACTTCTCCATGTCTGCTGGGCCTCCTGAATACTAACGTGTGAAAACCACTTCGAATATGATTTTTATAGCAAGAAGTCCCCTAGTTTACTGCCAGGCAAGTTAGCAGCACCACCTGCCTTACTACTTGGTGCATGTTGCTTGCTTATTGTGATGGTTCTTCTGCAAGCGTCATTGTTCTTGGGAGCTATGCAACTGCCCATGGTTTCTGTTTTAGCATCAGGGTCAGCACTTGAGCAGCTAGGGAGTATTCAAGCACACTGGAATCATGACAGCTGTTTACTGCCAAACCACAAGCTTGAGAGCTGGCTGGCTGTTGTGGTTAAATACATGCCCAGCATGGGACTGATGTGTAGTAAGTACAAGTAATAGCACTTGTCTTCTGTCTGTTCTTTGGTCTGCAAAATGCTGACCTGCAGTATTTCTCCTGTTTGAAGAATGATTTATTTATGTTTTATCACTGTAGTTGCAATTCCTTGCTAGTGAACTTAAGAGAATCATGAGTCTACTATGGAGAGAGGCTCCTACTTGAGCTCTTCTTTTATGTAGGAACAGAAGAAGTTTTTGTAGAAGTGGAGAAGTTGAGTGTTAGGAGTATACTTTCTCTCACACATTGAAGTTAGCATTTGAAAGGGGGTGGGTATTCTGTAAACCAGTCTTGAAATTAAAGCCCAAACCTCTTGGGAGGCAGAGGTAGTTCTTTCTGGAGTTTTTTCTTCACAATACTTCTTTGAAATCCTAGTACTTGTCCTGGTGTGGATGTTCAGCTGTTTGTATCTCTGCTGTCTGTTTTAACAGAAACATTACTTTTCCTTTCTGAGCAGAAGCGGATTTTCCATAAACTTCCAACTTGAGATTGATTTCCTTTCTGCTCTGTACCACCATGCAAGCATTGGGATCCATGCTTGATATAAGATCTTAGTCCATGCTGGGCTTGCCGATGTGCTTTCCCCTCCAGCAACTACAGTTTTCTCATGTGACTGTATAGGAATGTAAATGTTTCTTGGGATGGAAAATACTCTTCATCCCATTTTCCAGCCGGTCCCCACTGCAGCCAGGCAGAGTGCATCTTTCAGTAATGTGCTGGGGCTTGGCCACATGGTGACGCCATCGTGTGGTGGCTGCTGCTGTCCCCGGGGCTGCAGCTGAGAAAAGTGGTACCTTCAGATCAGAAAACAGAAAATGAGGAGTTCCTGTTTCATGTCTGATCCAAAAATGTGAGCTACTAAAAGGAAAATCAAGTATTAGTATTTAAACTTACGGAAGTGGCATCATTAGTGGAAGACTAGATAGTAAAGCTTTTAAGATATCTTGGAATACATGTGATGAATTGTTAACACACGACTCTTGCCTGCCTTGCCTCTCCCTCACCAAATCAATCTGCCAGCAGTAAAATTGAAGGGACTGAAAAAAACCTCTCAAATGAGTCAAACCGGTCAACTGCCCTCCTCTAGCTGACCCACCAGCAACACCTGTTTTGCATTTTTACCTTTTGTTAAGCATTGTCACCTGGAAATATGATGAGGTTTTTCTAGTATTTATTCTGAAAAAAACTAATCAAAATTACGCTCTATAGATGTTGATGTTGAGCTGTATGGCTTGCTGAAATCTGAGTATCTAGACCTCACACAGTTAGGCACGTGAAGGGTTCATGTTATAGAGTAACTGGTGTACTAGAGCTTTTTTGATGACGTGTGCATATAATGGTCTGCTATGCTCACAGTATGCTAGACGTGGACCTTTAACTCTTGTTTTGCTAGCAGAGTGATTCTTTAGTAGGAAATAATGTCCCTGTCTTCTGGACAGCCCTATGCATAAATAACCAGGGTGGTGTTTTAATGCAGCTTATTCACGAAAATGGTACGAGCTGACTGTTGTTGTTACATGGAGAGCTCCTGTGTACATCTACCTTTTATTTTTATGTGCAGTTTTCTTGTCAGTGAACAGTGTAAGACCATGATGATCTCTCTGGTTATTAGATCTCTTGCTGTGGCTGGACTGGAGCAAAAGACTGGGAAGATAATGGGATTCTTTTCAACAAAAGCATGACTCAGTATCCCTGCTCCTGCTCCAATAGATCCAAGGACTTAGAGGAACAAGGAGGTTTCTGTAATCTGGATGAACCTGTCAATGGCACTGCAACATATCATGACTGGCCTGTTCATGAGCAGGTGAGTGGGTCTGTCTGGGCTCTGTGAAGCTGCCAATGAGATTGCTTTATCTTTGTTCCTCTAGGAACTTCTTTCACATCATTAGTACTTGAAGTACCTGTGGAATCTGGGGCAAGAGGGGAGAGGAATCCTGCCCTTTTGTGCTAAAGCTACCATGAAGCTTGGTATAGCATGTAATTGGGATCATTCGTGTGTGCAAACAAAAGACTTTCAGTATGCATTTTCAGTATTGAGATATTTAGATTCACGCTCTTCTTCCTTGTGACTGTGTTTTCTCTATAGGGATGCATGGATGGTGTAGAGCAGTGGTTGAAGGACAACCTTGCTGTCATTCTTGGGGTTTGCACTGGTGTTGCTGTTATAGAGGTAAGTAACTTCTGGCATGAATCTGTACTGTCTTACCATGGCGACTCTCAAAGGCAAAGCTATTTTCTTTAGTAGACACCTGGTTTAATGGCAGTGCAGTTCTAGCTCTTGGTTATGTCTACCTAGACCTTTGAACTGCTACTTTCATTAATTGGATTAAAATTTTAACAAAGCCCCGTCTACTTGTGGTTCCTCCTGATGTGTCTGACTCTTGACAATTCACTGTATGAGTAACCAGGAAAACTGAGACAAGCAGCATCCCATTAGTGAAATGCCACTTGTTGCCTTAAAAAGCCCATAACATAGATTCCAGATGAAGGCACATCTTTAAGCAATCCAATTTTTTTGCCTTTCATTGTGGACCAGCTCTGTTCACCTGTGTGGTGTCATTAAAAGATGTTCACTGTATTCTGCTCCCCTGTATTACCTGTTCTTCCCACCCTATTATCTGTCTGTTTGCTGATTTTGTTCCATTCTTCATACTTATTCCAGCTGATGGGGATGATACTGTCCATTTCGCTTTGCAAGAACATACACAGCGAAGACTACACCAAAGTGCCCAAGTCTTGAGTTGGCTGACTCCAGAGCTATGGCACCACAGAGAAAAGAGCAAACTGAACATTCCTGCCTCATACCCAGACTGTCCAACCATCGACCATTATTCCTGTGACATCCCATTTCTGATACCACTCTGCTAAGAACTATTAGACCTGCAACACAGCCTGATCTTCTGGCAATAGGGCCCTTTGGCCACCTGCATCCTGCCTCTGGATTATTTCTTCTTCAAGAAGCAGAACTTAAACTGTCTCATAGCACATGAGATGCTGATTAACCTGAGGGGACAATGCTTTTGCTGCCCGCACCGTGTTAAGCAATGCTACTCATATCTTCATTCTACAACCCACTGGACCTAACACACAATAACTTCTCTCTCTCTTGCTCTTCTCCTGCACATCTTTTCACCTGCCCCCAGATGTCCCATGAGCCAGGAATTCTGCTGAGATTCCAATGCTTTGGTAGCTTCACTGACTTGTGGTGGTAACTAGTCATGCTTTATAGGCTTTCTCCTCCCTTGCAGTTAACCTGATTTAGCTCCTAGTCTTCCAGACTAGGCTCTCATCTGAAATTCCGAGTGCTACTGTCATACTTGCTTCTTCTGCTTCTGGAGTCAGCTATGCCTTGCCTTCAGTGGAGCTCTTCCCTTTGAGTGTGATGAGAAGCCACCAGGAGGGAGCCAAGCCTACCTGTTAATTCCTAGTGTGATCTGACTGATTGTGGTGGCAGTGCTCAGCTACCTCTGGAATGGATCCCCTGGGTTTTGGATTTGATGCTTAAATGTTTCCCATTTGCCTCTTTACCTTTTCCTCTCCCCCTAGCTCCCCTTTGCTGGCTCCTGTCAGCTTGGAAGTACTTCAGAGACTGCTGCATAGTGTGGACTCAGCCCCAGGCTGGCCCTGCTGGTTGCATTCTTGGGTTGCCAACTTTATAGAGGTTATGATTAATTTGATTCTTTCCCTGCCCCTTTATGAACACAAAGTTTGTTAGCTGTGGTTTTTAGATACAAATACAGAAGGATCTGACTGGATTGCTGATGCTGTGTATTGGAAGTACTACTGTTAGCAGTGCCCAGTGTAGGTTCTGTAGTTCAGATGCAAGGAGAAGTTGCTTTTATTTCAGTTGTCCATGCTTCTGACTCCACTGTGGTCTGGAAAGATGGCTGCATCCTGATTCTGTCTCAAGTGCCAGCACTGCAGGAGATAAGTAGCAGGTTCTGCAGTTTTGCAGGCTGGGTGGTTGCTGTGCTTAAGGGCTGGGCTGTTCACTATTCAGCCAGTGGCCAGCAGCAAAGAGTGGTGTAGGCCAGAAGAAAGTAGGAAATGTGAAACACTGCCCCATTGTGAGCTGGGTGCAAATCCTCAGTCTTAGAGATAGATGTCTTGGGCATGACACATTTCCTGCTGCACATAGTACAATCACCCTGATAGTAGGAAGCTGTATGAGAGAGAAGTGGATGGTCCTTGTCTGAGATCTGTTACGAGGTACTTGATGAGAGAGCCTTTGCCTTACAGAGGTGGTCTCAGGACCGTCTCCTGTCAGGGTGGGGTTGGTAGTCTTAACCCTAGTAGCAGTTCCAAGGAGTGGTTTCATTGTCTACTCGGTTTTCTTTCTGGGGAGAAAGGGTCATGCAGGGGATCATTGCCCTAGCAGTGAGTCCCTGCTTTGTCCTTATCTCTGGACACAGTAGTGACTTGGGAGACTAGAAACGACTGGGCAATTGGTTTTATGGAGGTCTGATAAGGCTTTGAAATTTTGAGATATTGGCCCCTTCCTGCACAGATCCTTCGAGCTGACCTTTGCTATAGCAGAAGGCACCTTTAGCAGTAAAGCTTGCTAGTGCTAGCTTTTGTAACACAAAGTCTCTAATGTGTTCTTATTTGTAAGATTCTTGTTCAGTTACAGATGCCAATACCAAGCAGCAAGTAAAAAGGAGCCCATTCTGGATTTCCTTTTTTTGTTTTTGTCTGTTTTTAGCAAAATCTTCCTAATGGAAGAAATGCCTGTACAGATACGAAAGTCTAGAGGGTGAATATTTCTGTAATAAAGACTTTGCTAAAAAAAAACAAATCTCTGCCTATGACTTGTGCATTGCAGTGTTTTCCCCTTGCTTTTTCTCCACTCCTTCTGCTTTATATGCAAATCGCTGATACCTTGTTTGTTCAGGGTAGCAAAAGGGCCTGTCAAAGAGCTGGTCTGAGGCCCATGTGTGAGATCAATGTGGACTGTGAAGATACTGCTCAGCGGAGAGGGGTGACAATTTTTCTGGGCTATACCCTGTCTTGGTATATGAAGTATGTTTGTCTTAGGGTGAGCTGACTGAGTGGTATTTCCTTTGAAATAGCTGCTATCTCCTAAGCTGAGTGATCTCTTTATTTGAAGGTGTTGCTTCAAATCTGTACAGTCTGCGCAGTATGAAGTCATAAGCCTTGGGGACTAATTCTGACAGAATATAAGCTTGCTGCTATGCCCACAGTGCATACAGCTCATGCTAGCTTAGCTTTGTCATTTTTTCCTACTCATCTTCATTAGGCTTCTGCCTCTCGGCTGCTATTTTAAAAAAAGGCTTCTTGGCCCCTGCCCTGCCAGTGTGATGAGGAAGAATGAAATTTTTGCAGGTTATGTCACCCCACACTGGGCTTGACTGAAAAGCTCTTGAGAAGCAAAGTAAATGTATAAATCTTCTTGCTTTTCTCAGTTAAGCAGTTGAGAAGTGGATACAAGCTGGATCTCAAAATTCCTTCAGATCCTGTGCCATATTGGTGTTTCTGGCCATTTAAAACGGCTTAGAGCAACCTATGGTATTGTGCTAATGAAGCCTACAGCTGTTGCTTTAAGAAGTAATAAGCATAAGTCTTCATACATGTTTGAAGAAACAGAATGAAGGTTGCAGAGAAGAAGGTACTGGGGTGCTACCAGCAAACACTGGTGGCAACTGGGTCTAAGTCAAGACTAAACCCTAACCAGATGAGTGCAAAGCAAGAGGTGCTTAAATAGATCCTGGACCTACAGTAGACTGCAATGATCTATCTTACTTGTGAGTAGAACTTGTTTCTTTAGACTCTGCTTGAGGACATCTTGGTTCTTGGCCATACAGAGTCTTCCCTCTTTCTACTTGGATTCCCACAGCACCCTGCTTTAATCAGGTGTAATCAGGTGGCAATGTTTTCCCAGGGCCCTACCATTTAAAGGGCTCCATTTCATGGCAAAATTGCCAACCCTGACCAGATGGCTCCTAGGTGGGGGAGGATGCTGCTGGTTTCCATTCAGCCTGATGTGGAGCTGGAAGGAGAAAGGAGGGTAAGTGAAGACCGTTGCTTGTCCCTAGCTTAGGTTCCAAACTGCCCGAGCTCTGTGGAAACCACTTGTCTTTGGCCACTGGAGGGAGGTGTTCCACCAAGAAAACTAAGCCCGGGCGGGTCCCTGGGGAACGAGAGTGTGACACTGATGACTTCCTTCTGTTCCCAGTTATTCCTGGCAGCAGGGTAGCTAAAATAACTTGTAATTACAAACGTATTCTTCTCGTAAAGGATTTGTGCTACATGGTGGGCTTTTTTAGGGATAATTTTCCCTTCCATTTCTAGGAGCACCACACTTCGGTATTTTGTTGCATGTTTTCCTTTACTGTGAGAGTTACGTTTCCTTCTTGTGTTTCTACTCCACATAGCTCTGGAAGCTGCACATGAGAAGCTTCTGCTGCTGCTTTCCTTGTCCTCATTTTTTCCTGTTTTGCTCCATCACAAATCCTATGAAGAGTGGCTAATGGAGCTGGGGTTGTTTAGCCTGGAGAGGAGGAGGCTCAGGGAGACCTTGTCACTCTCTACAACTACCTGAAAGGAGATTGTAGCCAGGTGAGGGTTGGTCTTCTCTCCCAGGCAACCAGCAGTAGGACAAGAGGGCACAGTCTTAAGCTGTGCCAGGAGGGGCTTAGGTTAGATATTAGGAAGAAGTTCTTTATGGAGAGAGTGATTGGGCATTGCAAAGAGTCACCCAGGGAGGTGGTGGAGTCACTGTCCCTGGAAGTATTTAAGAAGAGACTGGATGTGGCACTCAGTGCCATGGCCTAGTTGATAGGGCAATGTTAGGTCAAAGGTTGGACTCGATGATCTCAGAGGGTTTTTCCAACCTAGTCTATTCTGTGATCCTCAGTTCCTTTTTGCGGACAGTCTTTGGGGAAGGAGAGGACATTTAATGGTCAGAAACTTGATCTAAAAAACTCTAGGAAGAAAGTTCTCAGACCTCCAAAGAGAAATAAATCTGCTGCTGCTCCTTGGTCCTGGCTCCAAGCTCCTCTCCAGAGGTAAAGGTTTGTTGCTGAAACTAGGAATCAGACTAGCACTGGACTTCTTGGGAGATGGAGTGTTTATCTGGCAAAGCCCACAGCTCCAGCCTCTGCAGAAGCGCAGCACATGGAAGCATTTTGTGTGTAGCCAATAAGCTGCTATATAGCGGTCCCAGGCCAATAATTAGTATTGCAATAGTAGAGTTGTGACCACCTTGTGGCCTGAAGCAGGGCTCCCAGTGATGAATTGGTGACGTTCTTCATTCTGCTTGATCATGAAGCACTCAGAAGTTGCTGTAATTCTTTCCATGAGGTGTTTTTAGTTAGAGTGGCTATGGGCGAGTCATAAGTCACAATGCATCTTGTTTTCTTAGATGGTTTTGCATAGCACATACTCAAATGTAGTATGTTGTAACTGGTCTTTTCCCTGTAATTCTCCCATGTGTAGTGGTGTGGCTGGTCCCTGCCAGCTTTGCTCCAGAATTAGGCTGATTTGGCTAGACTTAAGAAAAGTGTGCTTGCTGGCTGCTGAAGGACAGACTGGAAGTGCTGGTGTCAGACTCCGTGACTTGGTTGGGAAAGGTCAGGAACAGACAGTCACAGGGGCTCACCACTGAAAAGCCTGAGGACTCTAGGATTCCCACAAATGCTGCCACTCAGTACCATAAATGGAGAACATACCGTCAATTATTCATGATCTGGCTCTATTCCATTAGCCTCTGAGACTCTCATTTAGCCTTGGCCTTTTATTACAAATAAACCTCAGCTGGAAGCCGGGATTTCTGAATGACATCTTAAACCAGGTTGACACTAAAAACTAGTCAGTGTAAAAGTCTACTAGCATGGAAGTCTTCACACTTGCAAGCTGGCAAAAAGCCCTTAGCAAAAACCATGCAATTAGTGAACCAAAGCTATTAGTAAAGTGTTTGTAGTAAAGATAGTAAATGTTATTTATCCATTATGAACAGTTTCTAGCAGATGTGTGCTGGCAGAATGCATGCAATTTTTTGCCACATGCCCTTCTACCAAACATGGGAAATTGCCTTCTCCTAGGTAGATTGTGTAAGCCCAGCCATACAGTCTTCCTTCTCACAGGTATGAATTTTCTGGTTTCTCCTTGCTAAGCTCCTAATAATACAATTGACTGAGGTATGTGTGCCATTTGGCTTTTCTGGGGTGGGATTAGGGGAATATTGGGTGCTCTTACCTGGAGAAAAGGTATTCTAAGTTCTCCAGGCAAAAGTATTACCTCCATTTAGAGTAAGGGTTTAAGAGGAGGATAAAGCTCCAAGTAGTACTTTGATGCTCTAAGAGGTATGGAATCTGAGAGGGAAAATCTGCTTTAGGCCCCAGGAATGGTATTTACATGCATTTTAATTAAATTTCTCTGTTATAAATTTACAAATAAGAGAAATTAAACTTCTCTTTCCTATAACTCACTGATGAATGACATCATGAAGTGACTCCTCTGTTAGGAACTATTGGCTTTATACTATAGTGAGGCCATCATGCTGCTGCTCTAGACCTGCATCAGACCTAGGCCTCCTACAGGACACCAAATCCTCACCATGTCAGCATAATGGCAGATTTTGTCCATCCTGTGACTCTTGTCAGTATTAACTGCTGTTCATACCCTTAAGCCTTCTCCATGTTTTCTCTTCTTGTCCAAGCAATTTTCCTGTAAGTTTTAGGTCTGCAGTTCTTCCTGAGTCTGGTGCCAACATCAGGTAACCAACTCCAAAACAAGTTTTACCAGTGCTGAAGGTTGGAGGGTTGTGCATCAGACTAACTTTTCCCTTCTTTTTGCCCTGCTTAGAGTTACAGACTAGACATATGGAAGTTCTTCAGAGACAGCAAGAATCCCTGAACATGTGATCTTCTGAATGGCTTACCCAGCATGCTTGCTGGGTATTTTCTACATAGCTCTTCTGGAAGCTATTTAGGGTTTACTAGGGTGAAGTGTGAAGACCATGTTATAGTACAGGCATGTGCTTTGTGCACTGAACTTGCACAATGATGTCGGAATTGTATAACTCATGCAGTGATGTCTGCAAACAGCCTGGAACAATAACCCAGCACAGTGCAGACCTTTGGCAGAGGTTGTTTCATGATGCTCTTAAGTATTTGAGAAGAAGTTGTTCTTTTAATACAATGTTGTAATTAATTCTGGTTAGCAGTGGTTGGGAATTCTCTTGCCAGAGCAGTTTGTCCCTAGAGGGTGTATGTTCCTATAAAATAACGTGTGTTTTATTTATGGGCTGTTTTTCCTTCTACTTAAACAGACTGAAAATAGTTTAATAACTTCTGATGGAGGAATTTCTTCTGCTTTCTTCGTGGTTGCCTCATAGTAAACATGATGTAAAAGGCTTGGAATTGAACAAAATAGAATTGTAAAACTATATTCTAAACTTGTGACCTAAACCCTGGGTGTATTAGCCTTCTGAGGCGGGATAGACTGGGGAGGTGGGTACCCTTTTTCAATGTCAATAGTCAAGAATGTTGCCTGCATCTGAGAGAGCATTAATGAATTTGCCTTTAAGTCTGCATTTCTTATGATCTGGGTGTTGAGGGGGAAAAAATAAGAAAAAGAAGGAGGGAGAAGAGAGTGGGACCCAAAACAACCAAAAAGCATGAACTATTCAAGATACCAGTATTGGGTGGCATTAGACTGGGGGTGCCTGCTGTCTCCCCTCCAAGCAAAGGTATCTGTAATAACTGTGCAAGCCAGGTCTACTTTGACACACCACTTAGAATCCTAGAATCATTTATGTTAGAGAAGACTTTTAAGATGAAGTCCAACTGTAATCTGAGCACTTCCAATTCTACCAATAAACCATGTCCCCAAGTGCCATGTCTACACATCTTTTAAATACCTCCAGGGATATTGACTCAGCCACTTCCCTGGACAACTTGTTCCAATGCTTGGTAACCTTTTCAGTGAAGAAATTAATATCCAGCCTAACCTCTTTCCTCCCCCTGCCCAGTGCTACTTGAGGCTGTTTCCTCTCATTCTGTCACTTTTTACTTGGGAAAGAGACTGCCACCTGAGCATTTTGTGTTTTAAAGCGGCTCTTCTAGACCCCTGTGGGCAGTTCTTCAGAGCTGCAGAACAAAGCTGGCTGTAAGCAGGGCAGAGTAGCAGGTGCATGGGAGGAGCTGCCTGGAGAAATCAGTGGGTGCCCTTTCCTCAAAAACAGTGCATTCTATGTAGCCACCTGGGAAAAGAGTACAGTTTTTCAAGAGCTTTGACTTCAGCGCCTGGCAGCAGGTATCTCACCCATTTTGCGTTGCTGCTTGGTGGAACCTGGTGCACCTTCTTGTGTGCTGTGAGGATGAGGAGAAACTGGTGGGAGACAGTGAAGAGCTCTAGCCTCTGCTACTGGGGGACATGTATGTGTGTGTGTGTGTGTGGTAGTGTTTTTTGGTTTGTGGGATCTTGGGGTGTTGGTTTGAGGGGTTTTGTCTTAAGTGGAAATGCCCCAGTAGCAGGTCTGTATGAACCTGTGGAGGTGAGGTGTTGTGGAGGGTGGGCTGGGGTAGTCTGTGAGTCTCTGGAAGGTGAGGTATGCCCGTGGGAGGGAACAGCCCGGGGAGGAGGGGGAGCCCTTGGCACATGATTTGGAGGTGAGGGAGGTGTCTGAGACAGATGGAGGCAGTGTGAGGTTTGCCCTGACAAGACAGAACTGTGGTAGAGGGCAGGCCCTTGCAATGAGCAGGATGGGAAGGTGGTAGAGATCCATTCCCAGATGTTTAGCTGCAACCATTTGCCATGGCAAATCTGAATGGCTGTTTAGAAAGGGGTTTAGCTTTAATTTATGTTCTTATTAGAAACCTAGTTTGTGCCCCAAGGCAGTGTGTAAGGCGATGACAAAACCACCACCTCAGGGCTCCTACCCGCTGTAAGCCAAGTAGGAATCATCTGGCAGCGCATCCAGGAGTCTCTTGGACTCGAGGCAGGGAAAGATGAGCCAAGGCTTCACTTCCCTGTTCTGCAAGGTGACATGAATATGGGGCAGATCATGCATGTGAGAGAGACGTGCCCGGAGGAGCCTCAGGAATGGGCCCCCACAGAGCAGCACCTCCAAGCCAGCCCTTGCCCTGTGGAGCCAGCCAGTATGGTTGGGTAGGTTGGTTTACTGAAGAAATCCCAAGCTGCAGTCTGACCACGAAGGGCAGCAGGACAAGCTGCAGCCAACCCTGGAGGGGATGTAGGAATCAGATTTCTCTCGAAGAGTTGTTCTCAGGAGACTAGGACTGAGACAAGCAGGGCAGTAGGTGGCTGTATTTCAGGTATTGAGGTTAGCCACGTTAGTTCTCATTGACAGTGTGAGACGGACAGACACATTTCCTGTGCCTGAGCGTGAGCACTCCAGCGTAGGGCTGTTGTAGGCAACAAGGAATGCAGAAACCACAGCACCTTTGTCCTTAAAAAACTCCACTGCCTTTCATACTAACTTTAGGATCAGTTTGAAACCAATTGTTTATAAAACAATCTACAAGGTTGGTAGAGTTGCCTTTTGAGTGCTTCCAAGTGTTGTCAGTCTGTCTATTGCTTTATATATTCTTACCACAGATGTTATGAAAACAATCTCCTGTCTCCTTTAACACTCAGATTAAATGTTCTTTCTCACGCCTGTTGTCTCTTCCCGAAGTCCCCAGCAACTTCTACTTTGGCTAGTGGATACCAAAACTTGATGAGAAAGTTTGGCTGCAGAATGCTATGGGGTGCAGGCTCTTGGTTGCAAGGAATCCCCTCACATTCGTGAGATGCAAGCAAAGAGGGAAGATGTCCTACCAGGGACCAAGGCTTCAGAGCAGAGATGTGTCTGGGATTTGGGAGTGTTCTATTACTTTTGCTTAAATTTCTCTCAGCATCTCACTGTTCACTAGTGAGGAGTTTGCACTTTAAAATAGAGTAGTGAAGAAGCTGGTTACACCAGTTTTTATGTGATGAGAAGCTGCAAGGAGCACATCACTGTTTAGATGGCTATCATAAAATAAGGTTAGCAATTTCATGCCTGGCTGTAGTGGCAGGTAATTAGCTCAAGTCTCTCTCATCTGTGCAAGGCAACAGCAGGATTATATTGCCTTCCTATTGGGCAATAGTCTTGTCTGACATGAAATGAGGTGTCTGGTGATTCTCATAATTGAATACGGCTATTTAGTTTTTACCACGGCTAGATTGTCTCACTCTTTAACAGGCAGCAAAGTGAGTTCAAATGAGTTCTCCTCTCCTCTTGAATTCCTCATGCCATGCTTATGACTTCTGTGCTCCAGTAGCAAAGGGGAAGGTAAAGAAGAAGTAGAGGAGGGAATAAGAGGAGGAGTCTCTTTGTCTTTACCCTGAAATCAGCTTGGTGGGAAAGAGTAGTCTGCTAGCTTCTGTCTTAATGGTGAAATCTCTATGGTAACTGCTTCTGCTCAAACCTTTTTTCTCCCAAACTAAGAGAACTTCTGTCATGTGCTCCTGTTAGCGCCAGCAGGACCTTGTAAAAACTTTTCTAACACTTCTTTGCAGAGAGGACTAGAGTGGAGCATGTAATTGGTTTATAATATGCAGAAATGTTTCCCATAAGGATAAAAGCTGAGGACCAGAAGGTTGAGAGTATGGCATGTTTTGGAATCCTGGAAGACTTGTAGAGCTTACAGCTGCTGTTGTCAGATTCCATCAGTAAAGCAAAGCCTGCCTCACTGGCAAAGAAAGGTTATGGTTTGAGTCCACGCAAGGACAAATAAAAGCTTATTAAAACTGTAACACTTGGCTGTTTATAGTGGACTAATGGGTGACGGAAGCAAAGAATGTCTTCATAATCTGATTAGGGAGCGAGAGAGGAGTATATTTCATAGAACCATCATAGAATAATTGAAGTTGGTGGTCTAACATCCCCAACATCCCTCAGTGAGCAGGGTCATCTTCAACCAAATCAAGTTTCTCAGTCCACATCCAACCTGGCCTTGAATATTTCCAGAAATAGGACATCTACTACCTCTCTGGGCAAACTGATTCAGTGTTTCAACACTAAATTGTAAACTGTTTTTCATTATATCTGATCGGAATCTACACTCCTTCAGTTTAAAGCCATTGCCCCTCTTCTATTGCAACAAGCCCTAGTAGAAGGTCTGTCCTCATCTGTCTTATAAGCCCCCGTATTTGTGCCATTGAGTCTAAGACTGCCCAAACAGCACTGCTGCTGTGAGACATGCCAAGGGGAACAGCCTGACAAGCTGGATTAGATTTGGGGTTATCCAGAATTTTGAAGAGTACAGTGTACAAAAATGAATGTAAAGGGTGAATACAATTCTATCAGCCTGTTACGGTTTTTATTTTGTTGGTGTTTTTGCTGTTGTTTTGATTTTTTTGGTAGAGTCAATTGCAAGGACAGTGAAGGCTGGGACAAGAAAAGCTGAAGCAGGTGTTTGCTCATTCCTCAGCAATGCATGAAGGCTTCAGTAACATCTTGTTCATGGGAATGAGACCTGAGTTAAGAATGAAGGCTGAATATCTGTGCAAGAAAAAACCTCTGGTGCTGGAAATTCTTACTAATACATAGCTAAATTTATGTTAGCTGTGGGATGAAATTGATTTAAGAACATCTCTTATTCTGAAAAACTCATATATTCTGAAAAACTGTAACACTGAAAAAACAAACAATGATTTTGTTTGGGCTGAAATGAGTTGAGAAGGTCATGCTATTGACTGGCTTAGGAACAAGCTTTGGGATCTCAGCACCCATGGTACAGTAATGCTTCAGTACTGCGCCCAGAAAACCAGCAGCTTTGTTACTTGGTTAGGGGAGACAGAAGTTCAGTCTAGTTCCTTCCCAGACTCAGGCTTTGTCACAGCATGGTGTCAGTGAAATAATTTCAAGGTATAGGATCATACTAAATGTAGTTCTTTCACTATCCATCATAATTGCTGTGACTTTGTGCCTTCTAAATAACACCCTTGAATGCTGCGGTTTTCTTGGGTTTTTCAAGCCTCGAGAGCATAATAACTAGTGATGGCCCATACCTCTATTCCAAAAGCAAAGCTTAACCCAAACTGTCCATCCAGTGTTCAAAAGAGGTTTTTGCAGGCTTAGCCACAAATCAAAAGCCCAGGAGTCCTATCTGCCTGCTTGTGCAAATTTCTGAGATTCATGAACAAAAGGAGCTTCCAGTTACATCCTATCTGTAATCCTGACTTTAATTGAAGGCTGCTGAGGCACTGCATCCCTGAAAATAATCATGGCTTGGAGGAGCTTTCTGGTATGCAGTCACAGCTTACTTTTGGAAACCTACATGTAGGAAATCAGGCTGAAACTCTTTGATACTTGTATTTTGGAAAAAGAATTATAAATCCAATCTGATTCCTGGAGTTCACTTAGTGCTGCGATAGGTATCCCTGCAAGTTCAGCCAGAGTCACTGGGTGTTTTCCACAACAGCCTCATTATGTCTTTAAGGCTTCTAGTATTGCAGTAAAAACTGTTTACTACAACCTCCTAATGCTAGCCTGAACTGTGGTCTGCTAAAACCCAGAGGTCTCAAAGTGGGGGTAGTGCTTAGGGTATTACTGATGGCTACCCAGTGGGATGTGCCTGTGAATACAACTTAGTGTTGAGTAACTTTATTCCTAACTCTAGCTGTTAGAGAGAGCACAGAGTCATAAAGCTGCTTTGAAGTTCAGCACAGGTGACAGAACTTCTTGGTGTCTTTCCACAAGAGACAAGGCCAGGAATTTGGACTGGGATTAAGATTACAGTTCTGTCTTTTCTTTCCTACAAGGCAAGGATAAAGGCTGGTTCCAAGAAGGACCATGGATGATTAGGTACCAGTTTGAGGTGAGGCGAAGCTAGGGTTGGGCAGCATTCAGGAGGACTAAAAGGGGTTTGGAGGTTTGGAGTTTCTATTCAGAGTTTGTGGTATTAAAAAAAACAGTGGTAAGGTTTTGGCAAATGCATGAGGCATGATGTGAGAAGTGATTTCTGGACTGGATTTAGAATTAAGATTAGGAAAGATTATTAGAGATGGTCTTATCAGTGAGCTCTGTAGGACATGCACTATTCAGATGAAGACTTGGACCAGTAGCTACCCAAGAAAGAAGAAACAGCAGGTAATCCAGAGTCCTCCTGAGACCTTCAGTATGCTCTTTACATCAACAGCGAAATTCTGTTTCAATTAACTTCATAGTATTGAGTTCCAGAAAGACCAAGATGTCAGCCGAGTACTGCACTCTTAGCACCTCATCCTAGAAACCCACACATTTGTCATCTTAACTTTAAGCACTAAAGAGCCCTTCCTGCCTGCTCCTATGATTCCCCTATCATTTCTCTGGTCACCTGAGAAAAGCTTGTCATGATCTAAGGCTTCACCTCATCCACAAGCTGATCTGATCTTTATGTGGAAGTCATACCAGAACAGCTTATATGTGGTGCTGCAGAGTCATCAGCTGTTGATCTCTGTCATACAGTTTCAACTTGAAACTGTTCTTCTGTGAGTCACATAATGCATCAAAGTGTTCATTCTACTCCTTGGGAATCAAGAGCCATACTAGGTAATAACTCAGATATAATTAATCCTGCATCCTTCCAATGATACAATGATATTTCAGTTTTCCATTTTTTAAAATGTTGTTGTATTGTCTTTTAGCAGTTTTTCTCCTTTCAGTACTTCTCCCTCCCTCACCTCCCCCTGCTCTAACCCTTCTTGAATTAAGGACTTGAAGAAAAAGGAGTGTGGAGGCAGTGTTGTTATGTGAGATAGCATATCCCATTTTATCCCATGTTTAGTTGCAGAACTAGCAGCTTGAAATGTTTTTATCTCTCAAAAATTCAGGGAGTGGGGCTCTTTGGCAGGAATCTATCTTTTTTCGTCCCTTGAAGGTCTCTGACTCCATTAAATCTTGGAAAGGAGAATGAATTTTGAAGGCCTTTGAGCAACTTGCTTTGATACAAAAGGGGCTCAAGTGCCTGTGATCTATGCATAAGAGGATTTCTTTCTTGGAAGCAGTTCCTCAGACCCATGTGGCAGACAGCCTTGTCATCTTATTGCACTAGTACTCCTTTCCAAAATGCTCTAAGGGAGATTGTTCTGGTTTAAGGGAAAGAGGAGGAGGAGACGAGAATTTCCCTTGTGCTTGCCAAGGTAAGAGGTAAACTTGTTCTGAAGCTGCTGCCAGCCCCTATTACCCTTGAGTGTTTCTCGTCGTCACCTACTATTACCAGAGAGTTTATGAACTTCCTCAATGGGTCATTTCAGACTAAAGTGTCCATGTTCCTTCTAGAGCCTGCTGCTTATGGGCTCCCTTCCAAATGCACGGGCATGGGTGAGATTCTCAGAACTTCAAACTTTAGCCATAAGCTCTCAGATACTACATTAAATGCTGCCACCAGCCTTAATCATGGAAAGCAGGGTGCTTTTCAGGAAGAGAAGACGAGAAGCTGCTTTAATTAGGACATTTAAAAATGTGGACTTAATTAGGCAATTCTGTTCATCTTGCCAAGGGATAGGAGAAATCACTGCAAATAGGCAATGGAAAGTTTTATGAAAACAGTTCAATATCTGCTGCCTCTTCTTGTGCTTTCCTATGCAGGTTGGAAATCTTCAGACTACTTTCAACTGATGTCAGGATTTTTTATCATTTACAAGTGCTGCTCCCATCACCCTTGCAGGAGCCTTGTGCCACATATTCTTCTACTTGGCTGTTTCCCCATAAGGACTCTGAATTCCCCATCTGTGATCCATAGTGAAGAGCAGCAAACCACTGTTTGGGTCAGATACCTCATCTAAAGGTGAGGAGATTCCCAAACACTTCTTATCACAGAAGTACTCAAAAGTTTATATCATCTTCCAAAGAGATAAAGAGGTTTGCTTTCTTTGGACATTTCTTCTTTCTGGCCAAAACCTGCAATCACTTTTTTTGTGTAAAATAAACAATGGATTTTTTTTCTTTTTGAAATGCCTGCAGATTTTTTTGTGAAAATTAATAAAACCTGGAATTAAAAGAATGAAGGGGATATGCACTGCAGATTTTTTTTTCCATTTTTCAGTAAATGAAAAATCTTCAGAAGAAATCTGTTGCACATTGCTCTTTGTCTCAAGAAAAACCAATTTCTTGTCTAGCCCTGTGTGTATGTAAAACATCTTACCCTTTCCCCTCTCTAATGTCAAGATTTATAGGCTTCCTTCACAGCTGCTAGTCTTTCCTCCAGTGAAGAAAAATAAAAACAGCAATAAATAGATTCCCAGTACTAAGGCTATAAATTTCTAAATTCAGTTGCCAAAACTAATTCATCATTTTAACATAGGCGCTAACTCTGATAAGATATGGACCTGCAGCATTCAGCCCATTCCACAAATTTTTATTTAGTTACGGCACTTACGCCATTGGAAAAAAATTCTCCTTGAGCCCAAAATTGGTGGGTCGCTTTCCAACTAAAATTTCTGTAGTGATATCAGAGGTATTACCCACCAGGCCCCCATGTGACTGAGCTGTGGCTGTTTGGGAGCACTGTTCTGTTGCTCTGTATTTAGTTCAAATCTCAGTACTGGGTATATAAAATTGAAATGTGTTTCTCCTTACAGCTCCTTTTTTACTTATAGCTTTAAAAAAATCTATAGCCCAAAACCCAGGTCTCAGTAAATATTTAGCATCTTTTAAATCTTGTACACAAACATTTGCACTAAATAGAACAATATATTTGTACAAAACAAAACAACGTATTTATATAAATTGTCTCATTCTCTTGATAGGTGCTCCCTAAGTTAACTTTTATTACCAGAATAATGTTTTAATACGTATATTTATGTTCCTGATTTTATGTAATATCTTTTCAGGAATTTTAAAGAAAGTGTAAGTCTCCAAGTCCATCAAACAAAATTATTTTCACCAAATCTCTCCATTAAACATGCAGATATGAAATCAATTTTTAGAAGAATGGTATTACTATAAACATTTTTTGTCTCAATGTAGCCCTCTTGCTGTATTTAATTTATTTTTTTGCTAAAAATATTTAGCTTTCTTACTTCTGATCTGACATGATGTGGTGTTCTCTCTTCAGCAACCATTCATTCTGGCATACTCTGGATTTAGCTTTTATGCTCAGTGAGTTTCTGTAAAAATTGGTAAAATAATTGGTAGTGGGGAAAGAGGTAGAAGCAAGAAAGGAAGGAGCTCTAAAATGCAAAGAACCTTCTTTCAAAAGCCAAGAGCTCCTCAAAATAATCTTCATTTTCTCTAACTTTGGGGACATACCTGAAGTGCCTAAATTTATAGCCTAGTCACAGTTGAAAACCTAATCTGAACTAGGAGGTAAGCCCTTTAGTAGGTGCTGAAGGAAGTTCAAACTGTAGATTAGAAGTACTACTGCAGGGCCATTCATATCTCTCCACCTCCTTGCCTATGGAATCTCAGCATGGGTCACTCTATTACACTTAGTACACATGGCTACCCTGCCCTTTGATTAATCTCAGACTTGGCTGATTCCTTCAAGTTTCAACTCTTGGGTAAGATCTGGAATGCCTCTAGGGCTGCATTCATTGCAAACATATGTTGGGGTGTAGACCACATCTGTAGTGGTGATGGGGGAGAAAAAATATTATATGGAAACTTCTCTTTCCCCTCCGCCCTCTTTGTCACCAATCCATCTCCATGGTTTAACATTTGTGATCTGAAGGATCTGTTCCACAGGCCCTATTTCTGGCTCATTCTGCAAATTATTCCATCTAACAAGCCTTGCCAAAAATGGTTGATGATAGCATGAGGAAGAAGTCTAATGGCTTTCAGCTACAGTACTCACATTAAACCCCAACTACAGAGCTGACATTAAGTGAAATCATTGATGAACTGATGAATACTGATGAATGTTCTCATCATACTGATGAAAGTTCTCATCTCATTCAAATAGAACCTGTTCTTACTGAGGTGTGGTGTCTTTTCCACGATGGCGACGCACGCCATAAAACTGTTGAAGATCTGCAGATCTTCCCTATTTACTGCATTATCTGGCAAATGTTCTTGTTTTGCTGACTATATTTGAGTTGTGCTCTTTCCACTTGACCAAAAGTAGCAGATCCTAGACTACAAGGCTGGAGATTCTTTCCGTTTGTTTTAGTCCACACTATACTTGGCTTGGATCTAGGAACCTTGGGTACGATATTACTCGTGTCGTCTGTGATGCCTGATAGCAGGCAGGAAAGGCTATTTCCAGCACTATCAGGAAATGATTGTTAGGAGACTGCAGAATTTTTTTGCTGAAAACAGGCTGTTGGCAATGTTGGGCAAAACTGGAGAAATCTGTTAGAATGTTATGAGAATTCATGGCTGGGAAGCAAAAATATAGGGGTGAGGACAAGGTCACATAAGCACTGCTAATATCTCAGCTCCCTGACTCCTGAAAGTTTAATCACTCATAGTGGAAGTCCAAGGGGTAGTTTCAGTGATAATACATCGGGTGGGTGTCTCTGTCATGCCACTGCTCTCTGCACTGTAATGAGAAGAGGAAGTCAGCATGTGATGGTGAAAGAGGCATGAATGTTATATCCCGCTTTTATAGTTTCTATAAATATAACTAGTTCATGAGTATTTCGTAAGCACATGGTTAGTTCCCACCTAAATCAACAACTAATCCCATTTGTTCCGCTCCTTCCCCATCATACATTGCAGTAGTTTCTGAGCATCTGACTTCTGGAAACTGCATTTTTCCTGGCAACCCTGTGACCAAGGAGAGCAATTCAGGGTCTAGATCTAATCTTCTAGCTGCTGGCCCATAAAAGGGCAGAAAACTCAAGCTTTTCTTCTGAGATCCTTAGTAGACTGCAATCCTGATTAGTCGTGGCTGGACAAAAATGCCAGGCTTCATTAGAAATTTCATCATTTTGAAATTCCCCAGGACACAAGCAAGAATAAAATGAGCATCTACCAAGCAGGGACAATTATCAACATGTAGGCTGCTGGCAACAACATGCAGAATGAGATGTATCCTGGTGCTGCTCTCTAATATTCTTCCATTAACAGCCCACAGGCATCCTGTGGAAGGAAATACAACAGACCAAAGGCCAGAGAACAGACAAAACAGGAAAGGTACAAGCATACAAGACCCCTTGCAAATGAATCTGATCTATTAAAATGCATCCCACCTTCAGTAAGAAGCTTTATCAGGTGCCCTCCCTACCCTTTGTCCCTCTGCTTCTCTGCTTTTAGCCTGTTTGCTCTGTATATTGCCTAGCTCTGAGTGCTGCCTCGGCATTTGTAACCATCCCATTTTATCAAAATTGCTTTTTATTTGTTTAGACGCTTTTCTCAAGGCCCTTCAATTAAGCCAGCTGATTTTTTCTTGATCTCCTGCAACTATTTCTTTTTCTGCTCTCAATGGGTTAGGGAATGGAGGAGTTTGCCTTCTTTTTTGTCGTTTTTGTAAGCAGTTTTCCAAGCAGCTGGAATTTATTTTAATAAAGTTTATTTCAGTGGAGCCTGGAGCCATAATACATAAGGCTGTGATCTCAGACGAGCTCATAAATTAAGTAAGGTCAGCTGTGGTCGATACATGCATAGGAGACCTCCAAGGACACCCTGTGTGCTGTTCAGCCTATGCCAAGGATATAGCAACTGCCAGATTGTGTCTGCCCAGTGGGCTGTCTCTTTTGGTATGCTATCTCCAGCCACTGCCAAATGCTTCAGAGGGAGATACATGATCTGTGCATTGGGCAAGTTATTCTTATCTTTTTTTAAGATCCTTCTAGTCCTTTGTGGCATGAAACCGATGATTTGCTGTTTCACATAAGCAAGGGTAGCTGGGGGCACTGGCCCTTGGTTACACAATGCCTGGACCACTCACTGACAGTTGTATCAAAAGCCCTCTTGTAGGCTGCTCCATTTCAAGCTTCCCTGTCTGTCCTGAAAGATGAATGCACCACAGAGATATCTTGTCTTCATGAGGGAAGTAGCCAGCTTGTACATACCCTTTGTCATTTTTCCTATGAAGCTAGATAGTAAGTATGGGGGTTTAAAAGATGCACGGACTTGTCCTAAAGACTCTATAATATGGTGACCTCCACTGTTATGCTGTTGTAGTTCTGACTGTCCAGAAATTGCATCTTATTTAAATAAGAAAGAATTTTTGTTGAATTTCCAACTATTCATTCACATTATGTCTTTGACAGAAAGATTGAAATGTCTGTCTGCTTGCCTCCTCTTCCTATTAAATGCTTTTCTGTGTGTAAATCCCTATATTCAGCAGTTGTGTCACCGCTAAAACTTCTCTTCTGTAAGCTAAATTAATTGAATAGAATAAGCCTTACATTCAAAGTCTTATTTTCCAGTTCCTCTGGTCCCTACTACAGATAGCTCCACTCAGCGATAAAGCCTGTGTGCTTTGATATCCAGAAGTATGTTTTTAATTCTGATTACAATAAAATTCACTGATTAGCAGTCAAATAATCCTTCAGACCCTGTTTGATAGTTTTTCTTCATCAGTGAATGTACTAATTTAACATTTTCTCTCCCAAATCAAGGAAACTCCTCAAAATAGTAAGCATATTTTCCTAGTAAATGTTAACTTTCCTAATACCTTGACCTTGACTTAGTGTTCAAAGGCAACTATGAGACATGGAATAATTTCATGTTTTCTGGAATAACACTATGTGGAAAGAGAGGCCCTCAAAGAGCAGGAAGGCCTCCAGGTCAGGAAGTTTCAAAAGATGTCCTGTGACCTTCCCACTGTAGAGGGATGTACCAAGCTCAGGAGAACCCTCTTCCCTTCTTTTATAGTCTCTCATGGTGAGTGAAATAGGACTATTTGTTTTCCTTCTCTTGTTTTTCTAATCTCTATTATTCATCAAAGATTAATTTTTTTAACACTGCTCTGCTTCCCACTTCTCTTTCTTGATGCCTTTTCTCTTGCATAGTTTCAGGATTATCTCAATGCCTCAGAACCAACAAACTAGAGTCAAATGCCATTCAAACAGGCATTTGGTGGGCTTTTCTCACTGACAAAACTGCTAACATTTCTCATTTCTGACCAGATGATCTTTTTGTGACTCCCCTTGGGGGTTTTTCTCAGCCTAGGGTGAAAAATCTGCTATGTGGCTGTAGTGCTGAGTGTTTCGGGTTTCATTGGTTTGAATGTGAAACACATCAGTAGCTTCCACATAATAAGACAGGCAGATGCTAATCTCCAAGTCTCACTTGACTTTGAGTCTGTTGAGTATCTGAATCTGAGTCTGTAAAGGGATTGTGATAATTCTATGAAACACGGGATTAATTGGTGTTGCTTATTATCTTTCTCATCTTCTCAGTGTCTCTCTGTACCATTTCCTGATTGTCTTGGATGGTGTCATAGGAGTGGAAAATATTCTAGGTCTGGATACCAGTGCTGAAGTTTTGTCCGGGCAATGACAAGGTCTCAGCCAGATGGTTTTGCTTGTAGCTGATTGGATTTACTGTGGAGGGGCTGTTCCATTTTCTTCCTGCAGCAAAGAAGATACTCTTCAGCATACAGTCAGTGTTTCTGTTACAATTTTTCCCAGGTTCAGTTTCCGGGGCATACTGAACATACCTCTACATCCATTATCTCTTTTATTTTGTGCTGTTAGTATCAAGAGGCTGTCCAAGGCAGCCTTATCTGATTTCAGGAATGCTACAGGAGCCTTCATAGTAGCTATGAGGTGCCATGGATGACTAGGCTGAAGTGGGAGAGACGGTTATGCTACTTAAGTAGTTGATGTAGGAGAAAGGTATACTGAGTTGAGTCAAACCAAGTAAAGTGGGAGGAAATTGAGTCAGAGGTTCTAAACATGCATCAAGAAGGAAACTTTGATCATTTTTTTTATTTCTCTTTTACAGAAACAAAATTCTGTAATGAGCTCTTACGTGTTCTGTGAATGGCTGTGGGTGTGTCTGTTTCCGAGTCTCCATAACATGCTTTGCTTACTTGTTCTGGACATTTTATTCAGTTCTTCTGCTGTGTATTGTTTTCTAGACCATGATAAAATAGCTCATCCTCACACACTGGGCACTGTTTGACGGAGGTATAGCATCCACTGATTTCAGATTTACCAACCTTTCGAAGTTAAGAACAGCTGAAAAAGCAAGAATAAATGTAGTATCAACGCTAATACACACATGATAGCATTGGGGTGAACTAGGTTTGAGAACCAGAGTACACCAACAGGCTTTGCAACCTTCACCATCTCCCTAGCAAGAGATTTGGCTGCCTATGCCTATGACTAGGTCTGCTATGTGCAGCTGTAATCTGGTGTGAGTCACTATGAAACAAGCTGTGTGAGATCTAGGTGAAGCCTAGTCAGGGGTCTCCACCCTGGAGGACTGGGAGAGTGCTTGGGAGCCACTTCTAAACTCAAGCCCTTTGTCCTTACTGGACGTATATATTTCATGTATGCCTGTCTCTGACCCCTGGTCCTTGACCCAGTGACTGGAATTTGTATCCTGATTTCAGGTTTGCCTTGCCTTTGTGGACTTGTCTGGCAACTCCTGGATTGAATCCAGCCATGATTAGAGTGACTGGACCTCCTTTGTTCATGCACTGTGGGCCTGCACTTTGTGGGTGGGAGCACTGCCCTGCCTGCCCTGCTGTCACCCCCAGCCCTTGCAGAGCAGCCCTTTCCTGCTGCTCTGTCACCCTGCACCTGACAAAGCTATGAGTGAGGTATGCAGGGCATCCGGAGCTTGTACTACTAAGACCTTTACAACATCACATACCACAATGATTTTTTGGAATGCACCTGAGAGGTTAAATGCTTGATTTGGAATAGTAATCATCTATTAAGCCAAGCTTTTTTGGTGACATCCAAGCTTCCAGGGAAAGGAAAAACATAGATAAGACATGTGGGGAGACATTTCAAGATGTCTTTAAAAAGATAGGCTTTTCATACATAATATCACAAATTCAAAGTCCACTAGCTAGCACCAGTAACACATGATTTATTCCAAAATAGTCCTATGTGATAATGTATTTTGAAAGCTCGTATGTACCTTTTGTGGCATTGTTTAAATATATTTTGTTTGTGGAAAGATAATTAACACCAGTCCCAGCCTCAATGGATTAATGAATGATAGAGTGCATTTATACCAATCCAAACCTTACATTATGTACAGCATCTCACAGTGCTCTGTGCATGTAGCACAGGGTTCTGAACCACACAAGGTATTTTACAATAGGACCTCTTTATAGTTTTTATTTCCAATGTCACTGACAACACTTCAGAGATCTTATAGTTCATGTGAGAGAAGCCTCCCAGCAAGAAATAGGAATTATTCCAGTCATCTTCCATGTGTTCTGGAGTATTCTTACTTTATCACAGTCTTTAGGAAAATATTTTCCAGCTGCTCCTTTTTACATCTGACCAAAGGGACTGAAAACAGAGGCTGAAATAAAAGCCTCTTACAGGCCACTGGAGGAGATAGAGGGAGGCCACGTGAGGAGTGATTTTCTGCCTGTGATTTCCTTTCTTGCTTCCAAAGCCCTTACCATATTCTGCATTCCACTTAATCCCCCAGATTCAGATGCTAACACCACTGGGCCAAATTGTGGGTCGTTTTCCAATGAGCAACTGGAGTAGCTTTCTAGCTGGGGATGACCAGCTCCTCATTGCCCAGAGATTCTCTTGACTGCCAAGAATTCCTACCCCACTGACTGTCACAGACTTCGCTTAGAGTAACAGGTCCTGACTTCTAAGATGAAGCAGTTAAGGAAGGAACACTATGCCACCTGAACTGATCCCTGGCTTTCCAACATGTAAGTATCCTAAGTTATGGGAAAAACTCATCCAGGCTTCTTGAAGTCTCCATAATCTCTTCTTTGTGTCCTCTTCCAGGGCAGAACTGACAGAAACTAAATAAGACAACAATTAGCCTGTGTATTTAATGAGTACAATTTCTCTTGAGTGGCCTGTTGCTTTTAGGCAAAGATGTAATCTGCACTGCATGATATACATATTATAGATAATAGGGATAAAGAGTGGGAAAAATATGTCCTGTTTCTGTACACTACCTCATCCATTCCTCTTTAGTCATTGGGGATGTCCTCTACAGTTGAAACTGGACTGGGAATAAGTACAGATGGGGTCTCAAAAGCCACAGCCTAATCTGCCTTGCCAAAATAAATACTTGGAGAAAGGCACAAGATTTCTTCTGTCACTGTAGCCCTCTCCATGCAGCAGAATCTGAGTGAGTGGTTTTGTGTGACTGCAATTGTAAGGTCCATGCTTGTGTCTACAAAGAGGGTCTAAATACCGAGAACATGAGCTTGGAAGTAGCTTTAAGTATCAATTAGAAGCAGCAGAAGTAGCAACTCAAAAAGCAACTAGAAGTGCATCACTGAAGAAGAAAGTTTAGATGTAATGAGTATTGCACTTGTGCAACACTGCAAGCAGAGACACAGTGCAACATCCAGGCAATTTGAGATTGCTCTCAGTTCACCAAACCCACCTCTCTTACTATATCTGCTGTTCCTCTGGGCAGCAGTAAAAGTCAGTAGAGTGTTTACATGTATGTTTCCTACCTGGTGCCTTCTTGTTCTGGCCTCGTAACACAGGCCTACATAACAAAGGCCTTTGTTTTCCTAGTTCCTCTTGAAAAGCTAGCACCCACTGAATTTTGCCCAATGCCTCCAGTAGATACACAGCTATAATTTTGCTTCTTTTCTGATAATACCCCTCTTAGCCATTGGGAACATTTAAAAGTTAGGGTCCACTATTCCATGTGTCTCAAGAGAGAACTTATTCATCAAAATTATTTTACCATGCCATATTCTAGTCCCCATCTACAGGATAATAACACCAAGTTTTGTTGCCTTCAAGTCTAGTGACCTGGGATCAAAGCAGATCAGATTGATTCTACTCCTATAAATTAGCTCTTTTGGCTAATGCTCAGGAGCCTAGTTCATACAGTCAAACTGCATTTGGACATGGGGACATGGAGAAATAGCACAGCACATCCTCTCCAAAATGTAACTGTACTCTATTATGGACTGCATATCCAGCTGCTACTACTAGCAATAGTTAGTCCTATAATATGATATAAATCGCTCCTCTTTTTTTCCTTACCTAGTTCTTTTTTTTGTTAGCCACATTTCAAAAACATGGTTTCTTAAAATCTGATACTACTTCTCAATTATCACCATGCCTGATTCAGGGAATAAGTAACATGCATTTTAATAAGGAGTTGTTGAAAACTCTGGGAGAAGCTTAATCAGAACTTTAAGAAGCTTAATTAGAACTTTAATCAGAAACCAGTAAAACATGAGTGATGGTTTTCCTTTCCCTGAGAATGAGGAAGAGTTCACAATTTGAAAACAGTAAAACATTGATTCTAAATGAGGCTGCAGCCCTTTCAGAATGAATGTTATTTCTTGATAGGTATTTGAACGGGAAGACTTAAAGAGGCTTCAAAGTAGTAATTTGGAAGATAAGTATTAACTAGTGGTTAATACTTCACTACAGTGCTAGAGGGTGCTGTACCTTTGAAGGCACTGTTTATGGACCAAATATAATAGCTAAGAGCCAGACAGCTTAATGGCTTGAGATTCCTTTGCACGTTTTGTTAAAGAAACATGTTAATCCTGACAGTGCTATAACTCATAATAATTGCACTCTCCCTGTTTCAGACACACTGTGTTTAATTCTTTGTTGTCCTGACCCTGTGGACTCCTTTCTTCTGAAGATGTGCAAGAAAATGTAAACTGCTGCCATTCTGGATAGAAAAACGTTCTGCCTGCAGTTTGCACAAGCACAAATGCCTGTATGTGGTTCAGGCCACATAAAATCTGTAATGTCTGGAAGACCATTAGCATTTGCTTGTCCAAGTACAACCAAAAGCAGCAGTGCTCCATATAAAAGGTCTTCTATCCAGTTGAATCAGCTTTACAGTTGATAGATAAGGATGAAATGTACTTCTAACTGCTGTCAGTTCAGATAAACAGAACTTAAAGCCCTTTTTACAGAATGCCACCGGTTGTCTTATAACACTATCACAAAGCTGGTGTCCATCACTGTGACTTTAAACAGTTTTCACCTTGTGCACTTAAGTGTTACATGTTTCTCTGGGGAAAATTGCTCATTTCATCTCTGCTGCTGGACTTTTAAATTGAAAATAAGGAATAGTAACACTATCTGAAAAATTCATAACTTTCCTACAAGATCCTTTTGAATGTTTTGTTCACACTTTCATCACTAAAATGTTATTTCATATACAGAACATCCATACATTTGCCTAAAATATTAAGATAGTTTTGGTTTTGAATCAAAATTCAATTTCAAAGTTAAATTTGAATGCTCACTTCTCAAAGTTTGTCAGGTTTTCTTTATTCTCACTTTGACTTTTTCTTACTAGAAAGGGAAAAAGTGGAAGTTGAGGATCTGCTTTTTAGAAATATCTTTACTTATCAAATTTCCTAAAAGTATGTCTTTTCTTCTTGAAGTTTAGAAACTCCATGTTTTTGCTTAGAAATTACATTTAAAGTAACTCAACTAGTTCTCTTTCTGAACTTCAATCAGAAGTTCAGTTAACATCTAAGTTTGTCCTGTATATTAAAAATATGAGGAAAAATAAGTTATTGCTGTTTCTGGTCATCACCTAAAATCTTGTCCTAGACTGTGATATCATGATAGCAAGCAAGTCTTGAATGATGAACAGTTTGTGTTTTTACATGGCCTCAATAAAAAATCTACACAGTTAACAGATCTACGAGATCTACAGTCCAGAAGATCTATAGCAATGGATTTGAGTGTCTTCGGGAAGTGCTTTCTGGCAGCAAGTATGTTGTGGGTTTGGACTTGGGTCACTACCTGTGGTGGTCTGATCCACCTTTTAGCATTCAGGGGGCAGGTTCAATAAAAGTGACAGAAAACTGAATAGAATGGTCAGCAGGAGAACAATTTATTAAAAGGAATTTAAGTGAGAGAGGTAGGGGTAACCCACCGAAGACCCCAGAATTACATTGAGGGACCCCCAACACACAAGGAAAAAAAAACACACAAAAAGGGAAAAAAAAACAAAAAAAGGGAACTGTTCCCTTCAGCCAGATGACTAGTTGAAAGGAACAGGGAGGAAGGGTAGGAAAGGGTGTCTCCCTCTTTTCCCTCTCCGAAGGACTTCAGGCCCTCCAAACTCTCTGAAAAACACAAACACAGGTGAAAACCAGCTCCCTCCCTCCCTGGTCCGAAGAATACTTGCTACCAAGCAGGAAATGGCTCCCGGGTTGAGAGAAAAGGGTGGAATCCCGCTGTGGGGGTCTGCAGGCGCTGGACACCGGGGCTGTGATCCTTTTCCTCGCAGCGGCAGCCAGAAAAGAGAGCGGGGTGGGGCCGTGCCTCGACTTTTAAGCCTTCTCCGTCTTGTGTGAATATCGTCGCCTTCTCCCTGGCCCAGCCGGCTTCCCATTCATCCAGCCAGTCGGGCCCCGCCTCAGTTCCGGTGTTTTCTCATTGAAGAACTCACGAGTTCAGTCGTTAGGCGCCATCTTTGTTCTCACGGCTGCAGCACCTCAGAGATGCCACAGCGCCAACACGGTGCCAGGGCCAGCCTTCTATCCGCTGTCTGTTAGCAGCCGGGGTGCTGAAATTCCTGGCCAGGCTGGTTATCGGCCCCCTGTGCTCTGCCGGAGCCCAGGGCCATGAGCCGCTGCCCAGCCCCGGTCAGAGGTGGCGGGGGAGCGGCGCCAGGAAACGAGGAGCTGTTGCTGCCCGGCCCCGGCCTCGGGGGCACTGGGACTGGCACAGGTCCCGCTCTGTCCCGGCCCCCGATCCCAGCTTCCTTCCCCAAACCCAGGGAGAGCAGTTGAAACAAGGGTCCCTCCCCACCCTGAATCCTGGCTGGGGGTAACCCCCTACCCTGCCCGGGATAGGGCTGCCTTCATCTCAGCTTCCCCCCCCTCCCCCAGCTTCAGGGAAACAGCTTTGAGGAAAAATTGAATTTTAACTCGGGTAAGTGGGGTTTGTCTCTTACACCGCCCTTCAAAAGCCTTGTTTTTCAAACGGCTACACTACCCAAGTGTAGTGAAGAGATGCCGTGCAACTGAAAGTCATGGAAACTCAAAACTGTGAGGGTAGGCATCAATAGAGTAGATGCTGCTATAAAAATAACATATTTCTGCAATTCTCTTTCATTGCAATTTTCTTTTTTTTTCCCTTAAATTTTTTCCCTCCCCCTCTTACCCCCCTCAAGTTGTGGAAATCAACTCTGAAGAAAGATGATCATACTGGGCACCTGAGCTGTCTTCAATATCTTTTCCTACCCTACAGAATATAACTTCTTTTTCCATCTTGCATGGCTGTTCCTGCAAATCCTATCTTGCATGTTCCCAGGCGCCTGTTTCCAATGCAATTTCTGCTTGGCAGTGAGCTGCTATTTTTCCTTCTTTCCCTACCATCCCCCAGCTCATGTTCTAAGCAGCTGTGAGGTGGGCTGATCCTTCTTGGGAAAAAATCTAGCTGTTGGCCTGTCACAGGAAGAGAACTGTCTATCCACACTGCTCTGGACTCTATGCTCCTTTCTTCTTCCTTCCCTTTCCCTTTTCATCTCATTTTCCCCTTTTTATTTCTCTGCTGCTACCTTATAAACTATGATTCTCTCTCTTTTTAATCTCCCCCTCTGCTATCTGAGTGGATTGAAGACATTAGAATCATGAAGGAAATTTTTCAAAGTCCTAAGAATTGTTTTGAGAAATGGCTGGTAATTTTTTACATATTGAGGTTTTCCAGAGACAGATTTTACGAGTATGCTGGGTTTGATTAAAATGGCAGCTCATATCAGGAAAGTGAGAAAGATACCATTATTGTCTGACAGTCCCCTGGAAGGTAGAAAATCCAAACCTGAGGTTGGATTTACAGCATTTCATGAAATTTCTTCTATGTTGTATGCATCTCCCTGTCCAAAATAAATCTCAACGATTTCCATATACTAGAAAATGGTTTCCTTAGTAGCTGTTGCTCATCTGTGATTAGTATATAAGAGTTTAATGTTGATCTTAGCTCCTTATCCTACAGGTCAATGAAATATTTGAGGTGGGCTTTTTTGTTTTGTTTCTTGACACTACCAGTGTCTATAATCTTTATGCACAAAATCTCTCTCTTAGGAGCTCTAATCATTCTGTTTTGCAGTAGATGGGACAGTCTCGGGTGCTACAAAACTACTGGATTAAGACAAAAAAGATTTCTGCTCATAAGAAAGCTTCAGGTGGCAGTGTCTGCAGATGCTTCTTGTAAAGGGATACGTGCTTCTCCTGCTATTCTGACTGACTCAGCCCCCTTACAGCACAGTTGCATGCTCCTGGGTACCATTTCAGGCCTGTGCTTCACCCTCTTCTCAACGTGTAGATTAATCATGGGATGCTGGCCAGCTCACAGGGAAGCAGGGTAATGGCTGAGCGGGAAATAGCCAATTAAAGGATCAAAGTCACTGAAATTAAGCCTTGAGAGGAAAGGGTACAAATTGGGTGGGGCAGAGAAGAGCAGGGTAATAGCAGCCCTTAGGGGAGACACCAGAGTAGGAGATAGGACCAGAATCAAAGCAGCTGAGAGCAAAATGCAACCACTATCCTCTGCAGGGGTTGTCTAAGAAGGCAGAGAAGCAGCAGAGGAAGAGAGAAATGGAAAGACTTTGTAATATATACACTGATTTTGAAAGATGTTTCACTACTGCACTCTCAGGGGGGCCTACCTGTGAGCTGGTCTGTAAACAGACCTTCCCATGTGATTCAGCAGCTGCATCAGCTGCCAGCGAGCTCCCACTTTGCTTCTCGGCAGCTTCCTTGCGCCACTGCACTGCTGCTTGCTCTCCTTCCTTGCTGCCAGTGCCTTGGTCTCTCCTTCCCCTAGTTTTTCCCAGGCCCATCTCTCATCTACTTTTAAAGCAACACTTACTAATATCCTTACTAATATTTCCCTGTTTTTGACAAGCTAGAGCCTCGGTTTCAATGTCTTGAGAATACGTAGTTTGTGATCCCGCTTAAACAAGAGTTTTGTGGGGTTTTTGGAAGAATGTTCTCATATTGTGCATAAACTAAAGTTGCCCAAGACACACATCTGTTGTAAGAAGTTTTTCACAGAAAATTACACGTTTGCAAAACAGAGATAATACTGAAATATTTGTTTGGGTTGATTTTTCCCCCTGAATAATTTTAAATGGCAATATGCAAAGCAAAGTAATTTTTCTTTTCTATGTCACACTGTTTCATTAAGGCACTAACAGAAGACACTTGATCTAGAAATTAAGATAAGTTGCTTCAATCAGCACTAAGTAGCAGGTGCCCTTTGTGATTAAATGTAATAAAGTATTTCCGTTATTCTATTAAGTTTTATGTCAGCAGTTGTCATAGTTCCTCTTATATCCTGAAATACTGTGAAAACATGTTCAGAACAGTATTTCAGGATCTTAGAATGAATGCTTTCGGAAAGCATGGACTTTCATAAGGATTTTCACTTCATAGAAAATTTATAAAATTTGTGTTTGGCCTCCATTCACCACTACTCCTTGGGCCTCGCCATCCAGCCAGACTTTTATCCAGTGAACAGTACACCCATCCAAGTCATGCACATCCAGTTTCCCCAGGAGAATACCATGGCAAATGGTGGCAAATGCTTTATTGAAGTCCAGGGAGACAACATCTACAGTCTTTTCCTCTCCACTATGCAGGTCACCTTAGAAGACCAGAACCAGCCTTAGAGCAGTAGACACACAAAAATAAAAGTGATAGAAAAAAATACTTGAATGATGATTAAGTCAGTACCCTGGGCTTTTAGCTGCCATTTAAATTTAAATAAGCTCTACAACATGAGGTTAATAAGCCAAATGAGTCTACAGAGTGTCTTGGTGAAGTGCAGTCTCAGACATTCATAGCAACCTATCTTTGCAAATGACTACGGTCTGGCTTCTTGTGGTCAGCTACTGACAGTGACTAGCCTGTATCACACACTCCTGTATAATGCATTCTGTGGAACAAATTAAAACGGTACAATCCAATAAAACTGTAAAAAATGCCTTGAGGTAGGGTGCATTGAGCTCTCTCAGCCCTCTCATTCACATCACGTCTACTTTTAGGCTTGAGAATATCTTTCTGGGTGCATATTGCATTACAGGGCCCGACAACCGTAGAATTCCATGTCTGACAATCTTGTAAGTTACTAATGGACTTTTTTCTCAAAGTAACCAGGAGAGAGGTATAGACAGTGACTTATCTACTTAATTGAAATCTGCAGAGTTAAGTTCTGGTTTTATTTCTGTCAGCACAATCCCAGGGAAGTCAATCACATGGAACCAAGTGTGCAATTTAATTCTAAATTGTTTGTTATATTCGAGATGCCTGTTTCCACATGAGGTGGGATCCTACCAATTCAAATCGAAACAATTTAATTTCTTTCTCAGCTGAACTTCTACTTGATTTAAAAAACCCCACATATTATTCTTGACAACTGGTGCAAGACAGGTGAGGTAGCAATTGTGTGGGAAACAATGGGATATATATACTCTCCTACAGCCTAGCCCCTTGCAAACTGGGAGAGAAGTGATGAAGGCTTGTCAAAAGACATGGAACCCCTTTTCATTCACTTGCTATTAAAATAGTAATGTAATTCTGTTAATTTAGATGAATATCTAAAGGCCTGGTTCTTCTCTGGTTTTCATCAACTGTTTATTGAACTAATGTGTAATACATATATATTGCCAATTCTTAGATAACAGCTATAGTTCAGTGTCCATTCTGGCCACACTACTGTTTAGAGAGAGGTGCTATTTTCCCAGAAATGTTACTGAAAGAAAGAAGCCCACAACCCAGGAAAAATAGGATGTTTTGAAACTGTTTCTCATATTTCAATGATGACTGAAATCAAATAGATAGACTTGTGGGATCCTTACTGCTGTTCCACATACTCAAAACAAAAAGGTAAATTCAGCAGTCATCTGGCGGCAGAAATAAGACCAATTCCTTCCATACTGGCTTGCCCCATATGAGGAGGCTGGCCCGCAGGCTGTCAGGCAATGCCTGACTTGCCTGCAGTACTGAAGAATTGTCAGAATATGTTCTGCTGCATCAAGTATCAGCACTCATCTTTAGCACTGATTTTTGATTTCTGCAGTTTGTGATGGAAAAGAACTCCATAAACAAACTGAGGACATACATGACTTCCCAAAACTGACAAAAGCCTCATGGATGCATGATCCTCTTGAGCCACAAAGCAGCAAAAGGAATGTAAGCCAGGTTTCCCATATTCGCAGGAGGTGATTTTCATGGTGGACCATTAGGAGGAAGATAGAACTATAGAAAATCTAGTCTCAAAACGCAGGTATGTGCCTGGCCTGAATGTAGGATGATAAAGAACGTGTTTTTTTTTAAAAAAAGTCATACACCAATGGGGGTCAAAAGGGACCTCTGGAGGCCATCTAGTCCAGCCTCTCCAATCAACATGGGGTCAACTTTACTCAGGGCTTTGTATACACCTAGATTATGTATGAGAACAGAGATTCCTCCATTACTTGGGTAACCTATTCCAGTGTTTAATTCCCCATTATGATTTTTTTTTTCTCCTGATATGTAGCTGAAATTTCTTGTGTTACATCTTGTGTCCATTGCCTCTCAAACTGTCACTGAATGCCACTCAGCTCAGTTGCCACTCTGGACTCTTAGTATATAATTGAATACAACAAAAATATCTCCTCCTAACCTTCTTCTGTTAGAGTGAAGAAACCCATCTTTCCCAGTCTTTCTCTCTTAAATTACCATGGTCTCCATTGGACTTGCTGCAGTATGTCAGTGTCCCTCTTGTGTTGGAGTCCAAAACTGACCCAGCACTCCAAGTGTAGTCTTACCAGTGCCAAACAGAGGCAAATAATTACCCCTGACAAGTTGGCTCCACTCTTGCTAATACAGCTCAAGAGATGGCTGGATGCCTTTGTTGCAAAGGTACATTGTTGGCTCATGTTAGATTTGTTTTCAATGAGAATCCCCAGGCCTTTTCTGCAAAGTTGCTTTCTACCCAGTTGGTGCCTACTGGGTTAAAGAATTCCCTGGCTGTGGTCAGGTCAGACGTTAGCATTATAGATACTTAAACTGCTACTTTGTCATGGGATTATCCTGTACTAGCTGTGGGACTTTGAATTTGTCTTTCTTGAAACTTCATCAAGTCTCTGTCAACTCATTTTTCTGTCTTGCCAATGTCCCTTTGAATAACAGCCCTTTCCTTTTGCGCCCACGTTTCGTACCATCCACAAACTTGTTGAGGTACGCTCTGTCCCAAAGTCTAGTTCATTAACATAGGCAACACTTGACATCAAAAAGTATTGTTCCCAGTATTGATCCTAGGGGACCACTAGTCTCCAGAAAAAACCTTTTGAGCCTGGATGTTCCTCCTGTTTTTTCACTTACTTCATAGTCTACCTATTCAAACCATGTCTTACCAGCTTGACTATGAGGATACTATAGAGACTGTGTCAAAGATATTTCTGTACTCAATGTAAAAAAATATTTACCACTGTCCTCTCATCCACAAGTAGAGCATAAAATCTGGTAAAAAAGTAGTCTCTTCATGATGAAATCTAGTCCTCCAGGAGAGGAAGTGCTGAGCATGTTCTCAGTGTTCCCTGGTTTCTGCCTTCCCTCTAGAGGTCTTCAATGTATGAGATCAGTTCCAGCACATAACTTCATTCTTGCAGTCCACAAAGCTATACATGAGTTTCCATTGCAGAACTCAGCTTCCACATGCTTTCCTTCTCCTATTAACAGAAAGGAAAGATGCCAAGCACATGGGAACACATGTCTCAAACCACAGTCACACATAGGAAGTCTGCTTTTGGCCTCTCTTGATAGTGTTTTGTTTCCATCCCATCTCTGCACGTAATGTGAAGATGGTAATGCCCTTCAGTGAGCAAAGCATAAATATAAATACTCTCTATCAGCCCAATAATCCCAGTTTTATTTTGCATGCACTACTAGAGATGTATGTCTGTCTGTCCGTCCGTCCATCCGTCCGTCCGTCCTTGAAATGCTGAGAGGGCTTTTGGAAGGCAGGGAGAGGATGAGGTGCATGCTTTGTTTAAACAGCTGCAATGAATCAGCAGCTCTCTTCCCCCTGCCCTGCTCTCCCTTGCTGCACAGCAGCCGCCGCTACGCCAAGGAAAACAAAGTAATCCCAAAAAGTGCAATCTATCACAGTGCAGCTGAATCACACTACAGGTCAGAACCAGCCCACAAACTAGAGAGCAAGGAAAGAGATGTTTTTAGATGAGACGTAACAAGAACTGTAAAGACTTGTACCAGCAGCAAAGGAGAACAGGAGGAAAAATACAGAGGAAAACACTGAAGAGGGAAAGGACCAAAATTAGTTTTGGTGTAAGCTGAGTCAACTGGGCTAATCATGGTGAAAGTTCCTTTCAGTTACATCAGGATGACATGTGCTGCCGTTGTTACCTGTAACATGTGGTTCCTGCTTTAGCTAATTGCCCAAACAGCTAGAAAAGCTGTTGCTAACCAACATGGCAGCTTCTTTTTCCAGAGTCAGTATAGCTCTCTGGCAACCATACTCAGGCCACTGTCCAAAAGTTTGGAAACTTGTAAGAACCACGTGGGAGATCTTGGGGGCTGCTATCACTTGTAGATCAAAGCAGTGTTTGAGGAAAACCCTAAACATGAAGATCCGTAGGAGATCAGCACAAGAAACAGGTGAGTGAAAATTGCTCGGTATACAGTAGTACTCAGTTTATCACTACAATTTATCTAATACTTACCCTGCCACCCTTCCCAGATGCTCCGCTCAGCTTTTTGCCTGGCTGTTGTGCAATCTGTTCAGCCCAGTGCCCACTTAAGGATAGTTATTGTAGGGAGTGCAGTTAGAGACTTTGTAATTGCTCAGCTGATGGCGTAATGGTCTCTCTGAGGATTCAGATCAGCAACAGTAATGATACAGTCAGCCTGTCTTGCCTGATGGGATCATTTCCACTTTATTATAACTGTGACTTTCAGCTCAATAATTCCAGAGTATTTTTAGGCCTTTCAAACAAAAAAATATGCTGAATTTGCAATGTTGGTTTTTTAGTTTGTTTTTCTTTCCTCTTAACTGGTGACCAGGAGAAAAATAAATTTCCAAGGGAAGTCAGACAGGGATACCTCAGTTCAGCTTTCTTCTTGCATCCTTTGGAGAAGTAAAGGGCATTCTCAGCAAACTATGAAAAGATGTCAGGATGTTTTTGGTCGATGAACTAGGATCCTAGTGAAGGATAAAGCGAAGAGGACTTTTTTCTGAGAACACCTTCCATTCTGTCTTCATATGGTAAAAGTCTTCCACAGAGAGGTGAGCCTCAGTTGTCTGTTTAAAACCAGACCAAAAGAATCTCTGACCAGAAAAGCACATGAGATAACATAGTCTTAATTGTTACCACCAGCAGCCATCCTTGTCGGCCTCCAATTGCTAGAATCACCTCAATAGCTATGTCCTTCCTTCAGGCCGTTGTCTCCCAAAAGAAAGGTTGCCCCTTGGCAGCTCCCAGGAGTCATTTCTTCCTTCTTCTGGCACGTGTTAGAGCACCACGACTTGAAATTATTTCTCTTGCACCTGTTTGACATGGGATAAAATCAAGCCTATTACATCTCAGGGTGGGGGAATACAACTGTGAAAGCTACTTGTCCTGTATTATGTATAGATCAGCAAGGGATATCTTGTCAATTGTCAGTTCCGACTACATCTGCTTCATGTTCTGGTATTAAAGCCCAGAGCCTCAGGCATCTATTGGATTTTGTTTAAATGCTTTATTGGATTTTATGAACCTCGGATATGCCAGACAGACCATAGGAGACATGTCGTGGTGATATCCACAATAACCAATTAAAATCCCAGCCATGTTTCAACTCCATTTTCAATGAACTATGGAGACACAGCCCTCTTCTCTATAGGACGAACAGAGATCTCATTAACTACATTTAATTGAGAGTGGCAGCTAGTGGATTTTATACATTAGGGAGCACTTCTGTAGACATTGCATCTTTCAAATGCACACATTGAAAAATTATAATGAATCCCATGATCGATACAGAACCATCTTTCTTGTTTCCTGTGTTGTTTCAGTTCCAAGGTTACTTGAATAGATGAGCTTCAGTTAATAAAATTCACATTTTCTTCACCTTACAATATATTTTACCAACTGACTCTTATTTCTTCGTTTTGGTGACAACTTTATCGATTGGCCCTTCAAAAAACTGAAGAAAAAAAATCTTCCTTTTCCTCGGCTTCATTCTAAGGATTTCAGTGCTCTAAGGAACTGCAGACAAGACTCTCTTAACTGTATGATACTGTTTCTATTTTAGAAAAAGAGATTAGGGGAAAATGAGGTTAGATGTTTCTCACACAGTGTAGCACACACAAACACTGATTAAGCTGTAAACTGAGTTCTGAAGCCCCAGGACACAGAGTGTAGCACTAATAACAGAATATCTTTTCTCCGTAATTCATTAGAGATTCTAGAGAAGATATGTGAGCCCCTTCATGTTATTTAGAGGACACACCAAGAATATAATTTGAGATCAATAATGCACTGCAGGTAATGAAAAGGTAGTGGGAAGAGCGGCCATATGGCACGTGTGCTCATATGCATACACATACACACAGAGAGATATGCTTTCCCATACCTTACTGTTACTCGATCACAGTAATTCCTTACGTCACCTTCCCTTGGAAACCGTACGAATGGGAAAGTATATAAGAACAGAGTATATTAGAGACTATTTGAGATGGTGGCAGCCTTTCTTCAATGAACTGTGCTAACCCCCTTAATTCCATGAGAGTCAATCATTGCTTTGGTCAATTTGTAACACAGTCTTTAGAGAATCATATTCATTATTGTAGGTCAACTTCACCCTATGGATTATCTCTTCTCTATGCATGTCAATTCCCTTTTGGGCGTGATAGCTTTGTAAAGGTAGTTACACGCTTCCTTTGGGACTTTCTAAGCCCCATTTTGATGTAAGTGCAGTGCATTTTAAACATCTGCTTCTTGAGTGAAATGCTTTAGGCTTGGTCTCTGTTTGAAGTTTAATTGTTTTGGAGAGTTTGAAGCAATTCTCTTTTTTTTTTTTTTTTTTGGGTCATGAGAAAATGGATGTCTGCTTGAGAGTCTAGTAATAATAATAACAACAGTATCCCACTGGGAATATGCAGGTAGCAGATTTCCCCTAGCAGCAGAAGGATTGGAAGTAGGAGTGCCAAGTTGCCCCTTCTGCCTCTCTTCCTGGTTCTCTGTGTCCTCATTGCCTTGTCACCTGGGAGCAGTGACAGGAGGTGCAGCTTGTGCCTAGGAAAGCTGGGGGCAGGGTGGCTCCCTGGCAGGAGAGAGCTGTGAAGTAGCTGCCAGGCTTTCATGCCATCAGCTCAGTGGCTAATTGTTTACATAGCTTTGCCTTTCCCAGTGATCTTCCCCTGTGTCCTGTGTTCCTCATGTGGTTTCCATTAAGGTCAGGATGGGGGAAGGGAAGCATGTGAATTACTGCAGTATTTAGTCTCACTTAGCATGCCAAAACTCAGAGTGCTCTGTGGTACAGATGCTGCAGGGAGTTGCAAGCAATGCACAAAGGCAGTGTTTGGGTTTGGTTAACTGCACTGATGGAATGGCAGAAATTGCCCTTTCCCACCTCTTCACAAGATCCTGACCATCTCCTTTTCTTACTGTAATCTGCACAACAAGGAACACAATGCTGACTCAAATTTCATGAGAACTAGATCCTCTACCCAGGTGAAATGAACATGACAATTTACACAAAGTGATAGTCCTTAAGTACAGCTACCATTTCCAGGTGGGAAGGTTTGGGACTGCCAGCAGAATCAGCAAGATCTCATCCACCACAGGATGACGGATCGATGTGTTTCTGTCTCCACTTCTTTGTGTGTGCTCTGTGGCTAGCCTAAGCAGCAAACTGCTCAGTGGATCTCTTCCTGAGAGATGATTTCTCTGATAATCATAGAACCTCTCAGAGTATCTCAGTTGTCATTTGGCCCTTTCTTTTGAATAGTATTGGCAAGATCTTTCAATTGTTCATGTGTAAAATTACTCTCAACTAGTCTAAGTAGGTTTTCTTTCTCCTCCTTTCCTTTTTTCTCCTTTCTGTACATAAGTGTTCCTTGCCTTTAATCCCAGTGACACGGATAACTGGCAAAGGAAGTTGACATCTCGAACTGTGGGCCTGTTGATTGGTCACTGCCTTTTTACTGGACATGCTGCAATTCCTGGAGGAGGCAGGATAGTCTTCTTCTTTTAGGATGAGGTCCTATGATGCTTTTCTTGTATGTGTCTCCCAAGTGTGTACCTCTCCAGGTATTTTGAATACTCTTTTGCTAAGGAGAGTTCAGATTAGGAAGGGAACTGGATAAAGGTCAGAGATCCAGAACAGCTTGATACTGATAGATGTTAAGAACACAAAAGCTTGAAAGGGAGATGTTTACAGCCTGGCAGCCTCTGATTGGGTTTCCCCAAAAAAAACTCTCCATCCTTCTCATACTTTGATGGATGAAATGACACCATTACATGTATGGAGTAATATTTTGTTACATGGATAAGTTTCTGCTGGGGTGAGGTTCAACAATCTGCATGAAAGACAGAGCTAGCCAGAGTAAAGGTGGTAGCAAGAAGAAAAAAGTAGATTAAGTGAAAGCTCTTCTCTTTGACAAAGCCACCTGAAGAAGTAGTCCTGCACAGTCATTGTCTGTTATACAAACCTCTGTAACACAAGCATTGTTTCTAAAGGGAAAGCATTTTGTCTCCCTCCAGCCTTCTCAGACGATGGCTTATAATGTGGCTGTTAATAAACTGACCTATCTCTGCATAGGGCAGGAAGAAGAGGGAAGGAAAATCAAGAGTGGAAGGCAGATAAGTTCAACTTCTAGCATGTGCATAGACTAGAAATGAATCATGAGGCAGATATAGCTGCAGCAGTAACCTATGTATTGATTGCTTTTTATAAAATTATAGAATATGCTGAACTGGAAGGGACCCATCAGGATCATCAAGTCCAACTCCTCGTCCTGCATAGGACACTCAAAGAATCACACCATGTGCCTGAGAGCATTGTCCAAATGTTTCTTGAACTGTGATAGGCTTCTCGTTGTGACCACTCCCCCGGAGAACATGTTCAGTGCCTGACTACTCTATGGATGAAAAACTTTTCCCTGATATCTAACCTAACTGTTCACAACCCAGCTTAATTCCATTTCCTCAGGTCTTGTCAATGGTCACTAGAGTGAAGAGTTTAATGTTTGTCCCTTTTCTTCCCTTACTGCAGATGCTGAAGACTAAAATGATGTATCATGAACTTCATCTCACGGTGGCAAGAAAATCCTTTGGAGACTGAGCAGTTATGCAAATCTTCACGCTCTAAAGCTAGAACAATGCAGCATTCTTTGTACAAAGATTAACCTAGAAGATATTCACAAAAATGACAGCAAGCCCAGAGCAAATTGGTGCTATGGGTCTGGAGTGCACCTGGGACTTGGCACATCAGTGCTTGTATTGTATTTGTGCAATAGTTGTGTGCCAGGGTAAGGGTTTAGGTGGGGTCACAAGCAGGTGCATCCATGGGGCTAGATTGTACCTGCAGATGTCAAAGCCAGCTGGAAGCTGAAACTTAAGTTATCTGCATTTTCATGGTGTGGGTTTACAAATGGACTCATTTCTTGTTCTTAACATTTTCAGCAGAGCTGTGATCCTCAAAGCAGTAACACCCACATGTTCTTTTATGGTCTCTGAAAAAGATTGTGTGTGTAAAAAACCAATCTGCTGTAAACAGATTTACCTGTAGGGTAAATAGGTGGGTCTCCAAAAGGTAGAAGGGACAGTACAGAGTACTGGAGGGGTAGATGCCTAAGTCCCAGTCTCTGATCTGATCGTGTGTTATTGCTTTATTTTTTAAAATAAATATGCCTAACTCCTTCTCTAATAGCTTAAGATTGTCAGTCATACAGCATAAAAAAATTGCTAAAAATAAATAGTTTTGTGAAAATCTCTTTTTAGTTAACATTACAGCTCTGAAAAGCAACCTAATTAAACAAACTAATAGCCACACTAAGCTAATGACCCTGATTTTCTGCAATTCTCTCTAGATTGACAGGGTTCTCTGATGTGTGGTAGGATGTAAGTAGCTTTCAAAGATGTTTTCACGGTAGGAGCATTTATAAGAATGTCCTCTCCTGTGGAGTCTCTGGTATCTGCTAAGTCCCAAGCTCACGCTGCAGTTTTAATTCTCCGTAGGATGGATGCATTTGGCAGTGTTTCTCAGCCACTGAGTTTGTTTTTTTCAACTTGTACAAGCTGCATAGTTTAGGGCCAAACCCCCTGCTTCAATTTGATTTAAAGTGGCCAGCAGAATCCAAGTGTTGCTGTGATGGTAAATGGACAAAAGGAGAACTGTGTTTTTCATTCCTTATTTCCCTAGTACACCAGGCTAAAACCAGCTTCGATTGAAAAATTCCAACCAGCTCCAGTCACTACTTGGCATACCATCAAAAGTTGCCCTCCTGTTGTAGAGGAACAGGACTTCATGACTTCATGAAGCTTAAGGAATAGGCTGTAGCCATTACTGTTGTGTAGACTGTTATCTCAGATTTATGTTTCTCACGGTCACCAACAGTAGAATAAAGAGACAATAGATGATAAAAGGATTTTCTGGAAGTATTTCTGAGTCTGTATTAGTGTGCTGGGGTGAATGTGGAAAGGGATGAAGAGTGCAATTTTATGGATTTTAGTGTTGCCAGATACATAGAAAAACACTTGCAATTTGTTTACAAGTCAGTAAAGGTAGACCAGAAGTTTTGACATTTCCATGAAGGTTAGGAATGAAATCCATAACTAATCACAGTTTGTGGAGAATATGTGGTACTAGTTTGTCATGGAATGGGTCTGTGTCTTTCAGTATGAGATTCTACAGCAACTCCAAATTCCAGAGCAAAGCCTTGCATGTGTCTCACACATGATGCATTTTCCTCTCACATCTCCTGATGAAGATTTGCCTGTCCAAGCTTTCATACAAAAGAACCCTCTGCACATCACTAGTTTGTGGTGAGCTGAGTGAGCTAAGCCTGATGGTATCCCAATCCTTTTCCAGTAACCACTTGATACGTAGATGGGATCATTTTGTCATTCACCAAAGTTTTTTCTGTCTTCTTGCAAGTGGAAGCAGACTTGGTGCATTTTAAGGGACAGTCTGACATTCTCCCAAGACCAAGCACTCTGAATAAATATTGATTCTGCCAGGAGGGGCCCTAGTGCAGAGATGGGAATATGTTGCAGTCTCTTCCCAGTACCTTCAAACAGCACCAGACAGGCAGATCGCAGGTGGATAGGAATTTTATTAGGGATGTAAAATGGCTGGCTTGCTGCAAATCAGTTACATGTACTTGCAGCTACTGTTTGTAAGTAGTAGGCATGCTTGGAGAGATGCTACAACATGCTCCTACTTAAAAGGAATAAAAAGGCTTTATACTTGGGTGACGAGTTTTTATTCAGTAGTAGATCATCATCGATTTCTGAGGGAAAAAATTTAGTTGTTTCTCACCTGCATTTTATGGGTGCTTGAATTTTCAAGGATAGCAAACCTTCCAATGAATTTAGAGATCAGCATCATAAGGCATAGATCTGTATAGTATATTTTATCCAAGCTGTTCATAGAATTATGAAACCTATCCATATTTTTGTTTAAGGGATTCCTCCCTATCTGTGTCACCCAGTAGGACTCAGACTCCAATTATCATCAGGAAAGGCTGACTCTTTACTCCTTCTATTTGGAGCACTGGAATTCAGTCTATATTCAATTTCTCATAATCACAATTTGGGAATTTTCTTCTGCAAGATTCCTGTATTAAAAGTTTGCTTCAAAAAGAAATGTGCATTAAACAAAAAAATGATTCGAACAGCTTACAGCCAGGGAGAATCAAAATAGTTTGGACAGAGAAAAATATTATCTTTCTCTGAATCTCCACAGCATTCCTGAAAGCACTTCAAGCCTTTCAAATGGTACTTTAATCTATCAGTTCTGGAGAAATACAGTAGTGTGTTGCACAAGGTGTCTTATAAGTAGTTCAAAGCAAAGGAGACCATGTCTTTCTCTGTGTTTTAGAGACACTGGTGTCAGCTTCTTGTTACAGCTGCGTGTGAGCTTAAGCAGAGGCCGTGAATTCACCAGGCATCAGAAACACAAGTTTTAAGCCTCCAATTGCCAAACCCAAGATGTCATGAAAATTCCACAGTCAGGGAGGTACTGGAAGTGTGGAATAGCATCTAGACTCTGCAGCTTTGGGATTAGCCTTTGACAAGGTGATAGTGAGTTTGTTTACCTGATCCTCTCAAAATATCCTGCTGGTACAGACTCCTCCACAGACTTACACTATTTTGCTACAGTCAGTAGCTTTTACTCCTGTGAGGTTTTGGACTGGGACAGAAACAAAAGAGTTCAGGACTGGAGAAGCAGGAAGGCCAGTTCAAGAGCAGGGTGAGTCTGCATCCATTGCCTGAGCTGAGGCACTGAGCACAGGTCTCTGAACTAGAGCAGCGAAGGTTGTAAGGACCTTGAAACCTGAGCTGCAGAACAGAATCAGTCTCTGAGTCTGCTGGACACCATATTGAAACCATCCTTCCCTTTCATTCATTTGTAGTAATGCAAGGTTTTAAGTGAGAATGCAGGGTGCCCAGCTCCTGCACGGACTTATAGCAGAAACTGGCTCAATCTCTGCATGCAATTTACAGTATTCTGGACCAAGAAACACAGCTGCTTTGCCATTTGGATGCTAATCTGATGTCTTGGCCATCTAAATGCTTCAAGCACAGTCAGCTGCAAGGCTCATAGTCTTTAATCTATGAGCACAACCTGTGCAGCCATTGCCATCTTTCCTTGGTTAAGTTCTCCACTGCTTTCTCCAAGCCTCCCTCTCACCAATCCTATGGTGGATGCCACAGGCAATCTCATCGCTCCCAACTTGTTTATTCCATTAGAATAAACATTCTTCTAAGGGCACTTCCTTCAGAGGAGTCTTCTCTGCAGTTGCTCTCAACACTTGCAATGTCTACTCTCCTCATTCATACTCACAGGACTTTCTTTTCATTCATTTCCTTTATTTTGAGGAACAGCTGGGCACTCCAGCTGGTTCCCTCCAGGAGCACTTTCAGAAATGAGCTGATAATCTCAGCCCTTCTTGAGCCTTGAGGTTAGCTGAGGGAGAGTTGCAGATTAAATTAACAGTTTGCAAAATATTTGACGTTAAGGGCAGAGAAGTTGAGAACTAGTGGAATTTTCTATCTTGCCTGGGCTGTATCTCTTTCACCCTGGACTGTAAGTCAAGACTCAAGGATACAGAGCTTGTCTACTTTTTGCCTAATCATTTTAATCCTTTGATAGTGTTAAAATGGGAAGCTTCTAATTAAAATTAGAGCCTTGCACATCAATTATCCTTTAGGGGCCTGCAGGATGTTCTGTCAGAGGAGCAGAACACTCTGGGGGGAAAGCATTACTGAAGAGATGATTCTACTCAAGCATAGCCCCCTTGGACTTCTTTCACAGCACCAGAACTAAGGAAAGGATTTGCAGGGTTACTTGCAGGGGAGAATATGCAGCTTAAAAGACGTTTCTTTCCCTGTCTACGTCCAAAGGGAAAATAAATTTCACAGCAATGGAAATGGCCAATATCCCTCTGATCCACACTCAGAAAAGACAAAGGACAATCAACAGCCCATACTAAAGCATAGCCTTCTGCTTGGACTCTTTATGCTAAGAGGTGGTGATTAGCAAAGTTCAAATAAAACTATGATGAGGGTGAAATTAGTAGTTTTGGGAGACACGGTTCATATATCTAAGATGTCACCAAAGATGGAGGAAGAAGGTGATTTATTGTGGGTTTTGTAGTTTCTGACAGCTTCTGGAAACGTAAGACGTCTGTCAGATGATACCCTGCAGCTCTTCAATATGCACTGTCATTTCTGGAGTGTTGTGTTGTCTGGAAATTATTTTGTATGATGTAATGCTCTGCCCCCTTTTAAGGCCATGACCACTAAAGTTGCTGTCAGAGATCAGATACTGTGCTAGCATTTTATTATCCTTGATGACTTGTGCAGTAGCCACCCCATTTGTCTAGGCTGTTCCAATTTTGGGACTCAGCCTCTAGATTACTCACAACGGCAAGAATTTGCCTGGAGCCACTTCAGACAAGTAGAAGTAGCCTGCTTTTTCCATGACTTATAGGATATCTGAGGGAGGACACCTCTAGTTACTTGTCAGAAAAAGATATAACAGGTGGAAGCATCAAGCGTCCTTCATGAGGGCTGTGAATAACAAGACAGTAGTTTTCCTGTGGTCTGTCCATCATTGAAATGTTACTTTTACGTGCTCAGTGAAAGGTTCCTGAGAAAACAGAGCAAACCACCTTGCTTTTGCTACTTAGGGAAATTAGATAGCAGGTCGTAAATTAAATTATCCTTTTCTTTGGCTTTCTAGAATGTTCTTCAAGAGACATGAAGTGTAGAACAGGTCTGTCTGTCATGTCATCCCCCTTATTCCATGTTTGGAGAATCTGGTATCAGTATTTGTGTTCATACAACAAAAGAGTTGAGTTTAGGTGTGGTGCCAACCATGATCAAGTGTAACAGCAACACACTTCTGTTGAATGCCCCTAAAAAGAGTCCGAGACAGCAAATTTAGAGTATAAATTGTTAATTGCCCTATGACAAGGAACCTGACCTTAAGATCAAACATCAGTTTTTATTTGCAACTGGACATTCCCAGGGTGTTGGCTGCCACAGAGGTGGGACAAGTAAGATACAGACTGCTGAATCCAGTCCCACAAAGAAAGAGAGCAGAGTAGGTTTTGCCAAATCATGGAGAAAGATCCTGTATTAATTGACGGCAGTGCTTCTTTTGGGGTAGTATTATCATTATGTATGTGCAGTCTGGCTCATATTTCTCCCACTGATATAAGAATTTGTTAATGAGGGTGATCAGCAGGAGGCAGGACAGCAAAGGAGATTGGGAAGGTTTTGTCTGTAACTTGCCATTTCAAATCCAGTTGAGTTCAACAGTGACTGGTGGTTATTAATGTCTGATATTTCTTGCTAGGCCTGGCATGAAATAAATTAGCAAATTTTTCAGTTCCCCCTCAGAAAAACATCAACCATAACTGACATTAATTACATGCCTCATTGGCAGTCTTGCAGGGGAAGCAAAAACTGTAGTGGCTGTGCTCTCATTTCCTCCTAAGTTTTCAACACATTCAGAGATAGGGTCCTTGCAGGTCAGGTTGGGTGTAGAATGGTGACCTGAGCAGTAGACTGGAAGAGCTTATACTGATACAGATTTAAATGATATTTTGATATTTGTGCTCCAAGGGGACTAGCACTGCTTGTAAAAAACTTTGGCTAGAGATCTGGCAAGATATGCCCATGCAGCCACCTACTACTGGTGCCAATTCTCTGGGAGTTTGAACTGTTATTCCAAGAGTAAGTATGTAGATGGTGAGCATCTGTTTCTTCTCCAGAAACACAGCTGGCTCACAGTCTCAGCCAGAGACTCGCCACTAAATATTTGTTCCATGGATGAAAGTCATGCAGTTTCCAAAGGAGATTAGGATTTCCTATCAGGGGCCATGAGTACAGACTTAGAAGCTGATAAGATTGTGGCTGGGTTTTGAAGTGATGAAACATGGGAGAGTTCTTCATCTCATAACGAAAAAGGTAGCATTTTGGAATTGGCTATCAGCAAGTAAAAACCACTTTGATGGATAGGGTTAAAAATTAGAGAAGAAGAATGAGAGGGTAAAAAGCAGCTGCTGCTCCTCTTTTAGAACATGGTTAACTTAACCCAAAGGTTCCCTAAACCCTGAGAAACACATTCTATAAGGGGATAAAATGGAAAGGGGAGTAGTGTGAACTCACTGATTATGTTTTGAAGTTCAAAGACTGCACTGTACCTGTCCATCAAGGGAGACAGATGCCAAGGACGACTACCCAATTAAGCACTTACAACTGCAGTCCCTTAAACTCCACCTAAACCCTAACGAAATAGTATAAAAGTAAGTTGGAAGTATGGGAACTCTGGGAGAAAGATTTCATTAAAACTGATGGGACAGTCAACGGGCTGAATCTTGCTTCCCCCTCAAAGGGATGCATATTGGGTAAAACCATATTCAACACGTGTTAAATACTACTTTTAGGTCTAGAGCTTGTTCTTGCTATATAAGTATGTTAGCATATTGCTTTGTATTAGAGCCTGTGTTTATGCTTGCTTTGTGGTATCTGTAGATTGCTTTTAACATATTTTTGCATACAGACCCTATCACTGCATGACTTATGGACCTTATTAACTTGTCACAATTTGTATCAATGAAGAGTGTGTTTTCTGTACACTGTTAGAGTTATTCCTTATAAGGTGCTGACAGTTTCTGGTGGTGGATAACACTTTGGGAAGATTCACTGAGGTGGTCTCCATTATCTATTGGCTCAAGCCCCCCCCCCCGAATGTACCCTCTGATTTTGTGAATCTGTCCAGTGAAGGTCCCTGCCTTTACGGGACACTGAGACTGACCAGATGAAAAGGGTTTTGGCTTCCCAGGGGCACTGACGGGCAAATAAATTAAGGGTTGAGAGAATTACCCCTCCCAAAAGGCCAGGTAAATCCCCCCTTTTCATATGACACACCTTTTTTTTCCTTACAGACACGTTACTTTTTCCATTCTATTGTGGTGGTTTGCTTATTTCTTTAGCCCCTTTTTACTGCAATTATAGAATCCCTCGGAAAGTGTCCCACTTACACACCTTTTCCCTAGGATATGAGTCCCTGGGGGAGGCTTCCTGTAGACTGTTTGCTTAGACACCTGTGCACTGTAATGTGTGTCTAATTGAAATTGCATTAATGGTATGATTCCATTACAGACAAGTAAGATGCTTGCTGCAAGAACACTCCCAGCGGGCCTTGAATCAGCTGCAATAGATAATTTATAAAGTGCTGTGGATCTGCTCAAAGCTCCAGTGTTAAGTACAGGAGACACAAGGCTATTTATTATTAACACGACATTATTCTTTCTGCTCAGCAAAAACTGTAGGTCTGGGATGAGCTAAGCTCTATGAAAGGTGAGATTTGGAACTGTCAGTTTGACTGAGCTGTTCCTCAGACATTGCCTCTAAGTCTGTGCCAGCTTTTGAACTTTGAAAGATAAAGTTCTCGTCTCTGTTCTGTCATGGTATTCCGAGAGTTTTGTTGGTGGTCTTTAGATTTTCTTGCTTTGCATAGTAATTTTTATGAAAAAACTGGTGGGGCAAAAAAACTAAGAGCTGCTCTGAGGTAGGCCAGTTTTAAAGAGGCAAGTCAGGTTGCTCTAGACCCAGTCTTAAGTTATCGCAAACCCGAGTTTCTATCCTCACTTCCACATTTCTGCACGTATTTCCTAGACTGCATCTTCAAGAAGCTTTTTCTATCTCAAACATAGACTACCACTGTTTTGCCAGCAAGAAAAGAGGAATATTTTTTTGATATAACAATAAGGTGGTGAAAGGGTATTCACCTTAGAAATGGTTATCCAGACTAAACTACAGTCCCACACCATCAAAGGGCCCAAGTGAGAGAGGTGGAGAAAGCAGAGATGAAAGAAAGAGGGTCTTATCTCCTTCTGAATCTTCAGTTCCATGTTCCTCTTGCTGTAATTTTCTCTCCCTAGAGTCTGCTGTAATACCTGCCTGGTATTTCTCTCTTTGACAGTTCCCCTCCCTGAAGCAGCCTCATCTAACTTTGGGGGAAGTTTAAAAACACAGACACAGGCAGCACTTACTGAAGAATCAAAGATCATGAAAGAAAGGCATATGAAAGGAAAAACTAGAGGCAAATTTTTCTTCTCTTTGTCTTGCATCCTCTCTCTCCTGTTCCCCTGCATTTTTTGTTATTGTTCATGCTAGGGTCCTGTTCTCCTGCAAGAGAGCGCTGGCAGGAGATCCTGCTCTCAGCTCTACCTCGCATGAGTATATTTTACTTAAGTGTACAAAGGTATAGTAGCAACCAGAGCTGCTTCAATTTGGAAATTAAAGCAGAAATCCGTGAAAGATGAAGACTTCACAGAAAAGCTTTGCATGCCTTTGTGAAGCTGTTCTGGGATAGTTCTCCTCTTCTCAATAGACTTTAGGAAACATTACATGTTTTTATCTTCTAAAGAGAGTGAATATTCTTTGCAAACTTCTCACCCTCTTGACCTCTTTGTAATTAGTTCTGCTAGCAAGTCATTAGCAATTGCTATTACAACAAAATTTGAAGTCAGAAGTAGAGAACCAGTATGACCTTCTTATTCTTCACTCATCTCCCTCCACTCTACTACATGTGTAGTCAGAGCTGCCACCAATAAAAAAAGTAATACTTAAACTGTGCACTTGTGAGGAAAGGAGGGGAGGTTCTTTTGGTGCCAAATCTTCCACATCCATGCAGAACTTCCGGTCTTTTGGCAGTAAGATGCGCATTTTTAAGGGGTCACGCATTGAGATTGTCAGTAGAAAATTTGCCCTCCAAAAGAAGAAACTTAGAAAAAGTTTGGGGTTTTAAAAATGCTTTTTTCTTTATAAATAGAAGGAAAGTGCAGGCTTCAGGGCTTGAGAACTGAGACCAGACACACACTAGGAAGTATGGCCTTTTCAGTTATTTATTGGGTTGCATTTTTCATTTATAATGTTTGACAGTTGATCTTTATGAACTCCTTCCTCTTGTCCCACTGTCTTTTTCTTTATTTGTACTTTACACAGCCTAAATATTTGTGGGAGCATCTGGATTAACAGCTTTAGAGACTTGTAGGGAGAAATGAACATGTGCATTTAACGATTCCAGCAGCTGAGAATCGAATGCAAACTCCACTAAAAGTCATGGAAGAGAAGAAACAATCAAAGAAGAGACATAGGAACTGTGGCTGAGCACAGTGCATATGTCTATGAAGACATACAGGCGCACCTGCAGAAACTTATCTGCTGGCCTCCTGACTCCCTAGAGAGATCACTAAGGAGTGTAGCCCTATTGTATTGTCTGTCTAATGATGTATGCTACTCAACTGGCCAGCTGGCTGCTTATCATTTTGAATTTTTTTAAGTAATTGGTGGCTTTTAACCTTCAGCTTTGGTTCTTCACCTAATCTATCAACATCAGTGGGCTAAGCAAAAGAAAATCAAAAGCAAAAGAAGATCAATGTGGCCCTCCCTTACCAACCTGTCCTTGAAAAAAGCCTGGATGGGCTGCTATCAGCACAAACATGTTCAGAGACACTTTCTCTCCTCCTGCTGAATTGTTCTTGTTTCCTCTTTCCCCTTCAGATGTGAACATGAACCAACAGGTAAACAAAGACAGTAAGCTTGACTGTGAGTCTGCCTGCAATCCAGAGCTCCACTCTGGGAAAAAAGTCTAGCAGCAAAACTGTCTCCCATGCGACCAAAAGATGTAACTTCCAGTGGTTCAGTTTGAAAAGTGTAATCTAAATGCTTTTCTTTCAGTTTCGTTTTTTTGTTTTTTATGAAGCGGGTTTGTCCAAGTGGCTCAAAGTTGGCATTACTTTCCTTTCATGCCTCCTGCCACACAGCTGGGATCCTAGCAGTCCTCATTGCCCTGGCTCAAACAGTGCTCTTTGGATTCCAGGCTGCTTGCTAGGAAAATCTGGAGTATCCCAGCTGGAGCTGGGTTTGCCAGGTTCTCAATTCTGCCCGCTGATCAGATACACAGGAGCACGTATGAAGAAATGGGCACATTTCTGCCAGAAAATTCAATTAAGCAAATACATTCCCATTAAATGTTTTAACTCTGTTAAACCATCATCTTTCAAATGGAGAAGTGTTCTACACAAAAACTTACATCCAGCTTTACTCATTAGTGCATCCATTAATGAACAAAAGGTGGGTTGTGCTGAAGACCAATAATTGAAATGCTTAAATCCCTTCCATCAAGAGCAGAACAGAGTAATGCTGAAGTGTTTGGTTCCATTTTACCACTTCAATCTTTTCCGCAGATATTAAGAACCTTGTTAGAGATTACTGTCCTCACTGAAAGACAGAGACAGGGCTGACATAGGGAATAACTTGGTCTTATACTAACTCAGTGGAAACTCTGCAAAAGCATCCGTTCCTGAGTTACCTTTTTGCATTAACTATGCCAGTTTATAGAAGCTTTTGCAAAACCCCAAAGAATAAGTATTGTACAGGGTTTGTGTTACAGGATACAGTTCACATTCAATTAAATAGCTTTAGAATAAATTTGTGCCTTAATTTTAATCTCAAAATAGCAGCGTTAGATGGCCATAGGGTATCAGACAGCCCAACAAAACCATATTTACACCAACAACTTGAGCTGTGTGCTATCATTCTGTGGACCAGCTAACAAAAACTACCAGGATGTAGCCTATGAGGTTCTCAGCACCACACATATTGGGTAGAAGTACCTGTAGGTCTGTACTGCACAGACAGTAATACACACTAATGATTTAACAACTACTTTCCACTTGCAGCTTACTTTCCTGAGGGGGGGAAAAAGTTAGCATGTCATTTGTTCTGATATCATTTGAACCAATTTCACTGAAAAGTTTCAGAAGCATCAGTATCAGAGACTGTTAAGCAACTCTGGTTTTATTTGGGTTTTTTCCTGGAATTGGAACAGTTAGGAAGAGATAAGTGTCCTTTCAAAGAGAATGGGAGTTCACCTCCTATCAAACAACAGAAAATGTAAAGGGAGAGAGGCAAAAAAACCCCACCTTAATTAAAGCTCTAACCAAATCAACTCTTAGTCCCAAGAGTTAGCCAATATTCTTTGTTTCTAGTGCCTGTGACAAAGCCTTCAGCAAGCTGAAAGTACTGTCATGAAATAGCAGATAAGAATATTCTGAAAATCACAGGAGCTTTTATTAATAACAAGCATCTCTAGAACAAGAGTCCCTGTTCTTTAAAGGTTATTCAGGAAGATGTGTCATGGCACTAGGATGTTTGGGGTTTTTTTGACAGTGATGTTCAGAAATAGTGTTGCCTCATCCCCTTTATTGAGGGCTGACATTTTTTGTCACACACTTCACAAGTGAATCACATTTCCATATTGAGTCTCCTGACTGATTCTCTCAACTGCATCTGTCATTGTTTGCTGCCTTTATACCCTCCAGTGGAACAATCTCTTGTGATGCATCCAAGGCAAGAATTTGAATAGGAAACAGGAAAGACTGAGCATGTAGCTCCTGCTGACATCCTACTCAGCATTTCTTCTATCACTAGCTCTTTTAAGTGCTTCTTATTGGTAAGCCACTGCTTTACAGATTACAGTTTTGAGGGATTTCTCAATCCATTCTCCCATCCTGATTGATGGAACATTGCACCTCAAGTGGATGCAAGACATGGGAGGAAGGATTTATGAAAAGGCCCTCAGATTAAATTGGTTATGTGTAAAGAAGCTGTTTTTACTCTTCCAATCAAATTTTGTGCTGCACCAGTTAACAGTGACAAATTGATTCCTCACTGGTACAGAGAACTGAGAGACTTTGATGTTAAAAGCATCAAGACACAACAATGTCAAAGATATAATTTAAAAGGCTCCAAGGTAAAAGGTGAATTCTTAGCTGGGATTACAAGCAGAGATGGAGTAGGACAACTTCATTTTTAACACCTTGTGATTTTTATATTGATGTAAGCTGCTACCATTCTTTCTTAGCATCATCTTACAATCACTTTGTAACTGATGTAAATGACTGCTGACAACTGATAGTTACACCAGCCATCCAAGTGTGAGGTTAGTAAGAGTGCGTAGACAAGTAGCAAAGGATTCCCTTCATTTTGGTGTATCTGGAGGACAGTATAAAAAAGATAGAGACACTTAAGCTGCAAAAAAGTCAGCTTTTGGTACATTTGGTATTGTTCTTTGAGGACAAAAAATAAAATGGGTTTTGGCTAGTGTGATGTTGATTATTTCTAATCCAGATTTATTGGCTAGCTACAAACACACTGTTAGAAATCAAGACTTCTACAGAGAAAGGGTAACCTTCCTTCCCAGTCACTGCTGTTCTTGTACCAAATGGTGGACAGAAATGTTTTGCTAGATTTTTTTTTTCCCCTTTTCTGCTTACCTTCTAGGGAAATTGCTTTATAAACAATAATATAATAGGGCTGTGAGGCCTTCTATGCACAGAGATTGGTCCCAGTGAAGACATATGGCAGCATATGTTTCTGTGCATTTTCCGATAGAGCAGCCATCTCCCTGTGGTATTTAAGCACGGTATAATTAGCTGTGTACAGAAGTAGAGTGTTGATAACGTTTTGCTGGAAGAGTGCCATCAACATGACTGTTCTTGGTATTGGTTGCCGTAAGTAACACTGTCTTTAGAGAACACTCATTGGAAATCTGTGGACTGCTCTTGCACACCCTGAGCTCTTTTATGATTTTATCATTAGTGGTGCCTAGAGGGTAGTCCTTTGAGTTTTGAATGTTTAACAGGAGAGAGGTTCTGGCCCGTTTGTTTAGCTATGTATCTTTCTGATTGCAGTTTGACAGGATTAAGCCCAACTGCACATTGAGATCACAACTGGTCTACTCCCTGTTCTGACATACTTGCTCCCTGTTTTTTCACAGCTTCTGTTGGCAGTTCTAAAGATGAAAATAATAATTAAAAAAAAGTTGAAAAAAAATCTAAGAATATTTCTTCTTAAAGATTTTCAGTTTCTTTCAGGATCTCTTCCCTGTTTTCCCTGTAATCAAATCTTCTTGTCTTTTTGCCATTCCATGCAGAGAGAACCCAGGAATTACAGACTACCATGCAAGAACTACCCAGAGAGACAAATGAAAGTAAGACACATATGTGAAAATAAGTCTGTCTCAGAGAGTACCCAACAGCAGAGATTCAGAGAAGAATGCAGAAAATGTAGGGTCACCACTGATGAGTAGGAAAGGGCAATATCCATCTTTCTGTAGGCAATTAAAGACTGATTTAAAGGATTATAAATTCTATTTGACCCCTTTTACAGTAACCTTGCATGTCCCATTATGCATGCAAGCATCCTGTAATCTTAATGAGTATTGTTAATGTGTTAAATTGTGATAATTGTAGAAATGAATCCCAACAGTTAATAATACAATGGTAAAAATATTTTCCGATCCTAAAAGTACTGCTTTTGGCTTCCTTTTCTCAATTCGTAAAATTTTGTTCTGTGCTTACACATTGCTTCATTTTCAGCAAAGCTGCTGAGGCATGCCTTGACATCTGTAGGGAAAGAGGTAAAGTGTCAGCCCTGAGCTCTGATCCCATAGGTCTGTGCAACACAGCACAGCTCTGTGATGGCTTCCCTGTTTGTTGGTCACCAATAGCATGCAATTGTGTGGCTATGTTCCTCCTGAACCCAAGCTAATTCACAGCTTTGATGCCTCAGCATGATGCACTCCAGGTCTTTTAGCTCCAAAATATCATGCAAGGTGGGCTTGACATCACAATGCTCATAGTGCATTTATTTCCTGCTGTTGGCTGTTCTGTGGACATGACAGATGGCCAAACACATCACCAGCTCCTCTAGCTGAGTATTCTTTAGCAACAGAAGTAGTATCAGTTTTTCTGTTCTGCAGATAGTAGGGCTATATGATCTCACACAGCACCACAACAGGCACCCTGCTCAACAGACATTCTTGTCATTGTTGTTATTGAATTATGCAAATGGATTTGCAAAAGTAAAAAAGGAAACAAAACTTTAGATTGGGAAAAGGAGTTTGTCATCTTCCCCTACCTTCACTTGAAATATGTCAGGGTCTCCAGAAGAAAGCTGAAGGCACAATCTGGCTGCTTCAATTCAGAAGGACTGACTCAGGTTGGAGAGAGGAAGGGTTGAGTCCTTTAAAACTATATAAAATCTACACAAAATCTGTATTACTATGCAGAGTGATATGGGTGTTAGAGCAAAGTCCTCAAATATATTTTGCTGAGGTACTAGTGGCAAAGACAAGAGCAGCTCTTACTTCTGCACATGTAATGGAAGAGGCTTTTTTTGTGCTCAATAGGTGTTTTTCTGCCAGTTTAAAATAGCCTGTGTGTTGCACCAGAGCTTGAGATCCCAGGTAGTCTAGATTATATACTGAAAGAAGGAATGGCAGGAAGCATATGCTTACTTCTCTGTATTTATCTCAAGTCTATTATTTGGGGCAGCATTTATTTTGCCACCTTGTTAGTTTTGAATTTAGAGAAGCTATCAGGTCAAATGGGTGCAGTATTTCAGTTTGTCCTCTGCTTCTTAATACCTTTTGACTGGATCAGCACTAAGGAAGAGCATCCCTTATCAAATATTTTGTCCATAGATGCCGAGAAATTTGGCCTGACCTTTTGTGGTTTTGCAGTATTAATAATGGTTTCTTCTTTGCTGTGTGTGCAAAATCTGAGTTTGACTGCCTTTATGTTCTACATGGTAGGTACACTTGCTGGTGTTGTGCATTAATCCTAGAGTTTGTGTAATTTTTTTTCACTTTATTCCCCAACCCTCTTGTAACTCTAGAAGCTGAGAAAATTAACTTTTGGAGGAAATATAGCTGCAATCTCAGTAAAAACAAAACAGAAAAAAAAGATTGAAAAGTATAAAATACTTCATTTTCTCAGAGGTTATCAGTTCCTCAAAAAAACCCAGGGGCGCATAAAATTCTGCTTTTTGCTAGCAAAATCACTAAAGAGATGCCTGGGATTGGTGAAGATAGAATAGAAGGAACAATGTTTTGGAGTTTTCTGCTGGGACATTGGCTGGAAAGCTCAGGAAAAGCCATGTGTCCTGTGGCTGTGAAGGAGGAATGCTGGCTTGTTTGAAGTAATTGGGAAAGCAGCCTGTACCCCAGCTCTCACTCTCACTTGTGTCAGTCTGAACTACTGTGCATAGCCGTGAGTGTGCAGCCACATTTATATTCCCTTCCCCACACAATCTTGCGCCAGAGTGCAGGGGCTCCATCGGAGGTACGTTTCTTGGTCACAGTTTGGCGGTCACAGTGTTACAAAAGATTTCCGGCTTTTCTAACCTGCAGTATAGACAGGAAATAAGAGTGGAGAGAAAGATAAAAACAAGAAGAGAGCAAATGAGGTTTTCTCAAGCCAGGGCTTCTCTGCCTTGAATTGGTGCAGATAGAAGAATAGGAGGAAGGAGCCTTTGAGAGCTGCTGGAGAGACAGGCTTCTATTAATAACCTTGTTTATGTGATCCCAAGGCATTGTTAGAGGAATTTCTGCAGACTGAAAGTTTCTTTCCTTGTTGCTTGGGATTTACCCACCTCAATTTTTTTATTTTACTCTACACAGAGAATTTTTAAGGAACATTTTCTGGGAGAGACTGCCTTTATCCCTCCTTACTCCCACAATGTTTCATGTCCTCTAAATAGACATGAAAACCCTCACTTTGACCCTCACACTTAGACCTAAAAGAGCCTCCCTTTTCAGCCATGGTTCCAGTTGAGAAAATTCTCTCCTTTCCTCCGCACAGCAAAGAATGTTGGCTTGTGACTGCAAAAGCCTTTCCGTGCCAGTTTTTCTCTCACCTGTGTTATTCACAACTACTGTTTCCTTTAAGCTCTCCTTATTTGCTCCCACCATAGCAAACATTCAGAAAGGAATTGTGATTGTTTGTCCCACATCCTCAGAAACTGCCATTGTTTGAAGCAGCAGTGGACAAAGGCTTGGAGAGTTAAAAAAAGAACATTCAACAGCAATCTTCGGCAGTACAATAGAGGTGGAAAGTGTGCTTTTTGGTAGTGATGTATACTATTCATTGGGATATATTGTAAAGTAATGAGGGTGACCCTTCTCAAAACAAGGCATCTGTGATAAACTATCCCACCATCCCTTTATTTCCCTTTTTCTGCTCTTTCCCCTTCTCAGAACAGTGCTAGCTTCTGGTATTTTCTGCTGATGATTACCCTATATGGAAAAAAACCTTTCACTGATACAACTAAGGGATGTTATAAACAAGTCACAGGGTGTCTGTCTCCAGATCACAACTCCTGCAGAGCCTCTGAGTATCCTTTATATCTGCTGCTATCAGACCAATCTTTCCACACCAAAACAAAAGGATTTTTAGCCCTTCCCAGTGAGAGCCTGAGGGGATGCAGAAGTGCACGGCAGTTCTTGAAACAGAGCATCTGATTTTGGTAATAGGACTGCAATATTCAAGCTACTACTACTGCTGTAGAACACAGATGAACCAGATCGAAAAGACAATTCTTTAGGTGTTGTTAGGAAAGGAGAGATTTTCTGTGGGGTTTGGGTTTGGTTTTTTAATCTTTGTTTTGTATTTTATCGAGGTACTTTCTGCATTAAATTAAATTAGCAAATGCATTAATTCAGGCATGCAACTTCCAGTAGCAGTCCCATAGTCACAGGAGCTTCTGTCTGCATTAGCATATCTATGCTTAAAGCTAGGCCATCTCAGCAACTTAGAGAACAATGTACTGTATAATTTAACAGAGAACAGAAATGACACAAAACAAAGAACTGTGGTATGTGAGAGGCTGGAAGGAAAGCATATCAAGAAAAACCTTTAAAATACTACCTTTTCCCCAAAGTCTACAAGAAGAAAAACCCTACAATATGCTCGTAGCCCACCAACACCCAACAACTATGTAAATTTGTGCCACTTTGAGACCTACTGGCAGCAGCTTCTCTTCAAGTTTGAAAAATTCAGAAATTTAAAGGCTGATCCAGCTGTCTGAGAACTGAGGCAGGAGCATGCTTATCAGGACAAACATGTCATGTAAAGTATATCTGTGTTGTCTTGTGACCAGGCTTGTTACCTGTGGTTTGATATGGTATGAAATAGTCCACGCAATGTGAACTGAAGCCAGACCTACAAATTTTAAATCGTCTGGTAAAGTTGTTTTGTTTTTTTTCACCAAGTGCCTCCAGAGGCAGCCAATACAGAAGATTTTCAAAGGAAAATAAATATTTCCAAGTACTGCCCTTGACTTAGTATAGTACTTGGATAGATGGCAGTTATCTCAGGAATTCTTCCATGGTGATATTTAAGATTATTTTAGAGTGCACCTGTAAAAATCTGGTATATCAGAAATTTCAGGTTTGTCCTCCTGTGTGCCTCCTAGGAATCCCCCCCATCCTAAAGGAATTGGTTGTCTGAAAGATTTACAAAAGACACGATTCCATACAGCCTCTGCAGCCTTCAACTAGAGCAACTGTTCTGCTGGCATCCTCTGTGCCTAAGCCCACTGGGAACCTATAAGAAAATCCTGCCTTCCCCCTGCTAGTAATGAGTAAGTGCTGGAGGCACTTTCCTGTATGTATTGACTCTATGTCCTTTGAAGCTGAAGTTCCCACAGTGTATAAAGGCTGTATCACTCCCTTTGATGCCAGATGAAGCCTAGGGTCACTGTATTTGACCTCAGTAACTCAAGGTTTGAAATGGAACAAAAAAGAGTCAGTAACCACTAGAAGTAGCCCATGAGGTTTGATCTTGCATAATATAATACTCCATGACAAGAGCTTCCACTGTTGCCAGAGCAAAGAATGTGACACACAACACAGGCAATCTCAGTTTTTCATAGCAGAGAATTGGAGCAAGCATATCTGTAGAGAGATTCAGTGATAAACATCTCCTCGTAACCCATTTGTAAATCCCTTCAGTGTGATGAAATTGCCACTACTGGTCTAGTAACAGAATGTTTAAAGCCATCTGGCAAAATTAAAATGAGTGGAATTTTCTCCTTTGTGCACAGAAAGCGCCTGTGCACCAAACTCCACAGCGTTTCCAAACTGTTTTACATGGAAGAGGCCTATAAAGGACTCCCTTCTCCAGCTGCTGGTCTAATAACTAGCAGCACTGACTTTCATTTCTTGAAGCAATCATTCTCATCTGGGTGATGATGCTTTCCTGGACTCTGGCATTATGCCATCTCATTTTCCATAAGCCAGGCTGCAAACACAAAAAGTCCACATTGCTGGCCAAGTGTTTTACAAGGAGAAAATCAGCAGGTCTAATGTTGAAATTATTGATATTATTTTAAATAGGTCTAGTAAATACAGTGAAATTAGCCCTGTCATCTCAGTCAGAGCAATCAAAAGAGTCATTAAAACTTAATAAAGTTGAGTGATTCAGCTTTTGCTGTAATATTTTCAATCCTACTTCAGATTTTAGCTTGAGAGTGTAAAGTCTAGGCAGAAGCGATAAGAAGGGCTCGGTAACTGAAATCAGTGCTATCTCCTGCTACCTACTGTCTCCTAAACTTCCCCTACTAATACTTCTTTGCAGTACCGAGAGTTTCAAGCTCATTCTAAGTGCACATGTTCAAGCAGTCGCAAAACCCAGATGGAGATGCCCGGCCTAAATAGCCTAGGATCTCATCTCCAATAAACCCCCATCAAACCATGAATCCTTGTACCCTGCAAATGCCCAATATCCAGTATCCAGTACTTCTGGTGAACATAGCAGTGCCATCATGCACACAGTGACGCAAGACACAGTGCTGCCCAGAGCCACACAGATGTGGAAGCTAGCCAAGTGCTACCTACAGTGTACACTAAGGCAGATCTTCTCATTTATTCTTTCTGGCAGGTGCTTTCTCCCAAATGTTGATTAAAACTTGGAACAGCTTTCTGCTCAGAAAAGGATATAGCTGTACACTTCAACTCCCTGGTACAGCAGATGGTAACAGTGACTGTTGTGGTGTGTTCAATGGTTAGATGTTTCCAGAGACTCAGGTTGCTGCTTTGCTTGGCTGAATTCCTTTTCATAAATGTTTACTTTTGAAAGAGATTTATTCAGAAGGGGGAAAATATGCCACAGAAAACTGTGGTCATCAGACGAAACAATCTTAAAAGCACGTCCTTATTTCAGTCAATAGTAAAAACAGCAGGTTAGCTGTTATATCTGTGTGTTAAACAAAGGCACTCACTGTGAGCAGAGAGTGGGCACAGTCACATAAGTTCAGCTGATATACACTCATCAAGCTGTAGTAACTAATTTACTTGCAATTGTTTCTCCAAGCCCTAAATCAGAGGGTTGTAAACTGTGCTAATGCTGTGCCTTCTTTTCCTTGGAATAGAAGGAAAGGCTAAAACACTGATTTACCAGAGGCAAGAAAAACAGTCTTGGCTAAAATCTGAGCAGTTAAAAAGTACACCTTAGATCCAAACTAGGCATTTCAGCTTTTTCTCTACTCAGACAGCAATTGAGTTCACATGAAATTTTGGTCATGGGGTCAAAATGCACTTTACAAGTTTTTCTCCCTGTGTTATACATAATCCTTGGTGGTGGATCACTGGACAATGTCCCTGTATCTATCTCACTCTCATGGAGACTTCCACCAGAAGGAATCCTGTGTACTTTCTTTATGCTCAAGCTTAAATTACATTTGTTCTAAGAATCTGTATGTCAGATGAGCTTTTTAACATGAAAATCTTCATTGTGTTTGCCAAACAGTGGGAACAGGCATCTTGATAATGACCAGCCAGCTTATCTTACTCTACAACACCCCAGAGTGGGCAAGAGACAGGTATATGCCCACACCCTGGAGTATGAATAGGCATTGCAGTAATGAGCCTAGTTACCTTGATAATACTTGCAACACACAAAGGGTAAGGAGTGACTGAAGAGCAGGTGGAGTGGCTTATTCAGACCCCATCTCAGCCATTCTGCTCTCTGCTGTCACTGAGGCACCGACTGGGTATGATTAACCACTTAAAGCTCTTTCTTCTCACTGATGGGAAGTGATTCAGAAATGTATTTCTCCCCTCTGAGTGAACTAGAGAAAATGTGTGGAGAAAAGAGGGACCGTCTTGTTTTATTTTCTGATAGCTCCACGAAAACCGAATGGCCTGTGAAAAATGTTCTACTGAGAATTGGAGAGTATTTGGCTTTAAATCACCCTAGTGAGGTGATTCAAATCCCCAAACTAGATGGTCAGGTGCATCTGTTTTAACCATGGCAGTCAGAGACTCAAACATGAGGTGTCTTTCTTTGAAAGCTGTGTATCTGTTCTGCCATTCCACGATTATCTCGTACTTGTGGTATTGAACTGGCAATACAGGGAAAACCACCATTCTCTCACACAGGGAGCATGTACTCCTCCACCCTTAGGCTACAGAACTTTGCTTTTCACAAGGTTGATATAATCTTTACAGGTAGGATGGAAAATCCCTTTCTGACAAAAACTGGTGCCTGAAATTTCAGACCTGTGTTAAGACAGAATTAAATATGCCCATTTGGTTCACACAGGAAATTAGGCAGCACTGAACTGCAGTTATCTAGCTTTCTAGTGATGAGTTAAGTTTGGTTTTGGAAAGCACTGCATTCAGTGAAAATGGAAGTTTGTTAAGCAGCCTCCAGACACATTCATTTCTGCATTTTCAGTGCCTAAATATTTGCCATTGCCCACATGGGGATGCTGACATGGCATGAACTTTCTGCAAACATTCCCTGAAATGGCAGTCTGGAGACATTCAGCAAAAGGCTTAGTCTGGGTTATAGAACTGAGTGTGTCTGTGTTCTGATGTTTCAATTAACAAGAGAAAGGTTTAGGTCCATTGTCCCCCCAAAATTTTTTTATTCTTTTTTACTTTGTATGACATGTGACTCTGACAACCAGATGCAGAGTTAAAGTTTTCTAGAGCTGTTTTAGTTTGTTCTTAATTTTCAAATGTAGAAAAAGACAGCAAAAAGCAGCTGAAGATGGTAGTCCAAGATTAAAACTTAGGATCAGTTTCTCAGTTCATATTCAGTGATTTGCTGGGCAGCTTGGGCCCTTGTACCTTGATTTTCTCCATACAATGGGAGAACCACTTAGCAGCTCCCATAGTTATGACTTTGATGCTGTTCCAGCATATTTTGCTATCTTTTCTCTCACCAGGAGGCAGAACATTTTGTCAAATGAAGTTAGGTATTTTGGCTGTTAACCTCCATTGAATGGTAGAAAACGCAGAGCTGGGACATTCAGTAGGAACAAGAGATACCACGACTTTTCCTCCCTGATAACCACTATGGAACGGAAATAATCTTGACCCCATAGAAGAGTGAGTGCATCATGGAAAGCAACTGGAAATCCTTTGCCAAGCAGCAGTGGAAAGGTAGCACAGAAGCATTCCTGCTGTTCATTCAGAACTGCCCACCATGAGTTTAACTGTTTTTTTTTCGAGAAACAGAAATAGCCCTGTGTGATGCTTGTGAATTAACCCAGACGATTCCACAAGAACAGGGACGATTGTACTAGGAATCACAAGCCTGATATTTATATTCCAGGAAGAGATGAGAAGAGAGACTGCTTAGCAGTGATCCCCATCCCTGCCTATTCCTGTATCCTGAGCTTCCATATAGTGGTGTCTGTTTATTTGACACAATCCAGAAAATGTAAACAGTTAGTTTAAAATTAGATAGAGAACCTCTAGGGGAATGATGAAATAGAAACATCGTAGATGGCTGAGCTTATTATGTATGTTCACTTAGTGAAAGAGGCACAAAGATGAATGCAGTGGCTTGTTTACCAGTCACTAAGTGTACGTGAACAACTCGATGAAATGGCATGAGCAGGATGTGCCGCTTGCCAGCAGTCTGCAGAGACTGCGCACTCCATTATGCTGTGAAACCAGTTATATTCATCTAAGGGGCATTTTGCATGTTGCTGGATAGTGTGGTCTAAAAAAGCTATACTTTTGTGTTGTGTTTGCTTGACCTTAGCTACCAGCAAAACTCCTACCCAGCTGCTTGCTTGATCCCACCCACAGCAGGACAAGGGGAGAAAGAAGGAAGGACAGGAGTGAAAAAGCTCATGGGTTGAGATACAGACACAGAGACTGCTTACTAATTACTGTCACAGTCAAAACAGACTTGACATGAGATCCCATATGGAGTATTACATCCAGTTCTGGGGTCCCCAACATAAGAAGGACATAGACCTGCTGGAACAAACCCAAAGGAGGGCCATGAAGATGGTCAGAGGGCTGGAACACCTCTCCTGTGAAGACAGTCTGGGAGGCTTGGGGTTGTTCAACCTGGAAAAGAGGGAAAGGGCTCAGAGGAGTTCAGGGGAGACTTTAGAGCAGCCTTCCAGCACCAGCTGGAGAGAGACTTTTTACAAGGACATGCAGATATGGGGCATAATAGGACAAGGCAGTATGGCCTTAAACTGAAAGAGGGTAGGTTTAGATTAGGAATTAGAAAGAGATGCTTTACTTGAGGGTGGTGAAACACTGGCAAAGGCTTCCAAGTTGTGGATATCCCATCCCTGGAACTATTCAAGGCCAGGTTGGAGGGGGCCTGGAGCAACCTGATCTAGTGGATAGTGTCCCTGCCCATGGCATGGAGGTTGGAAGTAGATGATCTTCTTTAGACTCATGTCCAATGCAAACCATTCTATGATTCTATGTTTCTATGACTTTAGGAAATTAATTTATTGCCAATTAAAATTTAAATGTAATTACTAATTTGGGTAGTGGGAAACAAAAAATGCCAAACATTAAAACAACACCTTTCATACACTCTTTCTCAGGGTCAACTTCATTCCTTTACTCCTTTATTCCAGACTCCTTTACTCTCCCCAGGCAACACAGCAGGGACTAGGGTTACGGTCAGTATGTAGTGGTTTCTCTCTGATGTTCGTTTTTGTCTGATACTTTTTCTCTGCTTTTGTGTGGGTTCTCCATGGGCCATATTTCCTGTCAGGAAAATCTGGTCCTGTGTGGCTCTTGTGTGGGCTCTCATACAATCTGGAGGAAATATATGTTCTAGTGCCATAGAAACCTCCTCTTCCTCTGACCTTAGTGTTCCTCTGCTGGCCCTGGGACTGAGACGAAGTCTTGCTTGTGAGTTTTTTGTGGGTTTTTTTTCTTCATCCATTAAGACACCAGACCCATCCTCACTGGTTTCTAGGTGATATTTTCATTATGTGGAGTCATAATTTTGTGTGAGAAGTGGCCTGAGCAGTGAACCTTTGAGAGAAAAAGCACAAGAGGCTGTGTGCAAGAGATGACAAATCCAGAGAAGCTAAGTAGGGTGGAGATAAGAGGAATATGACAGTATCGTGAAGAGAATAATGACTGACAAACTTTTCCCAAATTGCATGGTAATAAATGTAGTAGGATAACACGGGTGTTTGGATCTACTGGAGGAGAAGACTGAAGGCTTACTGGCATCTGAACCTTGTATCCCTGTTGGGTAAATTTATCCTTTTACCCTTCTTCTTATACCCCACTTCCTTTTGGCCTGATTTCAACCTACTCCTCCAAGGTTACATCCCTGTAACCACTATGATTTCCTTGTCATGTTGTATCATGTTCTTCTCTTGTCTGGTGCTTCAACTCTAAGACCTTGCCGGTAAGTAGACATTGTTCTTGTTAGGGTAATTCAGGGAAGGGCGGCACAGTCCACAACTTCAGACTTCTAGAGGATGCAACATTATAAGGAAGAGATGAATCCAAACTCCCTGACACTCTGCATTGCTGTATCCACTCTCTGGGATCTACCACATTGGTCCCCAAAACTTTGTCATCTTCAACTGAAAATTCAAAAAGAGTAATCCAAATATAATTTCTAAACTGAATGCACATGGGAGAGCAACACTGGCAAGAGAATGCAGCCTGCCAGCCTGTGACTGTGCAGATAATGAGGGAAGTGAACCTGGCCGCTCTGGAACTCCCTTATGCTCTTCTCTCCACCCAAACCCCAACAATGTAATGGCATGTCTGTGGCAAGGAAACAGTAAATTACTTTTTTTTCCACCCTGAGCTACAAGCTACAGCAATCAGACCCCTGGGAATTCAGACTTCTCCAACTCAGTTGGAAGGATTAATACAGCAGACTTGAGGGGGTTCCGCTTCAAATACTGGCTCCCTTGCCTCACTAATTACTTCCATGTGTATTTGCACAAGGCTGCATGTTGTCTGGGGTCTGCAGGTGGCATAGTGACCTTTGGGCTATAGGTGGGCTTTCCATGCTTCACCATATGTTACATGAATGAGCGAAGCAGCTAGGAGGCAGTTATAAGCATATACGGCTTAGCAATCTCTTTCTGTACAGTGACTGACGGATTCTGTTTCTGTACCCTCGCTTCTCCCTTTATGATTTCTCCAGCTGTGAAGGAAAAAGGAATTTCTGGCCTTAGTTTATAATGTTTAATTAAAAAGAAAAACCTTCATGCAAAGATAGCTTGCTTCCACGGCTTTGATATTGGTGCCTGTGGGAAACAGATGAGTAAGTGCATTCTGGGTAACAAAATGCAAATGAGCAACTTCAAGCACTCTTGCGAGTTTTTCAATCTCAAAATCGCAACAGCCAGATCAATATATTTTCCCAGTGAATTCGGTTGGGCTGGTGCACTCGTACTACTGATTCCACTGCTTTTTCCATCTCTCCTAGAAAACCTTTCCAGAAGTCTCCTCAGATATATTTTAGTTTGTTCTCAATGAGGCTGCTGCACTGTTGTGTATCCTACTCTGTAGGGAGTGTTGTGTTTGCAGGGAAACAATGGATGCAAAAATTGCCTGTGAGTATCCCCAGGGAGCACCTTGCCTGTGGGATAGCATCCAACTTTTGCAACAACTTCCAATGGTTCGTTACTTATGATGTGGTTTAGTAGTGCGGCAAAAATTCCTGTTTAGTTTTTGCCCTTTATCTTACTGGGGGCTTTTGACAGAAGAAAAAAAAAAAAGAAAAAAAAGAAAAAGGAGAACATATTGAGTATTTTAGAGAATATGGGAAACCTGTCAAGGGCTTTTGAGGCAAAGGAAGTGGTTTAAAAGAATGGCTCATCTCAGAAGTTTGGAGTGCTGGCTACTGGTTCCAGTGGGATAATTCACATCTACCACACACGGATATGTATGCCATGCCTTTCAGGCAGCCTGGAATAGAAAATGTTATAACTTCTAATTTATGTTTTTCATCAGTTTCTCTGAATATATTCTGCTAAGATCTCTGGTCTAGCTTCACAGGGTTTCTCTTTTCACAATTTTGTTAAACTCACCTAAGGCATGTGTTATACACTGAAAACAGATGTATAAAGGCTGTACAAATAGGCTTGCTACTTCTGACTCTTCCTGGAATTAATACTTCCCCCTGGCTCATTTCCTTCCTGCTGTTAGATTGCCTCCAAGAGGGATAAGGCTGAATGAGAAGGACTGCCCACTGGATTAGCAAAGACTAGACGCACCATGGGAGATGGCTCAAGTGCCCTGCTCTCTGAATGATCACATGGAAGAAGTCTTTTGGGATGTCCTCTGCTAAGAAAGACTGCTTTTTCTTTCAGTGTCTTTGCAGCCCTGATGACTACCCAGTCACATGGTTCTGACTTGAAATTCATACATGTGTCACTGGTCCCTCAGTGTATCTCTGGAACATGTCCTTGGTGTACTATACAAGAGCTGTCTTCAGGCAAGTCACTATCCCTCCAGACCTGGCGGCAGTGTGGTTTGAGCCCTCTCACACCTGCACAGTCTCTGATAATCTTCTACCAGGCTTTCTCTGTGAACCACCTAAGGAAGTCTACCTAAGATGTGCTACCTGACTTATGCTGTTTTCCATCTGTGCCCCAAAGCAAAAGGGCATCTCAGCTGGGAACTTCTGGATAGGGAAGCCCCCCAGCATCTCTTTCTCCATGTTTTGTGTGCTAGCTGGGGTTGTGCCCAGTTTCTTCTGGACAAGAGGAGAATAGGACATGGAAGACACGTCTGAGTAGGTGTCAGGAGTGCCTAGCAACTTCTGACAACCTCAAATTAATGCTTGGTGCACTGTGTTGGAGGAGGGTTCCCAAACAAGTCTGTGCTGTCTATGATGACAGTAATAGATGCGGCATCTGTGTCTGTGCCAATCTGCCAGCAAAGACAGCTCCCTTCTCCTCACCCTAGCTGGGCTGTTCCTTTGGACAAGTCAGGTGGGGAAAACCCCTTTGGTGTGGGATTCTACCCTTGTTGGCATGTGTCCTAAGACAGATGTAGCTGATTAGGGGGCCCCGTAAATGGGAGGACTGACATCTTCCCTGTGGTATGAAGGAAAAAATTTTCACATATAGAGTGGCTAAAGCTATTCAGAGCCTTCCAGGCAAGATGCTGTCATTTCTGCTCTGGTGCTTACAGAAGTGCTGTAGGTAGTGGGGTTTATTCAGACTGCTTGTGATGGTACACTGCATCGTCACTGTGGTACAAATCAAGATCACACAAGATTTCCTGTAGGACTCCAAGTGAGGCACTCCCCCACTTTCCTTAACAGCTCAGTAGTGAAGACAGTGAGAAAACCAGCAGAAAAAGCATTGTGGAGATGCTGTAATCGTCCATTTGATACAGGCCCAAATCACTGGTACTCTCTTCTGCAGGATGTCAGGCTCTCCACTCCTATTGTAGACCAGATGGGATCCTGGTGATGTCCTGATTGTATTTGTGGGTAGGCTGCATTGGAGGGAACATATGCAGAAAACAGTGTTTGAGTAGATTAGGGTGGTTTCAATCCATTTGTTTTCAAATACACCATGTTTGGTTTGGGCCATGTGGGGTTTGTTTGATAAAGGAAGAACCATACTAATTGAATTCACTGGGTCAATGGCAGTTCACCGGAGGGGGAGGGCAAGGACTCTGATGGAGGGATCTGCTATTAAACAGAAAACTGCAAGAGCTTGGCTTTTCATCCTGGCAAAACTGATGGGTCCTATCCCCCAGTAAGCCTCACATGACAATGGGAAGCCCAAGGCCTCAGAAACTCACTGCATCATGTGATGCTGCTGCTGGAGGATAAAATAAGCTCATATTGTGCCTCAGAACTGCTGCTCCAGTTTGCTGGTGGTGAGGAAAGGAAAATATGGAAAGGATCAAAGCTAGCTGAAGGAAACTGCATAAGCATTTCAGAGCCAGTCTCTTCCACTTGAAAACCTTAACAAAAGAAGTCTGGTAAGCTGCAGCAGCTTCCCTTCCAGACTCCCTTAACACAAAGTCTACGTATCCCCACACTAGTTGTGGAGAGAGTGAGGTAGTGAATGGAAAAAATCAGGGAAATAAGGAAGAAGAAAATGCATTTATGTGTCTACTACAGACTGGAGATGGGATTGCTATGACTAGAAACAACAAGTGACGCAAATCGTTGTTAAAAAACCCAATGAGAGTAGCATCTTTCATTTATCTGCTGGAAATTGCCAAAGGCTATGTTCAAAGGCAAAATCTATATCTCTGTGTGTGTGTTCTAGTGGGGAATATTCCATCTGCCCCAGTAACCTCTCTTAATAGTCCCCACTGGCTTCAGGGGAGGCTGGCAGTGTTCACTGAGCACGACTCTAGTTTGATGTGATTGCCCTACAAATGGGAGATGAGTGGAGAAGCAACGGGGAGCCCCTAATTACTTCCACAGAATATAAATCCGTGATGGTTTTGACAGCTTGTGGAGCTGGGGGCAGCATCGCACTGCCTGGCACACCTCATATCAGAGAACAGCTGGCTGTAGTTCCACCTCCATCAACAGCACCATCGATACTCCAGGACGAAAGGACAAAGCAGGAACATGTGAACAATATGACACTTGATGGAGAAATTGCCCATTAGCTATAGCAGTTCTGACCTTATGGATCCTGAGGCTCTGACACTACCTCAGTTGCAATGAATAGTTATGCCTTTCCGACTTGGCCTGTGATTTGTGCCCAATACCTAATGCACCTGTGAAAGGCATGACCTTACACATGTTGAGAGGCTGTCTTGCTATTGTACAACCACTCTAGAATGTGAAGATGTTAGTCACCCATTCAGTGAGGACTCAGCGTCATTAAAGAAGTGGATATAATTAAACTTCTGGACAAATCCTGGAAAATGGCGTGTCACAAGTCTGTATTTCTTTTCCCCCTCCACAACTGCTCTTTGTGGTCATCCTGCTGAAGGAAGCAAGCTTTAATGAACATGCCTGATTGATGAGGAAACACATTGTGAACAGAAAAACAACACTTCCTGCTGCCTACTCTGGGAGCTGTTATATCTTTCTCAGGTACACTGACGTATTCCAGTGCACATATACATGTAGGAATAAATTGCTTTGCTGCAGTTTTATTTTAAGGTTCAAGCAATTTGTTATGACAAAGCATTTATATCACCTAGTGGTGTCTGCAAGATATTGTTAGGCAGCACTGCACTATCATTGAATCATAGAATGGTTGGAAGGGACCTTGCAGATCATTTTGTTCCAACTCCATTTCCATGGGCAAGGGTGTCACCCACTAGACCAGGTTGCTCAAAGCCCCATCCCAACTGGCCTTGAACACCTGAATATGTCCGGCAAATGTTGCTGCAGATAATAGCCCAGTAGCTGTCGTAGAATTGTTCAAGTTGGAAAAGAACTTTAAGATCATCAAGTCCCACCAAGACAGAGGAAACTGGATTGAACCCGCTGTTTGGAGGGCACTTTAGAGCAATCTCTAGGAGCAGCACTTGTTTCCAGGTGATAGGATTACCGATTGCTGGAATTTGAGATCAGGGCTCTGCAGGAAGAGGGTCTTGCTGTTGTTCTGAGAAAATTATTTTAGTGACATATGCTGTCCAGACAGAAACAGGAGTGCTCATTTCATCCATATATGTAACTGGTTTGGTGCCTTTTTTTCCCTATAATAAAGGATTATTGCTAAATTCACTGACCAAAATTAAACTAAACTACTGAATTCATGCAGCTTCTTGAGAATGTGTATAAATCTCATTCTTAACCACACAGTTTGGATGCATCTCTAATGTAGCAGAGTTACTTTAGTCTTTACTGAAATGCAGCTTCCTCTGAGCAAATCACAGTAGACTGGCAAAGCAGTGTTAAATGACACTCTGGCAGGAAGTAAAGAGGATAATATTTCACCAAAGGAAAATTGCAGGAAGTCAGTAGAATGTCTGTTATCTTAGCTGGAGCTGGCATTTGGCCTGGTTACTAAAGATAACACCTTTTTTTCCTCCAAGACTTGTGACTTGCTGCTTTATGATCACGTATCTTGATTTACATCTAACTCAGAACATCTCCAGCTGCAGAGCATCACCAGTGCTTGGGGATGATCCCAGGCTTCTCCATGGCATAGACATAGGTGATTTTTTCAGCCCCCAAGATGAGGGACTGGTGTGAGCCTGCTGTTTCCACAGGCAAGAGAAGAGTAGCAGCAAGGGGTGCCGCTGTAATTGCAGGCTGAAGAGGAACACTGGGGAACTGGAATTCCTACAACTACTGCTACCAAGCACCTGAGAGAGTTCAGGTAAGTGACTGCTGCACCTGTTCTGAATAACCCTGGCTTCTATCTGAGCAGCCACAGACAGCCTGCCTTTCTAGAGCTCCCACAGAGACTAAGCAGGCATGATGCTGTCACTGAGCACGCTGCTGTCCTGGGGAACTCTCTGTTTTCTTATTTCCACAACTGCCATCACACTGAGATTGTGAAATCTCATCTGTTGTAAAAGAAGAAAATCACATCTAACTCATATCACTTGTTGAGATCTGGTTGTATTTTCCAAGGCCTAGTCTGTGCTAGAAGCATTCTAATTTCCAGGACTTAATGGGACTGCTTGCCCCAAAATATAAGTGCAAAATGTATACAATGATCAGTTGGATGCTCAATGATATTTTTTATCAAGAATAAGAAATAACTATTTTTTATAAATAGTTGATTATGTGTATTTTGTGAAATGCACACTGCCTGTCATTCTGAGCACAAAGAAAATACCAGTCTTGCTTCATAAATTTTTGATGGGGTTACCAGGGAAAGTTACTTGTCAAGGGACATGCATTTACTCTACAGCTTGGAAAGTAAAAAGGTTGCATCTCCAACTGATGTTCTCGTAAATCAATTTATGATTAAATCCCTACTGACTTTCACAGTCTGTGATGTGAGCTAGAACCTTCTCTTGGTGGAGGATGGAAGTTGCTTCATTTCTGCCACAAAGATCTCTTGTGGCCTTGACAGCAACTCATCTTGGATGGCTGATAACAAAGAGTTGATAACACAGAATTTAGAACTAGATGTTTTGCTGTTTTGGTATTTTTTGTTCACACTCCTTTACTGAATTCTTTTCCTAGTTTCCTTGAACTTCTCTCTCTGTCTTGCCAAAATGTCATGTGTGCATCTGGGAGGCCTTCCAAATTCCAGCTGCAGAAGTGGGTCACTCCTCATACACCCACATTTACAGCCTTTTGCAGATTCCCAGGCTCTCAGCGTAGCGCTAGGACAACTTAAGGAGTGCTGTCATAGCCTGTTGCTTTCAGAGGTTCACAGTATTGCCAGCCAGCATTAACTCTTACATTTGTTCTCTCTGACTGTCTGTCTACAGAGAGATCTTGTAATGATCACCCAGCTAAGGATGAATTATTAATTTGAGATGCTGAAGGAGATTTCTGTCAAGCCCACTTTGGATGGGTGACTTGCACAGTTTAAAAGCACCTCTAGCTCATCCCCCTGCCTCATTCTGCATTCTGTGCCATTTCTCTAGCTGCCTCAGGGCAGAATGTTTCAGAAAGTTGGAGTGGGAATATTTTTATTCATCCTGTTACATGAAGTTAATCTCGTGTAGCAAAGCAGCTGTGTAATGTTTTGTATTAAATCTCATGTCTTCCCTTGGGTATGATTAAAATTCAGGTGAAGGATTTTTTAATTTTATTTTATTTTCCCCTTCTTGGGGCTCTCAAGGGGCCATTAGGCTTCATTCTTAATAGCTTGCCATCCCCTTGCTTTTGTTGGTCCTTCTGTACACACAACTGCACTTGTCTGACTGATGAAGGGTGAAGGCTCTTCAGTGATTCATGCATATACTGCACATTAGTGAAGACATTTCTAGCTGAGGTGAAGGGACGGCTGCTCCCTGGCACATTGAATAAAGCCTTGGTTGGCAAATTCTCTATTTGCTTGATTATAGCCCTGGAACACAGAAAATCCCAGTTGGAAGGAAACCAGCTGCTCTACCAATATCCTGAGCTTCCCAAAACTATAGCTTTATTTCAGTGCTGTTTTCAAGAAAGCCAGAGTTTCCATTCTCATCCTTTCTCAAATGTTGTTGCTTTTGCTTGCAACAGAGGGATTTGCCTCCATTTGTCAGTTTAAAGAGAAAAGCCTCTCTCTGGCCGCCTTTCCTCTACTCACTCTTTGCTTTGCGTCTTTATCTGTGGAACCAAAATGAGACCACCTGGAAGTTAGGGAGGGAGGGATTACCACGGGAATACACAAGGGAAAGTAAAGAATTAAAGTCCTGCAGAGAACACGACAGGACTGAAGACTGTGAGAGAAACATTTTCTTCTCAAAGTCTTTAACATCCACTTCTGCAATTTGTTATCTCAGCCAGGAGAGTCAACAGAATCAAAACATGGCATGAACAGTTACACAAAGGGGCTGGTTACAATAAGATAGAAGAGCAACAAGCCTCAGAGCTTTCGCTAGGCTTTCCATACTTCTCACACTTCAGGGTTTTGGTGGATTCTACCTTCTAGTAGACTGGAAGTCTGCTAGACTAGTCTTGGGAATCCTTCAAACAGAATCTAGATTCTAGATGCTTCACAGAGGGCAGATCAGAAACACAGAAGATGCTTCTTTCCTCTTGCTTTGTAAGCTTTTGTGATATATGTACAATAAGTTAGTCACAGTAGGTAGGTGTCTAAGGGCTACTCAACTGAGAGAATATGTCCTTGGCATTATTTCATTGAAATCAGTCCAGTAAAACTAGGGGTGAAGTTGGCTCCAACCTACCGTAAATCCGCAGTTTATCTCTTCCTGATAGGAAACAGCAGCTAGTAACTCACAATGTTGTTTAAAATATTTGTAGCAGGAATCAGTCAGATAAGGGACTCACACAGTTCCAACCTATGTTCCATAGTGGCCTATAACAATCCATATTTTTAACCTGTAAAATAATATTATTTGTATAGCAGTTGTTCTGACTAAGTTGCTTCATTTCTGCCAAAGGATTTTCATCTTCACATAAAGAACCCTCATATTTGAAGTAGCTGACAGACATGCAATCATGTGGTTTGATCACAGGTTAGGAGCCCTAAATTCTAATAATTCTAATCCTGCTGCCCACTTGGGGAAGTTATGGCATATTCCTGGCATTCATTTGCTCTCATTTGTGAAAATGGGAGGCTGATTAACTAGTGCCTGGCGAAGAGTTCACAAGGACCATTAATTTTATTACTACATTTTTAAAAATAACTAATCTTACCCTAGTATCAAGTCTACCTTGATACCACCGTGCAGCATTCAGCAATTTCACAGCTCCTATGCCCAGCATGGCTGCTCTATTCACTTACAAATTCCCTTTAGTTGACAGAAGAGCAGGGCTGCCTTATGCACAAATGCACTGAAGGACTCTTGAGACCAAGGAAAAAGAAGCAAAACCTGTGCAGTTTTGTTTCTGCCCTGGCTGTGTGTATGCTTTGAATGGTGGGTGAATGGCAAATGAAAAGAGGTCTGCAGAGAAGTACTGTCTTTGAGTAAAGAAAGTAGCATAAAATTGAAAAACACAGAACCTTCAGGGAACAAAGGAAAGCTGTGTACTTTTCAACAGTTATCTCAATGAGTTTATAATAGCATCACCATCCAAATGTTGCTTTGGACTTGTTAGGATATGTCATCTCCATCTTGAGATTGGTCCAGATCTTAAAAGCTACACCCCTTTCAGGGCACCAAATTTGATAATGAAAAATTCTGGAACCATATGCGATGTCCAGCAAACTTCACACCACAAAAATTGAGTGCTACTGCGCCAAGTCATTGACACTGTGATTGCATTTGACAGCCTTCCTGCAATAATTTTATGGAGCCATGAATGTTTATCCCAGTGTTTAGGGATTGGACAGTTCAATTTTCTGGATTGAATAACATTCTATTTTGTTTGACACCAGTAGGTCCTTCCATGCCAAAGGTCATTATTTCATCTGGTAGTTCCCATGTAAACCAACTTCTGCAGAATGGGGATTAGTTTTGTTGTAGGACCCCATGCTGCCTCCTTTCACCTAAGGAGGGGGATGACTGATGTGGAGCTCTGATGATGTGCTGTGTTGTTTTTCTCCTTAACCATGTTACATGTGCTTCAGAAAAATTTGCTTGGATCTTAGGATCTTCTCCCAGGTTCAAGGGGAGCTATCACCACTTTTCTGGCTAGGGATCCCTTTCTACTTATAGACATTGGAATCCTTTTCCTCAGTTGGCTCTCTGGAGGGAGTCATTTGGGGAGAAGGGAAGCACTGAAATAGTTTGATGAATGGCATCAACTTACATCCCCCAGGAGGATTCCATATGTTTTTAACAGATGTTTAACACGTTATGGCAGCACAACTGGCTGCGTTGAAACAAATTGCAGGGTGACCATCTAGCTGTTGTCAGAAGTGAAGTTTTCAACACTTCCATCTTCTCCCCAGCAGTTACTGCTGTTCTCTGTAGAAACCGGTGAATTACATACCATGTTTCTGTCAGAAAAATAGTGAAGAACTTCAACTATACAATAAACTGTTATTTAATTGGAACATCTCAAGGAACAATAAACCCTGAAGCTCTTTTTTCTCTTCTTTTCTCTTTTTCCTTTTCTTTTCTCTTTTCTTCCTTTTCTTTTCTTTTCTTTCTTTTCTTTTCTTTCCTTTTCTCTTTTCTTTTTTCTTTTCTTTTCTTTTCTTTTCTTTTCTTTTCTTTTCTTTTCTTTTCTTTTCTTTTCTTTTCTTTTCTTTTCTTTTCTTTCTTTTCTTTTTCTTTTTTCTTCTTTTTCTTTTCTTTCTTTTTTCCCCTTCCCTCTCCTTCTCTTTCCCCTTCCCCTTTCCCCTTTCCCCTTCCCCTTTCCCCTCCCTTCCCCTCCCCTCTAAAATCTTAAGGAAACAAAAATAGCTTCAGGATTTAAGTGTCATCTGGAGTTTTAAATGTGTAGTTGAGCCTCCTCCCTTTGTGTTGTAAGAGAAATGCAAATGTCAAGATGAGTCAAAGCATTTCAGGATAGATGTTTGAATGAGTAAGGCACTTGTCTGTGATCTAGGATCTCCTAGCTCATGTCCTGAAGCTGCCACAGACCTCTAGTACTTCTTCAGCATTCATTCTTCCTGCCTCAATTTCCTGTTTGTAAATGGGGATAACTATTCCTCTGTATTTGTCTCTTCTGGTATTTAAACATGCACAGGGAAGAGACAGTGGGGTTCCTGGTCCAATGGAGGCCTCTATTTCACCTGTCCTTTCTTAGTGGAAATTACTAAAAAGACTGTGGGAAACAAAGTTAGTTTCCATACAGGGTTCAAGAAATACAGCAAAATTTCAGATGCAAATTTCAGAGGAAATACAAATGTTGATAATTTTCTCAAAAGCTGTGCACTTGGAAACCTTGGTTTTTCTGCTTAATCTCCATTTTAGGAAAATTTGGCGGGGGAGCGGGGAGGGAAGGGGAAGCAAAGATAGGATATTTTCTGCCTTTTCTTAATTTATTTTTTTTTTCAGTTCAGTAATACATAGCTTTACCAACTGTTAGCTGTGGAAAGGGCTGCCATCTTAAATATGTTCATTTTGCTTTAAAAGTATCCTTCCATGCTGAATATTAAAATTATTATGCAGAATTTTCTTAAGTGAGATTTTTCTGGGCAGAGTACAAGAGTTCATTCAACCATTGCTGCTGCAGTTTGGATTTAGGCACTGCTGCCAGTTCCTTTGTGTAATCTTGTGACTTCAAAGACAAGGAAAGAGGGAGGTGGCAGGAAAGCATTTAGGAAAATTATGTCTACCTATTTGAGTATCTCAGTGAGCATAAAGTGTTATTCATGGGTTTGATAATCTCAAGAAAAGCATGACTCTTGCTCTGGAAGCCAGCTACCCATCTGTGAGTCTGAAAGACATGAGAAGGTAATATATGAAATGATGACAAAACATGCTTTTTCACTTCAGGAAAACATACATGTTTGTTACCATGTAATCTAGTGAATATGAAAAAAGCTGGGAAAAATAAATCTGTAAGTGAATATTCAAAATGCTGCTTAGTTCTTGATTTAAAAAACAAAACCAAAAAACATGGCAAAGCTGCATGAAGGATAGCCTATGATATTTTTTTTTCTCCAAAATGATAGCTGCTGCTTGGACGAAAATGACTGGAAATGCTGATATTGACAAAGAAACCAACTCATAAACAATTTAGCTTCGGTTTTCCCAGCTGAGCCTGGGAAAGCAAAACTGGGTTGAAAATTACACTGGCAAGGTTTTAATTATGATTTTAATAATGAAGCTTGAACAAGCCTCACTTCCAGTACATCAACTGCCCCCTCATGCTGTTTTCCCAGGCCTGATGGAGGGGCCCTGGGAAAGTAGTCTGATAGCAGATGAGAGAGCATACTGATCAGTGTAACTTCAGTCAGCACTGTAAGTGCTTGACATTTCAGAAAAACAAGATCTCTTGCTTTGCTCTCTTTATCTGGGAGCAGGTGATCAGGTTCAGACAGTCAGTTTGTCATCTTAAGCTCTTTGTGGCTGAGACCTTGTTTGTTTTGTACTCTCAGAAGTGCCATTCAATCTCATGGCAGAGTTAATAACACTGTGATTTCTACTGAGCACAGATTGCTCCTGGAATGTACTATGGTTATCTGGAAATAGACTGATATTCAGGTTCCAGAATGCAGATGCCAGAGAGTTTCCTTCTGCCCATCTGCCTAGGCAATGAGCTGGCCTGCATGTCAGTCCAGCTCTAGGAATCACAGCCAAGCTGGATCAGGGTGGCTTTATCCGCCTGCACAGCAAATTTGAAAAGGTTTTAGTAGAAATATTGAGAGAAAATAATAAGAAAAGAAAGGGAGATGTCTGAAGGCAAAGGAAGTGGGAGGAACGGTGGAGAGTCCAGGGAGGGAAGCAACAGGGAAACTGTGACGTTGAGAACTAAGATGTGAAGTGCAGACAAGAAACGGTTCTTAAGTAATGGGTTATCTCTATGGAGTGAAATTCAATTCTTTCAAAATCCATACAGCTACACCTTGTGAGGACACTGCCCATTTGTTCACAGCTTCTCAACATTGCAGTTTTGGCTTCTGAAAACTCAAACCTATCAGAAGTGCAATGGAAAGGCTTTTTGTATTGTGATACATATGATGTAATATTCAAGAGACAGACCCTTAGACAGTGGGAGGGCTGCAGCTCTAGGCACTTCTGAAATGGGAGAAAGTGGCTTTAGTGTTTTCGGCTCAACTATGGAACTACTCCATTGTTCCAATTTCAATTCAGTAATGTATTTATCAGAAAACAAGTAAAACAGCCCTCTTGCGTATTTATCTATCATAAAATTGGCTTTATCCAAGGTTGCTGTTATGCTTTAAGTTCACAGAGGATACACTATATCCTTTACATATAAAGAATGTAAACCCTAGCTTTAAATGCAAAATTCAATTCAGTGCTGGCGGGGATTCACAAAGCAATTCCTTCATGATAGTGAAAGCACTATAAACTCGGGAAGCTAATTTTCAATAGTGGCCCCTTAAATTGCACAGTTGAGCATGTAAGAGCACTATTGTGTCTATGCGAGCATGTGGAAGATTTGAAAGCTAGGGTCACATATAGTTGACTTTTGTTCATTTACAAAACAGTTCCATAGAATTGGGATGGAAAACAAAAAACACATACAAGTCTTTGGATACATCACCCTGCACTTTTTTTCCAAAATNGTAGGAATGTTGGAGTTGTTGGAGAAAACAACTGGAATTGTTGGAGAAATGCCAAGAATGTCCCTGTTGAGGAAGGGATAATGTCTACAGGATTTGGAGCTGCTTAAAACTGTGGTGTTTTGGGCAGGACAAAGCCCAGTCAGTTTACTAGAAACCCTCTGCATGAGATCTCTGCATTAGGCCCCAAAACAAGGGTAGGAGTTGGGCAGGTAGACAGAAACACACACATTCGTATGGTTTATTCACTGGTACACAGCAAAACTGCCTGGCATGTGGGGTCCTGCAACAATACTGGACAGTGCAGGGGTACGTGTGAAATTATTTTGGAGGGTGCAGGGGGAGGACCAATGGAGTCTGGTTCTACATGTTGTAAAGCGCAAATGTAATCTCTGCCTGAAAGAGCCATGATCTGCTTGCTTAAGGGGTATGACAAGCCAGCCTCCTGGAAAATAGCACTCAGAGTCCTTTGCAAAGGAATCAAATGAAGAACAAGGCTATTACCTCGTGTCAAACTGTGTCTAATAAAGAAATGGAAATCCCCTACTCTGCCACAAAGACCAAGGAGAGCTAGGATCATGCTGTGTGACACAAATAAATGAATAGTGAAACAGAAATGGAAAAACATAGGCCCAAACATTACAAGAAAGTCTCAGACCCTGAAACGATTGCCTGTCTTAAACAATAGACTGTAACAAAACATATGTTGCAAATAAGGTCTGGTTGTGTAATCTAGTTTTGCTCTTTCACAGAAATAGATATGGGACCACAACCATTAAATTCTATGTGTATCACCCTATTTTTATATCGCATTAGAAAAAAAAAAAAAAAGAAAGCCAACAGCAGCAGATATCTGCACCTGGGGAGCCTTGTAACTGTTCATTATCAAATATATGAGGCATTGGCAGAGATATTTATAAAGGGATGCTGGCACATCTATTTTTCCTTTTCACTGCACTGTTAGACATTCCTGTTGTCTCTTGTTCTTCTACTAAGCTTTAAGGGTAAAGAACTGCACCTCACATCTTGTAAAGCATGATGAAATAAACAGGACTCCTTAACAGTGCAAGGACATGCCTGCATACTTGCAGGATCTGGCCGTTGCAGGATTGTTCTCTTTTGCTACATGAGAGTGTAACGCCCAATCTACTAATGCCGCGGCTCCTGAGCTGTTGATTGTTACCGATAAGTAATATGTTACTTCCACACACCTTTTACTCTTAATTTCTTTCCCTCCAAACCAGTAAGGACTTTGGTATCAGGACTAGTTAAGTGGCGTTTCCTAGGGGATAGTTGAATTGAAGCCCACTGTGGATTTCCTGGTCCGATGCTGTTGGATTTGAGATACTGCTGTCCTACGTGCAAAAGCAGTAAAAGAGATGACCTCTTCTACACAGAAGGTCTCTATTTTTAATGAAATTTGTATCTGTTAAGCGCTATTGAAATTGTTTAACTGTCTCAGAAGTTATTGGTACACACACAGAGCACAACTGCACAAGCCACGTTTCCTTAGGAAACCAGGCTTAGAACTATTTGCTTTTCCTGCATCGCAAACTTGGGCTCTTCGTTCAGTTTGGTATGCATTTTTGAAAGTCTTTCCAGTCCCGCAGTGTCATCCTTTGAAGTTTCTCTGGCAGATCTTCGAAGGCATTTCGGCAGCCCTCACTGAGGTATCAGCCGACGAGCGACCTCCCTCTCACCTCCCCGGTCTCTTTCTTTTGCGCCCCAGGGATCCCTCCGGTGCATCAGAAGCCCATGGGTGTTACCACAGTCACCCTGCAGACAGGGATTAGGCACCTCTCTTTCCTCCGGTACCTTCTGAGAGCTCGGCGGTCTCTCCGGCAGAGGATTCCAGGATCCCCTGGGCTACCCTTCCCGGTCTGCCGTTCCTTCGCTCCTGGTACGATGGAGACGCTGCCGAGGCACGGTACGGGAGGGACGAGTTATCCCAGGCTGCTCTTGGAGGCTCCGATCGAGGGCACCCGCGAAGTTTTCTGACGAAGGAGGGGCGGATGAGAGGGGCAGGCGGCGAGGCGGGAGAGGCGAAGCGCGGGCAGAGGCGCGCCCAGCCGCCGGGGCCGAGCCGGGCCG
>VXBA01003437.1:3244918-3257699 GCA_013399895.1 Serilophus lunatus | reverse complement strand
TCTCCTCTCTGTGCTCGCTGGGTGCGCAGCCTTTCTGCGGCCAGCGGTGCCGGCTCCGGCGTGGCACCCACCGCCCTCCCGCTGCCCGGGACGCTCGGGGATGCCGGCGGGGAGCACCCTACTAGGGGCCGCTCGCTTGCCCCCCCTGCCGCGTTGTTTCCTCGGGGGAGGCGGGGATGTGCAGGAGCGCCGTGACTCTCCGGGGTGCTGGGCGTGCAAGTTTCTGGGGTTGAGAAGCCAGCCAGCCAGCCCAACAGTACGGAAGGCTGGGGAGGACGGCCCGGCTGCCCGAGCCAGATGAGCTCGCCCCGTCGGTAACACCTCACTAGGGTCGGGCCCCGGGCGCTTCTCCGGGAGCCTCAGAGCCTGCCCTTTATATTTCTGTGTTCTGTTGCCCCCGTCCCAAACCCCAGCCCTCCGGGTTCCCTCTTCCCGTAAAGGCAAGCGGAGGAGCCTCTGGCGCCCGGAGGCTGTTCCCGGAGTGTCCTGTATCTGTCGCGTGTTGGGGTGTGACAGTACCCTTGAAGTTCAGATGAGGAAGGTGGGAGAGTTAACTGTGTTTACGACTTCAGTCCGGGCAGGTAGAAATTTTCTCTTTCACACTGTGCTGATCTTCAGTCCCACCACCCTGGGTCAGTGCCCACTCTCTAACAGATTTATAACTGCAGCAACATGTTAGTGAGGTACCACATGGGGGTTTTGTAAGCTGAACAACTGGGCATTTAAAGTTCTATCATAACTTTTGTATTCAAATGCTATAGTGAATGAGTAAATCGCATTCTCAGATGCATTGTGCTTGGGTGGTTTTGTGAGAAGACTGTTTGATAATAATTTTTTTTTTTTTACTCATCTCAGCAATTACTAAGGTCGGCCTGACTACTGCCTGTGTTTCTATAATAAGAGAAAATTTGAACACAATTAGTAGACTCTAGGCACATCGTTCTCCAAATAGCCAGTGGCTACCAAAGCTACTTAGGCAGAAGTGTGCTGGAGATCACTGTGTGCCTGGCAGGGTATATGCAAATCGTGCATGGGCTCGCCCTAAATTTTTGCTAGTGGGTGAAAAGTGTGTGGAGTTGTTAAAGAATTGTCTTAATTCAACAGGATGTATCCAAGTGTTTCATGGATTCTACCACTAAAATGCTAATTTTGGTATTTAGTGCTTTCGTAAGGAGCAGTAGTTGTTCTGTCACAAAAGTATATAAACTCAGAGCAAATGATAGGGATGTCATTTGGAGAAATAGGTCCATTCTGTATATTTTTCATAGTTTGGGGGGAATCTTTCAAATTCGAACGTGTAGCATAATGTACAAATGCGCTTCTTTATCACCTGCTTTCACTGAAGTGTTTGCGTAGTATGTTAAAATTATTCGAATGTTCGACCCACCCTAGAAGGCAGTTAATGTTTCTGTATTTGTTGTGGCTGAGGTACAGCTTTTGTTGGCGTTAGCTAAAATACCATGTGATGCAGTTGCCACGAATTTTAGCGTAGCAGGGTGAGGAGGAGAAAGGAAGAGCTTTAACTTCTCTGAGTTGTTGAAAACTGCCAACAAAATCCAGATAAAATTTCTACACTTCCTTCAAGGCAGACCTGTGCTACAAATTGTTCAGTAATTTGCGTTGTGTATTTGACCCCGTGAAATATGCAGGTGAGCGGACTCTTTGGGAAAGAGACAGAAGGAGGCGGACAGTGAGTCCGCAGCCCGGAGGGGAACGGGGGCGCGGTGGGAACCCGGGCAGATCCACGGCACCCAGGGCTACCGCAGCTTCCCGGGCTGGGGCCGGGACCAGGCATGGGGCCGGCTCCACGGGGACAGCTCGGGTGGGTGATGCTGGCAGTTTCCACGAGAGGGCTTTCTCGCTGTGCGGTGTCAGCGCGACTCTTCGGCGCAATCATCGGAGCGCCTTGTAGGGAGCAGCAGAGTGAGCTTGGGGGTAGCTTGCGCTCGCAGGGTATTTCAGATTTCCTTTGTAAATTACGGGGAAATCCCTTTATTACCCCCGAGGAGTAAATAGACAGCCTGGGAAGAACACCAGTCTTCTGTTTCCAGGCTCCCTTAAAACTTAGAGCAGATCCCAACAACTTCATTTCCCCACAGTGTGGAAACCTCACAAAAGAGGGGTGTTGGGGGCGGTCAGAGTGTTTGCGTCCTCGTTTCAGATGATGGCAACGAATGACTATCCTGATGTGATCTCATTTTTGGCTGCTTTAACATGTATTATACTTCGCAGGGTGGGGCTGGGGGAAAGGGAAACGGGAATCATTGTGTGAGTGTGAAAATGCTGAGCTATCCTTAAGTCCTTGCCAAGTAGTCTGTATGTTGTTTGGTTCAAATAATTTCACACACAGAGCATTGCAGGTCTGTTTTAAAAGGCAGAAACTATCTGCAACCAGTAATAATATTACAGCTCATAAAACATGAGAAACATCTGTTACTGTGACTTCAATTTGTTTCTCTCTCTTTGGAATAACCGAGTTGACAGCTCAGTCAGGTTTAATGTCCTGTGCTAAACCTTTGGTCGTGTGTCCCATGGCTAATTGTGACTCACAGAATCAATAAACACAGCTCCTGCTTCGCTGCAGTGAGTCAACGGGGAATGGGACGGGCTTCAAACCAGCCTGCTGTGTGGAGCTAGTCCCCAACAGCAGACGATGGGGGACAAATCCAGGTCTATCATGTGCCCTTCCTACTTCCAGTGTGGCAGAACTGGCTGGGATGTCAGTATTTGGGCTAAACAAATGAGGGAGAGGATCTGCACTGCTGTAGAGGTAGTATTTCCCCTCCTAACACAGGGAGGAAATCTGTCCCAGACTGCATACTGTAGGCAGTTGAAGCAGAGCCATGTCATACATTGATGTGTGTTTATTGGCTCTAGTGTCTGTTGAGTTGCCTGGGTTTCTTTACTTTTTTGAGTTGGGTTGTTCTCTTCCCACCTCACCTCCCCAAACAAAAAGAATTAGAGCAGAAGCAAAATGTGAATTAAGTGACTGTATTTTTGTGAATGGGTTTTCTTGCTTTGCCCCTGCCTAACTTGCTGCCTTCTGTAAGATCCCTTTGTAATTAAAATGTTATGATTATCCTTATGGTAGCCCTTCACTAGTGGCAAGGATCCTAATTTGACGTCAATGAAAAAACACTAGTTTCAGGCATAAGGGCAGATGACATTTCATCAGCTAGTGCATGCCCATTTTTTTTTTTCTTGAAACTACAGTGCTAAGACCATATGGACAGATAATGAGTTTAAGCTGATAAACAGCTTACAGATTTGCCCAACTAAAGGACTTTCTTCCTAGAAAACACATTTTCCCTTAAAATAAATAATGAAGTTCCTGTGTTTTTATTTAATTATCTTGAGTCCTGTCTGTTCTCACCAGGCTTCAGGAAAACAGGCACAACTGCTCTGGGGACAGAAGCTACTGGATTTATGGGGCTGTAGATCTTAGAGGAGGAAGGACTTGAAAAGAAAAACTCAGATGCTACAAAATTGAGGCCTAGGGTTTCTAAATAAGTGGATAATGGTCCAAGTTGTATTTAGAGAGTTTTGTAAGGTAGTGCATAGTTCTTGACATCTTGAAGATGAATCATTGCATGAGAAGGTAGTAGGTCTGGGGTCTGTTTGGGAGTTATAATTAAAACAGATGGATAACTATACTCCTTGCTAATTCTGTGAGGTTTCTGAAGCAGTCCTTGTCTGGGAATATTGCTGCAATATTTTTCAAGAATTGTTGACTAATTTCAGTATGATTTGTTTGTTTGTTTAATTTAAACTGTTTTATCAATAAAATGCAAGGGAAAGATTTTTGCTCCATTTTTCTTGATTTTTGAGGGGGAAAAAATCCCACAAGTAGTACCATGAGAGTTGGAAAGTAATTTGTTTTGGGAAGTGGTGGTCTTTGGTTTTCACTTGCAAATACCCTGCTTGGCTCTGAGTCACTATTTTAATGAGAGGGCAAAGCCTGTGTATTTTTGCCCCAAAATGAGTAGAAATAATCTGTTTGAGATCTGAAAGTTCTCATTCCATTTTAAGTTGTTTCTTATGAGTTCTCTTCTTTTAATTTCCCTCCTCTGGAAAATTAATTGGAAGTTGCAAATGAAGGAAGAAAAGAGTTGTACAGAAAAATCACTACAGACCATTCTTTCTCATGGTCCTTATTCATTCTAAACCATAACATTTTGTGTAGTCCCTTCCCTTCATACTGTCCACTTCACAACATTGGGAAGATTACTGGACTTTATTTGTATTTCATCTGAGGATATATTCCAGAAGGCTAGAGCTTAGCTTTCTGATGGTCATTGTTGTCTCATTTGTAATTGATATGACAGCAGAGTTGCATTGGGTCCTTTGCTCATGACTGCACGGTTCATCATTCCTTTTGTGTCCATTCCTTCCCCTACACAAACATTTGTTATTTTGTTTTCATTGTTCTATCAGTCTTGAGTTTCCAAACTAGTGAGCGGGTTATTTTATCCCATAGTTCCAAAGGATTTGGGTGAATTCAGTGCCCACCTAAGAGATGATGGATCTCCCCCTAACACAACCTCTTGTCTTAGAGCATTTAGCAGCTGATTTGCTGTTTATAATTTCTGCATTGTTAAAGATCTCTCATGGGCTAATTTAGTATAAATTGTCTGAGACTGAAAGAACTGGCTATAGGAAGGTAGAGCATTGGTCTTTTTCTGTTAACCACACCATCTGCTAAAACAGTTTGTCAGCATGTTTTTATTTATTTTTGCAGAGATGAGATTTAAAGAAACTATGATAAAGTTGTCTTTTACAATGGGATTTGCTCCTACACCTCTGTCACCTTCTGTTCTCTAGCAATGGGCTGTCCTTCACTGGTCTTCCTCAGAGCTAGAGGCAGGTTCACCATCCTAGCAAGTTGCACATGTGGGGGTTTTTTTTGGATCTGAGTTGCCTCTGCAGGTGTCTTGATGCAGAAAGCTTTGGATGACCAGATGCCTAATGTGAACACTTCATTTCTGGTGAATTAAAATGCAGTGAATATTGCATGACAACTGAGAGTAGTCATGTGGTGTCAATTTATCCTCAGCAAATCAGTTAAAAAAACCCCCCAAACCAGTATCTTGCTATTGTCCTCAGAGATGCTGGAAGTGGTTTTTGACTGTCACAGATTTTTAGCAGGCACCTTGTTTGTGCTCAGGATCTCTCCTGACTCTGTAGTCCATCCAAAAAGGACTCCAGTGATTGATGAGTTTCTTTAGTTTTGGGCTTTTTGTTGTTGTGAGGTTTTTTTGTTTGTTTTGTTTTTGGTTGGTTTTCTATCAGGATCTTCTCCTTGCTATGTATTTACTAAATAAACCTGGTCTAAAGTGGAAGTTTCCTGCTTCTTGAGAAATAAATGGAAAGATCACTGTAGAGGAGCCAATTCTTAAATGCATTTAAGTCCAGCCTTTTTAGACCAGTCTATTACTTCAAGCAGAAACAGAGGATGCTTTTGATGAAATAAACAGTGCTCAAACTGAATCTCATCTGTGTGCTTGATATTTCTCAGTTATTAAAGGGCCTACTGTGTTTAGTTCATCTCTATTCCTATGGTTGAGTCTCCCTCATTTAGTTGTTGCATGGCCATGTTAGCAAGAGACTTTATTGAGGCATCTGTGGTACCTAGTGAGATCTGGAGTTTACCCTAATTAGTCTTCTGGAAGTAGTATAACCAGTATCCTCTTTACTCCTGTTGTCTGTGATGCTACTGTCAGGAAAAAAATCTTACTGTGTTTTTTGATCCCGGGGAAGTGGAACTAAACTGAACTGCTAATGTGAAAATTCATGTAGGATAGCAGAGATAATAGTATAATAATGTATATAGTATAATAATATTCTTTCAAACTTCTCCTTTGAATCCTAAACAGCTTTAAGTACACCTTATGCCACCCCAGGTGTCTGGAAAGCCCACAAGACGGATGAGTGGAATGGGATATGGGGCTGTATGGTGACTTATTGACTGTGGGTCAGTGGCACAGCCTGTCAGGGGCTAAGGAGCTGAGGCCCCGGCCACAGCTCAGGTTATGTATGTTGTGCATGACTGCAGTACTGAATGTTTCTGCAGCTCTGTGCTTCTCATAAGGCTCAGCACTGAATTGTAGTGCTAGCAGCTTTCTTTTCATGGCCCAATGCCCAGTTTGAAGAAGGGTGATTTTGGTCATGTTGCTAGACATACGTATTTATGGCCGTGCTTCATCTGTTGAATTTAATCTGTTGGGGTATTTTTAACATTATTATGGAAACAGTTACTATATTTACTCCTTACAGAAAGCTCAGTGCATGACAGTCTAGGAGGAGAGAGTTTTAGAGTAATAAAGACTGCACTGAATGATGGTGTCTACACTTCTTCAGGAAAAATGGTCTAAATGAACAGACTGGCAGTTTGCCTGTTCTTGAAACATGGACCTCACAGGGCACTGAACTGGAACACTATGCTGGGAAAACAGCCATGGAGTTTGTTCTTGGCTTGTTTGATAGCACATCTCATTTTTTTGAGGAGAGAAAAACCCCAGATCTTCTTATGCCCATACTGGGTTGGTTTCTCAGACCTGCTGAGAACTCTGGGACCTGTGGGTACCTTTCAGATGAGATCCTCAAAACCTGCTGCCAGCGTAAATGAGATAGTAGTGAGTGTTCCACTGAATGGAAATTCAGGGGATTTTGGAATGGGAGTCACTCTCACTGTTGCTGATGTGCTTGTTTCTGTAGTTATTTGAAAACAGAATGTATTTTAATGTCAATCTTGCTGATAAAAATTGATGGAGCTTAATGGTGATAATAATGTGGCGGGTACAACATGCACATGTCTGAGAAACAATGGAGAATAAAGGATTGAATGTCTCAGAATGCTATTAAGAGGGGTGGACTTTGGGTCTCATGTGTTTTTGAACTTCTGACTGCCCTTTGTTCCTGTTAATGTCAGAGGGGATTCTCAGAGCTTCTTAGGATGAGGTATTTATTTTGTGTTGATCAACAAAACTTTTCTTTCCAATGGGAATATGGCGTGTAACAGGGATCTTCTAGAGTTACACTAAGCTGTTTTTCAGAAAGATACAGGAAGAATGGAGAACTAGTTCTGGAAACGCTGGAGACACAATGTTGGAAGCACCGATAGATCTCTTTGCTTTGGCAGCCTGAGATTGACAATGTAATACCATGCTGATGTGATGAATGAATCTGGGTTCATAGTATTGAAAAAATCCTTCAAAACTGATAAGGATTTCAGCTGCAGTGATGTCTTATTAGTGAAAAACTTCTTTTAAATGTTAAGGAAAACAGCAGTCAGGAACAGCAGTCTGATGAGATTAAGTAGGGTTTTACAGAGATGGGCTGAATTAAGTGGGGGTTTATGGTGGGGTTTCTGTGTTGTTTTTTGTTGTTGTTGTTTTTGTTTGTTTTGTGTCTTTTCTGGTTTTTACATTCTCTTCACTGTGCTTAAAAGAACAGAAGGCTTCATGCTCTGTCTTTTGTGTGTTCATATTTTTAAACTGCAGTGGGGAAGGCTTGGCAAGAGAAGAGTCATAGCTAGTTTAAAAAACATAAATTTTCTTTGTCAATACTGCTGCAGATAGTTCTAAGTTTCAGTTTGTAGTGGATTTCTTCCAGTATTTCTGTAATATTATGCTCTTTGGGAAGTGTTTTGAAATTGCACTAGCCTTGGGGAACAGAGGGTATTGTGAGGGGGGTTGGGCTCCCAAGTCCTCTCACTGATTTTACTGCTCAGAACAGAGGTGAGTGCATGCCAGCATAACATCAGTCTGCTGTAGACACTCTTTGGCTCTGGGAAAGTTACGTTGCTTTTCTGAGCATCTGTTTCACCAGCTGTGAAAATGAAGACAGTACCCTCAGCATGTGGGTATGATGAGCATTCTTGTTAGCTAATCTTGGTAAAGTGCATTGGAACTGTGAAGCGTTGTGGGTTGTTTTTTGAAAGTGTGAAAGTTTAAAATGGTGTAAGCCACGAGCTTGCATCTTTGTTAGGGAAGAGAAGTACCAGCTGGGAATCCTGAGGCAACAGGGGCAATGAGTTTGTGGGAAAGAGGAGAAATTTGCCTGTGATATAGGACATGAGTGAGAGTCATGCCTCATTCTAAACCTTTTACACAATGTCTAAGTGGATTTACTTGGAGCTTTGTAAAGTATCTAAGGCTGGATTTTGCCCTCATACCAGTTGTATTTCCTTTTGTTGTTTTTCCAGTCCCCCCTCCATGCACTTGCTTTTTATGATCAAAGCTTCATTCTTTAAAGATATGCCAATGCATTGTAATAATGCTCAGAAGGTCCCCTATGGGGAACAGTTCTGATTAGACACTGAAGAATTCTTTAATTCTCTTCATACTTCTTACTGTTAGGAACATCTTGTTAAAAGGTGTGTCTTTCCCTTGCTGTTACTATTTCTTTGGCTCCCCTCTTCCCCAGACACTGCATCCATTCTTTAAGCTCTCCTATTGTCTTGCCTTATATAAACTTGGTTCCTTGTTTCTCACTTTCAATTAATTCTTTTATCTTCTACAGCACTGAATGAATGCTTAAAAAAATAATAAATATTAATAATGGGGCTCTTTGAACCAGCAGGTTCTTTGCTGCTTAAACTCACCTTTTCCTGCTGCTTATCCCCTATTAGAACTTGCTATAATCTGCAGATTGTAGCTGTAATAACTTCTGTAGCAGTGGCTGTGTTTGTGACAAGAATAGGATTATAGCTCCAGGTGGGGAAGTGGCAGCAGGAACAGAGAACCTCAAAGGCACAAATATGTTGTTCCAGTTGAAATATTCTTAGCAATAAAGGAAAAGAAGCCAACAAAATTTAGTGTGGGAATAGAGCTATGTATCTAGGTTTCCATGGAGTGTCAGTGACCTATATAGGGTAATCTTGTACTGCACATAAAATGCTGTGTTTAGAAGTAGAAAAACATTCTTTCAGGAAAGCATAGTTTAAGAAGGCTGTACTTTTGGAGATGCTTTCAAGCCAATTCATAGGAAGTGTCTTAAATCAGCAAAACAAACTGAGATACATACTGTATGCTTTCTTTGAATTCCTTGTGAAGACAGGTTTACCTCTCCTTAGAGCTACAGGAAAAAAAAAAGATGCTGTGTACCCCAGTGCATAAAGTTGACCACATAATGTACAGACCAGCCGACAAAGCTTTTGCCACACACACACACGTACATGCACATACTCTTTTGGACATCAGCAACATTTTTACTGTCCCACATTGAGGAATGAATAAAGTAAACATGAATGGAGTGTGTGAGATTTTTCCACAGTACCTCTTTTCCTCGGTTTAACAATACAAGCTACTGGATTAGAAGAAAGAATCCTGAGGTGTCAGGGCAAACATCATAAAACCTTATTCGTATCTTCTACTTAGCATTGCCTTGGCCCTGCTTGGGGGAGGTGAGCTGCACCTAAGCAGAACCTCCGTTGGGAGAGTTGCTTCCAGGTTTACGCCTTCAGTAGAAACCACACTAGTTGCTACTTGAGGGTAAGACCAGCTGAGAGTTTTTCAAGGAAAAAATTTGCCTACAGAAAATGCTGATTTACTGAAATCATTGTGGGAAAGGATTCGTCTCCACTTGGTTCTCCGTGGGCAAACTTCTTGTATTTAGGATAGAATTTCTTAGTCAAAGCAGAGATGCTGGTTAGGAGCCAAGTAGTTTGGGTTTTTCACCTATGCTGTCACAAATCCAAAACAAGATCCTGAAAGCAGGTCTCCTACATGCCAGAAATGCATGTCCTAACCACAGAATTGTTGTTCTAGAGCACACGGGGTTTTGTATGAAGGATGCCAAGGTGGATTCCAAACTTCAATTCCTATGTGAAATGAAAATTATATTTTAGGTCTCGAGAAATGTGGTTCCCTCCAAAAAGTAAGTCCCCATCCCAGTGTCCTTATGTCTTCTTCAGTGGCCTTCCTGTCCTACCTCACTGGTTCTGTGAGTTTGTGTCTCCCCTGGATGCGCTCTTCACGGAGTGGAGCAAGGAGTCTCTGAAGACCTTGGCAAAATAATCAGCATGTCAGTGACAGGAGGAGAATAACCGGCCCTGAAGCACTGCCGGTGTATTTTGGCAGGGTAAAGGCTGTAACAGGCTATATAGATCCTAAACCCCTGCTTCCTTCATGGAATATTATTAGAAAAGCACCTTAAGCAGCCAAGGAAAATATAGCTGAACACTGCTGATATATTTTTGCCTGGGCCATTGTTATTGGGCAGGGTAGGAAAAATAATGCTTAGGGCAAGAGAGGAGCTGCTTGGAACAGGATGAAACACTCTCTTGCTGGTTTGACTGCAGCAAGCTCAGCAAAGGCAGGGCTAACACATGGTTTCAGTAATAGGCCTCTTTCTTCAATTTCTTTGTCCCATTTTATGGAGAAGAAAGTGGTTCTCTCTATCCTTTCTTAGTTCTCCTTAGAGAGTGAGGAGATAAGATCCCCTCCCAACTTTCTTCTTGTTATCTAAGCTAGGTGTGTGCTTAGCGAGGGTGTTTGTTGTTTGTGGCTGTCCTCTGCACCACCGAAGACTCTGAATCTGGTTATTCCAGTGCAGCTCAGCCACCTGAATCTTGATGTGTTCTGTGCTGCTTGGCTGCCAAGGGGAGCTTTCAAGGGCTCCCTCTGTTGTGAAAGGTGGGATTGCAAAACTGAGGTGAACACTCTAGTTCTGATTATATGAGAATGACACTGCGTTTACCTTGTATTTTTTTCTTGCTGCTTTTAAAAAAGAAGGGAGAAAAAGGCCAAGGGTTGAAGCTTCATCATTGCACAGGCAAAGACAAAGCACTTCTTGTAAACGTAAAACATTCCAGGCCCTTGCTGTGTATTTGAGGTTTAAATAATGAGAGCTTCCTGTTTTAGAGAAGCCCTACATCTTCAGATGATCTCCACTAACCTGTTTTAAGATGTGTGTTCATCTTGTGGTAGATGAGCAGTCTGAGCTTGCCCTATTGGTTTCACCCCTCCTTCACAGTAGGAGGCATGAGGTATGTTTATAGCACAGGAGCAGCAGCAAAAGGTCTGACTTAGTGGAAATCAGATCCAGGATCACCATACAGCTTTTTTGAATGCAGCATAGAGAAATCCACAACACATAGTCAACTGTGGAAATCACATGCCAAAGCACTCCTGAATGTGAGATGAACTTAGATACGTCTATCTGCAGACAGAGATGCAGACCTCAGGTATAGAGTGTATGAAAGACCAAATAAAAGCACCCTNGGGGGGGGGGGGGGGGAGGGTTTGGTAATAAACAGACAATACTTATTTTTAAAGAGTAGACGATAATATTATCTTAGTGTGTCGTCACAACAATATGATTTAAGAAAAGAAAATATTTCTCTTAAATATATTCTGCCTGTTTGTTAAGTATACTGAAATTATTGGGAAAAGCAAGCTATTGATGTAAGATTTCATTCTTTACTTCTGAAACAGGAATGATGAATTAAAAACAAAAAATAAAAATCAGGTTACTCTGAAAATAGTTCCAGTGAGTTGAGAACTTAGATGTATAGTTGAGCTGCAATACAAATTCATCCTGTTGAAGTGAAGTCAGACTGCACTAAGATAATATTGTGAAGGGTTTGCCATAACCCAGATCAGGGCTGCATGCCCCAACTGTTCCTTGAGACTGGCTTGCAAAATCTTTTTTGTGGCTGGAGCTGGTAGACTTCAATGTCACCACCTATAATTTGTCATTCAAAGGTGAAGGAGCAAAAAAAAAAAAAAAAATCCAAAAAAAATTTGTGTAGTGGATCTATTTCCCTTGGCATCCTACAAGATTTCACCAGTAGACTGTCCTTCAAACATGAAGCTTCAGTCTTCAGCTGTAATCTTGATTCTTTGTGAAATGCAACAGTACGGAGGGGGACCAAACATTGATTTTTTTTTTTAATGGAATATGATTAAATGCAAGATTGCTTGAGTCTGTCTATCTTACAGCTTTGCAGGTAACCCTGCCTGGACAAGATTTGTCCCTTCCCCTTTCCTGTTCTACTGTCCCTGAGCTTTTTTCCTTGTAAAGAATTCAGCCTTGTGAAGCAAGGATTTGTCCAGATACACTATTGTTTAGCAAGGAGGTGGTGAAACAGATGCGGTTGTTGGAACTGATGATAACGTAATTTTCTCACCCTTCCAGTGACTGCAAATGTGTTTGGAAGAGGATTTGCATTGCTAGTAGCGTTTGTTATTATGTGTATGCCCCTAGATATAAATCAGAGATTGACTGGTGGATAATGAAACAGTGCAGCCCGCCTGGGTGAACAGACTGGGCAGGCATCTGAAGTATCCGTGTACTAGCCCACCAGAACGAGGCAATTGCTCAGAATTTTTCTGGCAGATGTAGCCTCTCTGTTTCCGGTCACAGTGATTATCTACCACTTGTTTATCGAGTGTCTGCGTGGTCCACATTATCGGAACATCTCACAGTTGCAAATGGATTGAATCTTCGTAGCAACTTTTTGAGTCAGAGAATTCCAATTTTACTGATGTGACATCTAAATAACTTACCAAGGGTTATCTTGGGAAAATTGTAACGAAACAGAAATAAGAGAATAGCACCCATCCAAATTTTTCTCCTAGAAAATATATCTCAGGTTTAAAAAATGGGAAGGGAGTGTTTCCTGTATTATAGGAAGACTTTTCCCAGCTAAATAAATGGCTTGATTTGCTGTGCTCTTGGAGCCAAATGTCCTAAGTAATTCAGTGGTATGTTGTTAAGACCTTTTCTTCTTTTGACTGTGTTGATGGTGCATTTAGTAAATTTGGATAGAACACCTTCC
>VXBA01003437.1:3129517-3244872 GCA_013399895.1 Serilophus lunatus | reverse complement strand
AAATTAAGCTCTGTTTATGTATGGGTTGTTAGGGTTTTCAAGGGGAGTGGAGGGGTAGGGTTTGGTTGGTTGTGTCTCATAGAAAACAAAGATCTTCTGAAGTTTTGGAAGGATTTGGGGGGAAAGTTCTTACCTCAGCCAAATAAGTCAGTATTTCATGGTTTGGGATATACCTTAGGGTGTGGGAGACTACAGATGGTTGTCCTGGGATCTAAACATCCTTTTTCCACGTTGTACTACAGTGCACTCAATGCTACTCTTCGTTTCTTTTAAATGTCAACTTGTGACCCATAAAATTTTCTTAGAAGTGTACACAGGTTTATAAAAAACATTTTTCTTTGAATAGACTGGCTTTTTCAGACTGTTTACCTCGCAAAACAGTATTTGTGGAGAAGATACAATCAAGCCTAATAGTCCTTAACAAGTGTCTCCTTGAGTCCTACCATTTAGTGGTATCTGAGGAGTGATGTGATCCTGAAGCATTTGCCTTGTTTCACTGCACCAATCCTAATCAAAGCCACAAAGTGAGATGGCTGCTTTCTCTACCCTGAGGCACTCCTGGGTGTTTCCTTGAGAAAGCAATTTGCTTCGGAGTTATTAAAACAGCACATGCTGGGGAAAAAAAACCAAAAAAACCCAAAAAAACGAACACTTCCCAGGCACAGGTGTGATGCTGCTGAGTGTTAGTGCCAATCGTGCAGTTTAAAATCACAGCTTTGTTCTCAAGACTGTAATAGTATTAAAAAATCAGCCTTGCTCTTGATGAGAGCTCAAGTCCCTGAGCTTGTGTGGAATCAGGGTCGAGGATTTTAATTTGTTCATTCTTCAAAGATGCTGAGCACCTTCCGTGGCAGCTGAAATTAGTGTGGGCTGTGTGTGCTCAGCATTTTGGAAGGAAAACAGCGTGTGCATGTGTTGTGTGTGAGCTGTGATGTACAGACACCAGATCTCTGGGGGGGTTACAGTATCTAAGAGGATGCCCCTATAGTCGTTTCTTAATTAAACCCCAGACACTTTACATGGCTTTTCTTGAACTTTTCTCAAGCATATTTGAGACTTCTAGCTTGGCAACTCCTTGGAGCTTTCTATTAAGGTATTAAGGGAAGGAAAACCAGTTGGTTGCCTCAAGCTGAGGAGGAAATGCTAGACTTGAAGGATTATCTCAGCGCAATGAATTTTAAAGACTTTTTGCTATACACGTGTGGAAAACTATCAAAATGCTAATGGTTCTGCCGTCTTTTTTAACCCTTTCAACATACTGAGCTGATGGAAGGGAAGTGAAAATGATGCTATTCAACTGCAAAAGGACAGTTCAATCAGAAATTAAGTTTTAAGTAGTTTTTAACCTGTTAGCCACAACTTCTCACAGTGATAACGAAGAGTGATGCACCTATAATTTAAACAGACCAACTCTGTACATACAGCTGAGCCTATCTGTAGGTGGATACAACCCATATCCTACAGGAAAGGCTTGCACAGGGCTGAGGAGCTCCCCTCTGCCCAACTTTCTCCACTCACTTCCAGAATAAAAAAAATAAAAAAAAGTAGTGAAGCTGGAACCAGGTTGCTCTGGCTGGATGACTCCTGCAGCCCCTTCCTGGGGTGATTCAAGTAGCAGCATGGAGTCCTCTTGCTTCCTCACCCAGTTTTTGGGATATGCACCTTGCCTGCAATATCATGGACGGCTTTGTTGTGGGAGAGGTCTGTGTGGCTGCCAGGAAATGGGGATGTCTGCCACTGCCAGAGCAATTCATCCAGTCAAGTACATACCAGAGAGGCCCTGGGACAGGATGGACCATCCTACCTGCACAGATTGAACACAAATGTCCTTCAGGAGCCCAGGCATGCCCCCAGCTTACTCCAGTTTTTCACCAAGGACTTTCCTGGGTGTCTTGCCTCGCCATCATAAGCAAGGGAAGACATGGGCTTTGGGTGGACACACAGGTCAAAGTATGAGGGATATTTGTTACGTGGCTGCTGTGACCTGGATCACAAGGCTAGTCTAAGGTGCTGAGCAGATATTGTGATTGCAGTAGCTCTGTGCTGCTGCGGCTGCTCTGCTGCTGCTGCCCAAAGTGGCTGGGCTGATTAAGTCTGTGCAGGAGGCAACCAGACATCTTCCTCAGGGGGTACTACCTGTGTCTGTGAGGAACCGCTGTTACATTTATTTCGGTTCTTGACTGATGTTTTTGAAGTGTTTGGAATATCTCATTCAACTCTACAGAGATTCTGTTAGTGTTCAGCTTCGGAGCCAGGTAAATACTTGGATAACTGATGATATAAATAACTGAAATTGTGAGTGTTATTAAACCCATGAGACTCAGCCATTCCTTTAGCTGTCTCTGAAATATGTTAGAGCAATGGGTCTGTCTGTGCTTATCTTTTTAATCAGGACTAGCCAGGCAATTTTAGCCCTCAGGAGAGCCTGAACCACTGAGCTGCAGGGCTATCTTTGCCATTAAGCTTATGGCTTTCAGGTTTCCATGAACTTGTAATGTTATTTATTTATTATTTTTAAGGCATATTTACTGTTACATATGAGCTGCCAGTTTATTTAATATCTTCAAAGCATCAGTGTTTTCCATTTTGTAGCTGAAGAATATGGTTGCCAACACATACCACCTAGGGGCAGGAGCAAGGGCAAGCAGTATGAAAAGGATGAAAGGGATTTGTTTATGGCTGGGACGAGGGAGACACATATGGAGCAAAGCAAAGAGACTCGGTAGCAGTTCTAGCTCATTTGGCAGGAGTGAGTTGAGGTGTTGAATTGCTTGGGGTATCCTAAACTAGTTTGGATAGGACACTGGAGAATTCATCTTTAGGGAAAACTGTTTCAAGGTGGATTGTTCTAAATGATATGAAAATATGGCTGGTGCGTAGAGAATTGTGTTGGCCATGATTAAAAGCCATGAATATGGCTTTTAGCAAATTTATTATTTTGAGTCAGCGTGTGTATATTTATATATTTGGGAGAAGGAATGGATATTCACCTCACCCCCTAGTATGTTTCCTGGCATAGTTAGAAAATGCTTGCCAATCTCATGTATACTTTAAGTCTCTTTTCAGTGGACTCTTCTCTCTCTGATTATTACTATTCTCATTGGATGATTTTAGGTATTGCAAACAATTTTTTTTATAAGAAATTATTCCCCCTGAAATGTTTGTCATCATTGGAAAAAAAATCTCATTACCTTTTTCTGACTTAATTACTTTTTTCTCATAAAAGGTACATTTTGCTTAATCGTGAACATTTAAGGTTGCCTGCATAAATAGGTGGCTCTTACTGTGTTCATGGTTGTTTTGCAGACATAAATCTTAAACTGTGCAACTGCTGTGTGTTTTTCAGTTGGTTTTTTTTTGTAGGTGCAAAGAGAAGGGAGCCTGAGCTGCATTCTTCCACCCCTCTTCTTCCATGCCAAAAGATGAAGGTGATAGCAGCGGGAAAAGTAGGATTTACAATGGACTGTATGTACATGACATGACAATGTCACTTCCATGATTAAGTATGCAGTTAATCTCTGCAGATTAAATACTAAACAAAAATGCAAACCTAAATCCTCTACTGTTTCTGAAGAAATATGCCATGTAGAGTTGGGATTTTAGATGAGCCTGTGAAGCAGGTTGCTGGGCTGGCCAAAGGAGTGGTGGAATAAGCAGGCATGGTTTGTAAAGGGTGTTTATTGGAAGGGAATTGGTCACACTCTTTGACAGAAAGTAGTTCAGGTGTTTGTCTTACTTTGAAATAGAATAGGAAACTCTGGCTTCTTTATTTTTTTAAAGGTCTGCATAATTTTAAAGCTATAATTCTTTTTTTTGACTGGATGAGGAAAGAAGGGGTGCTGAAATGCTGATTAACAGAAATCCCAGTTTAAAACTTGCAAGTTGCCATCTTGTAACAGTTGGCTGTGGATCATTTGGATGTGCTAGGCTGTGTTTCTGAGGTGAGGGTTGTAGCAGGTGGATGGAACCCCTGATAGTAACAGGGAAATTTCCCCATTTGCTCAGACTGGACATACCTATGCTTTTCTACCAGAGAAATGGAGGTTTAGACTACTGGAGTTGTTGTGCTGTGAAAGATTTCAATCTTCAGTGTAACAGTATTTATTTCCATCAAGAATCTTTGTGTTTCCAGATTCCCAAGACTGAAGACAACTTGCTCCAGGACATGCACCAGCATCATGGGTAGGATGTCTTCTGGGAAAGAGAAAATGCTCAGTTCAAATATTGGCTTGAACTTTAGGCTAAAGTTCTGTATGAACCAGTCTGCAGTATTCCAGAAGCCAAATTACCTGTTGTTGGATGAGCTGTGGTTGTTTTTCATATGTGTGGTCTTAGCCCATGGCAAATGAAAGGTAATGCAATTTAGCTGGACTCTATCACTGCTAAATTAAATTACCTCACGTCAGTTAAAGGGGATGAGCATGCATCTCTCTGTGGAGAGCTACCACAGCTCAGCTGATGCTTAGCCTACTGTTACTGCAGTGCACTATGGCTTCATTGAATGTCCCAGTCACCAAGCAATATGTAATAGGCGATTGCAAGGAGGAAGAAATATAGCTGTGTCTCCAATTAGAGAATATAGTCCCTAAATCTCATCACATTTTTAGTTTGGGAAGTTCAGGTGGCTGAGTTTAAGGTTGATGGAACTGGAGGTTTTCAGCAATTGCTGTACTTTCTTAAAAAAAAAAACAAAAACCAACAAACGATTGCCTTTTACAGCAGATGTTGACTCCCTTGCCAGCAGGGAGGTCCTTTTGCCTATCACAGGCAGTGGTGCCAAACGCACGTTTGTTCTCTTGGGAATGCGTTTCCTGAAAGATTCCTTTCATCTACAATGAATTCCTGTGTTTTAAACACAGGAAACATTAATGTTTTTTTCCCCCCAAATATCTGTGGGAACTTCTTTTTAAATGAGTTAAAATTGTCCAATTTGATAGCAGACCAAGCAGCAGTCTGTCTTCACTTTCAGTTGTTTGCCTCTGGGGTTGCAATTCTTCATGTAGGAATATGAGGTTGTACAGAATCATCTGACCTTGCCATGGATAATTCAGCAAGCTTGGCAGCCTGGAGCCATGCCCAGTTTGGCTGCCATAATGGGATTTGAAAGGGAATTGGTGTAAAATGATGATGGAAAGAACTTTGCTTCCTTGGCCTTTACACTAGGAAGAGCTAACTTTAGCAAAAGTTTTGTAGCAAATCTGTGTCAGCTCAACCTGAGGAAACAGAATTGCAGGAGATGCCTTTGTTCTGGTGGGGAGTAGGAAGGTCTCGGTTTGGTCTGATCTGAAGCTCATGGTCTGAGGGTGGCAAGGTGGGCAATGCAAGCTTCAGAACCTCTAGGAAGAAAGGGTAGCAAGGGCTTGCTGAGAGGAAATGTTGAGTCTCTTGCCCCCAAAAACTTGGCAGAGTGACCATGATAGTGCTGATAAGGCAGTGCTTTCTGCAGTCCCAGTAGTTACCATCTCAGTGGTTTGGAACTGGTGGGGTGATGCTGGCAACGCCACTGCAGCATGATTATGGAGTCAGCATCACAGGTGCTTCTATGTCCTTGTGATTTGGTTGTGTGTCCTGTTTTATCCCAAACCAGGGCTGAAATCTCGTGTTATTTATTGATTAAAGCTTTCAGGCTGAAAATTGTCCCATTCACATCATCTTCCAGAAACCACTCCAGCACGACAGTCTCTTTTTTTCAGCTCCAGTCTTTCTCTTCTACTAGGATTTTCTGGAAACTTTGGTTGGAATGTATTTCATAAACACAAATGAGGCTTAGTGTCTGTTGTTTGTGACACCTATCGCTGCACATGGAAGAATGTACGTGCAAGTTCATGCACAGCCAGCTTTCACTACACAATGAAGATGTGGATAAATGGGAATTAGGATTAATACTGGATTTAAGATTCTTATAGCTGGCTGGTAATAACCTAAACCCCTCAAAGGCTGCAGGCAGGCTGGCAGCATTCAGCTCAAGGCCATTGTTGTTTGCAAAACCTGAAAGAAATCGAATTTTGATACTTAGAGCACTTTAATCGTGGCCTTTCAAGATAGGGAAGGGAAGAGCATATACTATTAAATGCAGCCTTTTAATATCTTTAATATATGACAGTCACCTAGGCTTCTAGGTCTGATGGGCATTTTACAGCAATATTTTTTGTTGCTTTTGTAAGAGCTTAGGAATTCTGATTGATTTTAGAAATACATAAATTGCATTCTGAAAGTTGCTATACCAAAATGTCTGTATAAGCAGAGTGAGATAAATCCAAGTAGGGCAACGAACAGTCACTGGTTTAAATTGTTGAGAATGCTCAAAGTCCTTCAGGTAAGGAGGCTCAAGAAGCCACGGAGGTGTGGAGCTCCTGGAGTCCAGTCTAGCCTAGTTTGTTTGCTGTTGTGGTAGAGATGACTAGTGAGAAATGCATTGATGAGTCTGTGCGGGTCATAAAATGAATCATTGCATTTGATGTTAAGGCCCATATTGGAACACAACATTTTTTATCATGAATTGTTGATGCTGCTTCTGTTTATTGTGGCTGCAGTGCAAAACTTTCTGTGTACCTAGTCTCTAATGGAAGTCAGACATTTAGTTATCTAAATAACTTTTATCTTCAGTTATATTGATTAAAGTAAACTTTAGGGAGGCTTAGCTCTATGTTGTTGAACAGAACAGAGGAGTGAAGTTTCCCTGTACAACTACTTTTGATTCTTTGCTTCCTCTAGCTTTCTCGTGGATAGCAGTTTTGGTCGGTTCTGCCCAATCATTGAGAGCTGTTATTTGCAAAATGTTTTTCTGTCTGCATCACTGCCAGTGATAGCCTGGCAAAGTGTGTCTGCTTTTCCTTTGTTTTAAATCAACAGCTCCTCCTGTGGATGGGTCCCCTTTATGGAGGGTATCAAAGGCCTTTAATGCATGATTATGAATGCCACTGTTAGTCAAAGTCTCTATCTGAGCCACTGAGGCTGGAAGGGGCAGAGACATATGGACTAGATTTTAGTGGAAAGCTTATGGAATGCTGCTGATGTCCATGTTGCTAAAGAGAATGACTTTTCTGCAGAGGTTGTGATGAAGTGCCTTCAACTAGACTTGAATCCACTCTTATCAATTTGTTTTTTCTCAAGCCTATTTATTCAGCCCTCACCTCAGTAGATTCCTTTGTATTGTTTTTGTGCTCCTTCTGGGTTGGTCTTTCTTGCTAAGGTTGTCTGTCTTCTCGCTGTTGCCTTGTGCAGAACCTGTTACCAAATAATCCTATTAATCTTCTTAGATAATCTTTAAAACACCTATCATCAAACAGGATGTTTTTTCCGAGGTATGAAGTTTCCTTGCATACCTTAAGCCACTTGGCTTTCAGCATGTGAAATTGAGAAATGCATGGAAGTTTTGCATTCCCAAGGCTCAGGGCTCACATGATGACTTGATTCAAATTTGAAAGGCGATGACTTTAACTTAATATTACAGTGTCTCTGCCCCCATTGTTCTCAGAGTATAAGGGAGCATTGAGAACATTAGGTCAGCTGGAATTCAGGTCTCTGCTGAGGCTCACAAGTCTCATAAAACACAATTTTGTTGAAGGCAGGTTAATAGGAAAGGTTCTGTTTCTAAAATCTGTAAGCCAGGCAAATTTTTGGACTTTCAACTCCTTTCCTTATTCTCTTTACAGAGATTAATGGTTAAGGAACAGTGGATTGAGAGGGAACCCAGGCAAAGCCCGCACCCCGCAGCAAAAGTTAATAGAGACACACGAACCGTGTATCAGCATACAAAGTTTGCTTTGGTTAGTTGAAGGCATCCAACTTTCACTGATTCTAAGAGATCTTATCCCTGTTGCCTTTGCAGAAGGCAAACAGCTTGGCTTAAAGCATGCAACAATTCATGGAAGTGCTTTGTGAGAATCTTAAGACTGTTGTTTTGTTCAGTCTTATGACCAGTTAGAAGGTTCAGTCTGTCGTTTTTCTGATGTATGGTGGGAGGTGGCAAAGACTGCTTAGAACAGCAGTGCGTAATGAGACAGTGCCATATTGGGTAAGGCTTGTGGAGGCGAAGCTCAGAGTTTTCTAAGCCTGTAAAAAGCCAGGAGAACATGCATTAATGCTACTGCTCACTGTTCTAGTCTCTAGTAAGCAAATAGGGAGCTATTAACCCCCTCTGAACAGAATTAGGGGGGAAGGAGAATATCTGATAACTTCAGCTTGCATCAGCTGTATGAATTATTCAGAGAAGGGCAAGCACGGGCATAGCGTCTTAAAAAGAAACAAACAACAACCAAATCAGACAAAAAAATCAAACCAATAATAACAAGAAACCCCTCTCAACACATCGTCAGGATGTGCCTAAGAAGAGGTCTCAGGTTTTCAGGCTGGCTGAACTGTCCAAGGGAGGAAAAAGTGCCACACTGACCCGGGCATTAGCCAGTAGGTACATCCTACCACATAGATTAAGCACTCCTTGGAGTCTAGGAATTCTGATCACTGTTTTGGCCAAAGCCTTGGTTTTATAAAAAAAGCAATTGTGGTGGTAGAGGTGTATGGGTGTAAGTAAACTGTCTCCTTGCTCGTCATACCTTAGAGAGCCCAGAGTGATAGATATGTGTCTTATGAATGTGCACTGGCAATTTCTTATTTCTTCAACTGAGTCCATTCTGTGCTCAGCAGTGAGACTGACAGAGGCCCTTCACCAAAACTTGAAGCTGCAACTCAAAGCTAACTCTGCTCAGAGCAGACCTTCCCGATGATGTTGTGCTTTCTCAAGCATTTGCAGCGTCGCTTATGGAAGGCCAGCCAACATCACCACTTTTCTTTCAAATTACCCAACTGTGGCCAGGAATGCACAGCCCCTGCACTCTGCTGTGCTCTGGCCAGCCCGGTGTTTTGTTGCAGACGAATGTGGTGGGATGATCTGTAAATATTGCTGTGTGTTCTGATGGTGGATGCATGCAAGCTGCTTGCACAGAGTTATTCATTTATTCCCTCCAGCCCTTCCAATCTCAGCTGCTGCTTTATCATTCCTGATAAGCTGGTGTGTGATCTGAAGCAGAGCCATCAGCCAGAGCTGAAGGCAGGCAGGAGTCCCACGTGCATAGTTTGGTGGCAGCTCGGTTTCTCTTCCGATAAGCCTGTGCCTCTTGCGGCAGTACAGTGCACACTCCTTTTAAACTGTAATCATAATCCTCTTTTCAGCCGGCTCTGCTATCCCCAAAGGAAGCATTAACAATATCACAAAGTGCGGAGACTTCATTGTTTTTCCCTAATCTGCAAAGGGAACTGAGACAAGACAGAGGAAACTTTAACCTATTCTGTGTCTCAGTGGTAAATAATTAGGTTTCTACTGAGTGGGAAAACGGGGGAAGCCTCTCAGTTAAGATAAAGTAAGCACGAGGTTCACAGGCTTATCTTGCTCTGTGGAATTCGGGATAGGATGTGCCCTTGAATTCGCCTGTCTGGCGTGCCCCTGATTTTGTGCTTAAGGCGAAATGAATCTATTAGAGCTGCCCTAAGTGATGGCTGGGTATTAAGGGCACCTCTTGCCAGGAAATGTGGTAGCCATGCTTTTGTTTGAGGACTTGAACAAAAGGCTCTGGATGCTTAATAATGTGCAAATTTGGGTGGGTGGGATATGTAGAAGGTTAATAGGGCAGGCTAACAGAGGAGGAGCTGAGCTTGAGAGGGGAGGAGAGGAACGCCGAGGACATAGCAGCAGAGAGAAGCGAAACAGGAAAAGCAGCCCCTTTTTGCCACATTGAAATTAATTTAGTCCCCACTGATGATATTGGGGTAAGTGCAAGTTGTGTCTGGTGAAATAGCGGTATTTTCAGGCGTGGCTGTGTGAGAGGTCACAGCATGGCTGGCTGGTTGCAAGTCTGTGTGCTGTGTAAGTGCTGCCCAGACCCGACAAGACAGGACTGGTTGTGAGAGTGCTCGTGGGTGGGAATTCACTTTGGGTCAATGCTTTACCTTTGCAGAACTCCTCTTTGCAAGCTGCCTGTGGTAAAATCTCTCTTGTCATGCTTGATTCTGAGGCTGGGCTGTGCTTCTCCTGCGAAAGGAAAAGCTGAAGTAGGAGGAGCTGCTCTAGCCTGGCATGGGGGGCACAAATCCGGGATGGTGGATAGTCTGCTTGCATGTGTGCCATGTCTGTGAAAGTCCTTTAATCCAAGATATGACAAGAGCAAAGGAACAAAAGAAAAGCCTCTCAAAAATAGCATAAGATAAGAATCTGGTGAATTTGTTTTTTATTTCGCGCAAGAGTTCCCTGGAGACTTTTTTTAAGGGAAAAAATGTAGCTTTCAAGGTCGAGCTTTCTTTTCCTCCCCTCGCCCCCCTCTTTTTCTTCAGACTTCAAAGGCAGTCAGCTGAGAGCTTCTTAGGAATGTTACATCTGTTCAGAGTAAACGTGGATTGGAGGGAAGGCCCTTTTTCGAAAGTGTCTGAAATTTGTACCGCAAATTTTCTCGAGCATGATAAACAAAACACAACCTCAGTGGGGCTGGATGGCACACAGTAGTGAAAGGTGGAAGGTCAGAAAGTGGGAGTAGTCTTCTGCACAGGCCTTTAATTTAAGCACAAGGGTTTTTTCTCTTGATGCCTTCACAGAAAACAGTTTAATGTCTGTTCCTTTAAATAAAATTCTTTTCAGAAATCAAAACTGAACAAGTGGACAGAAATGTGAATGCCTGCCTGCTCCTTCTCAACCTTTTCGCTTGTGCTACCTGTGTACCTGTTGGCACACCTGGCTTGTCCTTTTGCTCTCAGACTTAATCTGTGTGTATCGAAGACTGAAATCAAAGTTTTGCTTTTTGGTTCTAATGCTTAACTACTGATCCTTAACCAATTGATCCAAAACCTATTGACAGTGGAGGAGCTTTGGCTCAGGCACTTGGCATGCCACAGAAAAATGTAACTGCAGGCTTGGAGGATCCAGCACGTGGGCTTAGGAATTGGACCTAGTTTAACGCTGACCTGCCTATAATGGAGGGGATTTTATTGCTGATTTTGATGAAAGCTGATGTGTGGCATTGCTGAAAACATTTGGAAATCCTCTCTACAGCAGGACTTATGGACATGATCATGTCTCAGACAGCCTTGTGCATAACTCCCTCTTCACATATCAAAAGTGTAACTGAACTGCAAATGGTTTTCACACCAATTACTTCCCTCTTATTTTTGAACAGAACAGGGAGGGGGGTTGTTTATTCCATTTCCCTGGTGGAACTAAAATTCAGAGCAGCAAGCTTGTGCTGAAGCTGTTGTTTCCTCTGCATGTTTCACATAAGGAGGCCAAGGAGTGTGAGATTTGTGATACAGTGTGTGCCTTTCTTATATGTATATATGTCATATATTCATACCCAGGCTGAAGATGATAGAAATCTCGGTGCTGTCTCACTTCGGGTTAGGTAAGTATGTTTCATTTGTGGGTTTGTATTTTAAACTAGGCTTCTTAAATGAAGAGGAGCAATATTTAAGCTTCTGTGTAAATAAGCAGAGAACTCTGGCTTCATCTTGACTTATCTGTTTAACCTTCATCAGCCCAAATATTTACTCTAGGCATTGAATATCCAGGCAGTGTAATTCTGATGCTAAAATTCATGCACTGAAAATGCTGTAGATTGACTAATCCTGCAGAATTTCAGAAATCCCCATCTGTATAAATAAACTTCCTGTACGAAGGATTATAACTAAATAAATGCTGTGAATTCAGATCAGCAAAGCAGAAGTAGATCAGTTGGCCCATTTTTCCTGCTGCTTACTTATGTATTTTTATAAGGTTATTCGTCTTAGTCTAAATAGATGTGTAAAAAAAACTGCAAATTCTGAAGAACAGTGCTGTCATATACTGCAGAAATGCATAAATGTACCACTCTGCCTTTTTGCTTGCACTTTTATCAGTTTTAAAATTGCCATCAGTTTGATTTACCCAGACTGTTGATACTGTTGTTTGTTTTGGAGATGGCATTTCTGTTGAATCTGTATTTTGTAGGTCTTTGACCTCTCCCTGCAGTTGGGCAATGTAAAAAGTTCATGAAACAGTATTGGAGATACAAAATTTTTAGCTCAGTTGCTGAAGATGCCCCCATCCCCTACATCTATGCATTACCCCAGCTGCAGAGCAGAGCCTACAGCATGTGGATTTATCAGGAACAAAGTTGGCATCTCAAGACTGGTCTGAGGTGTCCATTGCAGGAAATACTTACAAGATCCCTGTGTAAACCTATTGGTGTATGTATGGTGTAGCAACCTTCTGAGCAGTTTGTCTTCAGTCCTGACACTATACCAATTATCCTGTCTTTGTGAGATTAAAGTGCAGTCTTATTTACCATCCTTATCTTGGAGGAATTCTGTTAATAGCCCTTCACATTGACCTGCTGCTGGACATCGTTACAGAGATATGAAAGCTGTTTAGAATGGGATTAAGTTAGAGAAGTAAAATCCAAATCGTTTAAGGAGGACTTCGCAGCAACATTGGTTATTAACTTTGTGGAAAGCTAATGTATGCTGTGCCAGCCTGAGAATTTTGGAAGTGGTCTTGCAAAAATGAAAGGGCCAGCAGGATGGAGAGGTTCCCTATTGGCAAGGAAGGGTACCAGCCCATCGTACTCACTAGTTTTTTTACTATCTTATAAGAGTCTGTGTAACAGTAAAAAACTGGAAGGAAGAAATTGCACAGCTGCTTCATTAGCAGAAAGACTTCTAACCTGGAACCTATGGTGTTCATGGCCACTTGGTCCTAACAGATAATTCTCTCTGCTGGAAAAGGACAAGTAGTGGAAGAATTGCACCTCACTTTACTTGCCAATAGGGTCCATAGGGAAGTTCCTTCTCTGTCCCATGCTGAGTTAGTCAGTCCTTTCAACAGTGTATCCGCAGAAGAATCTTGCATTTAGGTTGCTAATCTCATTTCGGTCCTCAGATAAGATTGTTATCAGTGTAATTGTCTGTTTGCTCCCCCTTCTGAGTTTAATCAGAGTGGATTGTGCCAGTACCTCCAGGGGCAGAGGAATTCATATGTTGATTACCCTTAAAAAGAAAGTCCTCGGAGTATATTTAATGTAAAGTTCAGTTTTGTTAGATGTTCACGGGAAAATCATCTGACAATAACTTGCTCAGGCGTGTCTTGCTCGTTTCTCTGTAATATATTTGTTCTGGTTTAAAGTCCAGGTTTAGTCAGGCAAGTTCATGTACTGCATGCTGTAGTGAGGCTTTTGAAAGATAGTGCTATGCACCAGTGAAACTGGTACTTTCCCAAGCCCTGGGACAGAGCAAGTTCATGTCTGCAGAGAATGCATACTCTTAGGTGTTCCAGCCAGCAAATAATTCTGAACAATTAGTGCTTTTTTCCTTCTTTCAAAGCAAATTGCAGAGGTGGGTGGATTTTGCTGATGGGTGTGAAGGAGGCTCAAAGATGTTAACTTTTCATATATTCTTCAAGTTGGGACTAGAATTTGTCTCTTGATGTGCTTACCTGAGGAAATGCATTGTTTGGTTTCTTTTTAGCAGTAAGCAAACCACAGGCAATGCAGCACTCCAATGAGGTACAGAAATGATGTGTGCTCTCTCCCTGTTGTGGTTGACAAAGCTGAGACACAAAGGGTACCATGGGCTGCTATGGGACTTGCATAGATAAGGAGGTCTGTGCCAGAGCCAGCATTGCCAGTGATTGCTCAGGATTTCTGACCTGGCTTACCAGCTTGTATCATCAGCCTTGTATGCAAACCAAAATGTGATCCTGCCCTTAGTGGTGCTGCTGCTGTAGAGATGTCTGGTTAGATCAGATCTGTATTCCTGGATAGCTTAATGAAGCTCTATGTCTTTCGAATGTGATACCTAAAGCAGGCTTAAAGGGCAAGGGCATGCCACTGAGAAGAGTGCTCACAGCTGCTGAACTTGCATGCCTCATGAGAACAGCGGAGACTGTCTAATTCAATCAGGCTTAAAAGGTGTTGAATGAAGCAGTTCTTTTAGGCACATGTAGAAGTCATCTTGGGGGCCTTGAATTTGGTATGACCACAGCTGCTTCTAACCTAATGTGTGCTTGGTGTGGATATTCTCTAAAATTTTTATTGCATAATTTCCTGCTTCCTGCTCCCTTAGACCTGAAATCACTAATTGTTCTGGTAGCTTCATGCTTGTAGTGTCCCTTTTAGCAGGAACCATAACCACTTTCCATTTGCTGGAGGACTTAACGGATGTTGCTCTCCTTTTCACAAAGAGAGAAACAGACCTGCAGAAAGAGAGGAAGAGAAATATAAAGACATGGAGAAGCCATAAAAGGAGAAAGGAAATAGGTCTTTAATTGCAAAGAAGAATCAACAGCACATGGGAAAGCACAGGGAACAAAAAACTGTTCAGGTGATCTGGGGAGTGAGGATCCCTTTGAAGTGAAGCCAAATGTGATTACTGTGAACTTTCTGGTCTGCCTTTCCAGAGCAGAGTTTCTAGGCTTGCTTTCTATTAAGCATATCATGTTGTGTATATTTAATGCTGGCTTGTGCCTTTGGGTGTTTCTCAGATGACAGATCCTAAAGAATCCTCCTTTCTTCTGTTGAATACTAGAAAGGGGACCAGTTTATCTCGTTTTCCCAGATTTTTTTCTTTTTCATTGCTTGCAGTGGTTTAGATCTGTTAGTGGTATCATACGGGGAGTTAATTACAGCAATGGGAATATTTTAAGCCCCACAGTTCACAGCTTGTTTTTAGTCACTGTCCTGCCCACTTGTACTCTGTTCCAAGAGACTTGTGGCAGAAAAAGTGTGGATGGAAGCCTGTCCTTCTACCTATATCTTTTTGTAAGTTGGAGCACAATGGCTGCCATTAGAGTTTGTACTGGAGTCTCCATAGGTTAAACTACATATCTGAAAGTCTCAATTTAAGTTTTATCTGTGGTTGGGACAGTCCCCACTGATGGTCCCAAATTGCTGGAAGTGCTCTCATGTCTCTGGTGGGGAGTCACAAGAGATGAGGGGTAGCCCTGCGTTGTGGATTAGGAAGTCCTGCTTGTTCTATAGCTATGTACTTGCTCAGAGATGATAGTGCCAGGAAAATGTTGTTGTGGCTCCCAAAAGCATACAGCCTTGCCTTGGACACAACTTCTAGGACAATTCTTCAGTAGCAGGGAGGGAGAAAATTTATGCTCTCCCAGACTTCTGAGTTAAACATGCTGGACTAGAAGTTCCCTGAGAACCTTCTGATAGGGATCCTGATCAGCACATTATTCCTCCAGTTATTTCTGTGGTCTGTCTTCTCACTGTGTTTGAGATTTGCACCTGAACAAAGACTTTGGTCCCCCCATTCAATAATAAAAATTGGCAGCTAGTTTCCCGACGGCTTTTTGCTTCATATTTGCTGCTGCTTCCCATCATCAACAGCAGTAAAGTGGCATGGGGTGAAAATCAGCACTAATTTGGGAGTTTGATTGCCTGTGTAATAAGCTTCTCTCTTATTCTTTGGCAGGAGCAACAGCTAATATAAATTTTTTGCTGTCACTTCAGCATGGGCCATGTACCAGCATTAAACTTAAGCCCTCAAAATTACGTTCCATTATAAATCTCTCTTCACAGATGAAGTGGATGCAATTAGGCAAAGAGGTCCAGAACCATTACCAAAAAAAAAAAAAATCCCTGAAGGACAAAAGCAGTCTGCCTGTGCATCACAAAGTGGTATAGCACCTTGCCAGTCACCTCTGGAAAACAGAAGCTGCCTGGCCACAGTGTTCTTGGGGCTTGTTTGGCAGTGACAATACATTCTGAGTTGACAAAGATGAAGTTCTGCCTTTTTGTAAGTACAAGGTGTAGGATCTTTAGAGGAATTTGAATCATTTTGTGTCAGTTTTCCCTCATTTCTTTCTTCCAAGTACACAAAGAATGTTTAATGTCTCTATTCCTGCCTGAGCCCTGGGAAATCAGAAAAGATCATCAAGACCTTGGTAATAGGCTAACAAAATCCCCAGCATATTTAATTAGAGATTATTCTTTTGATGTTGGGGTTGATTTTGAGGCTTCTTTTTATATTGCTTTACTCTTGGGTAACCCTCTGTATACAGAACAACTTCCCTGCTTTCATGAATGTCAAAGACCCTAAAGGTTTAAAGGCACTAGTGTGGTTAAACTACTCTTCATTTTTTAAGTTTCATAATAAATTCTTTTTGGCTAGGGAAAATGAAAATACTGCTACTGCTGTAACATTCTGACTAATCTGGGCAGGGCTGTACAATCACTGACTTCCTACACCCGATTTAGAAACCCAGCTTGAAAGTGGTGCCTGATGAAAGTTCCTTCTTGCCCCTTTCTAAAAGGGGATGATGATGGCAAGTGACTTAGTTCCTGGGGGTGAGTTTTGTTCCTTTTTTTTTTTTTTTAGGATTTTTTTATCTTTTCTGGAATAAACCTTAAATATATTAAGGTGCATTTCTATTCTTAGAGAACACAAAGTCTCTTCATTCCTGATATTTTCTTTGGAATGTTGGGCAAATACTATGAAGTCTACATGGAGAATGGCACAAGCTATGCAGACAAGTGAGAAGTTCCAACAATGAACAGTCTCAATGAACTGAGAGTCTACTGTTAAAAGCCCCATATGTGTGTGGCTGCATGTACTGAGTTTTTTATACCCTGTTTCTAAGCATAAATCACAAATCGAATCTAGAGCAATTCAACTTAACTTTACTCAGGTCACTAAATAAAGATGATGGTAAGATTTTTCTTTACTTTCTGTTCACTGTCTTCAAATATTCTGAAAGGTTTTACTTTCAGCAATATCTAGTATTTCAGTTTGAATTTAATATAATTAATTTCAGAAAATCTGCAAAAATGTCTCTCTGCTTACGTGGAAGTCAAATGTGAGTTACAATCACTACGACAAAGAAGAGGTAAACATGAGAAGTGACATCCAGTTTTTAATATAAAAAGTTTAACACAGAAATCTGGTTTGCCATAGAAAGTCACTTTATTTTGTATGGATCTAGCCTGTGAAGCAAAGGGGAAAATGAATTTTTATATCAGAATGGCCTGCATATGAAGTACTTGCTATTCTGCACATTGATTGTTCATCATCTTGTTAAATTCAAATGTCCTAAAGGTCTGCTTGATGTGCTACGATCTGCTCTATTCTCTTCCATAGCAAGAAGACATGTCTCTTCTCCTCTAACTCACACAACCTGCACTGGGCTTTGATCTCCTTCAGACTGCTGGGTTCTCTGACCTGTGCAAACAATCATCACTTACTGCTGGTGGACCCAGCATATCTTACTCTCCTTGAGTATCTAGTGGCTGCTGACTCTGACTGCTCTTGCAGGGTTTTGCCAAGTACCAGGGAGAGCTTGCAGTGCTTGAATACAGGCTGCATTTTTTGTTGTTCTCCATTTTTCCTGAGTTTCCTCAAAGTGTTTTCTCCAAGCATGCTAAAATGTCTAAGGAAGGGATTGAATTTCTTTATATCTTAAGAGTATAACAGGGCTGAGATCACCACACAATTCCTACTATTGTCAGTTATGACTGTGTCATTTGTCAGGTACGTGTGAGAAAAGCGAAGGGAAACTGAGTTTTTTGTAGATGATACAATCTCCAACTGTGACACTGAATCACAGAGTAAAACGCAGACCAAAAATGCATTGACGTAAGGCTGCCTGGATGTGGCTGAGAGAGTTTTTGTCTGCAGATACAAATACTGGATTAAATCACTAACTAGATTTTAACAACTGTTGTGGTTTTGGCTTGGTTTCTGGTCTTGGCTTGGTTTCTGAACTTGCGATTGACAAAGAATCACAACACAGAATCTCATTCTGAAACGTTTGACCAACCAGCAATGGGGTCCTACATGTGCTGGAGTCTACCAAGATAGAAATCTTGACAAACTCCAAAACAATTGATTACAGATGATAGCTGATGATGGAATATGGGGCATGTCAGTTACAGGAATGGTTTCCTCCTGCTGCCGTACTGGAACAACTTTAGGCTGCTGTTTTGGGGTGGCAGGGAGAGTTCAGCTGCTTTCCACACCAGACAGCTTGAGTGGTGAATAGCTATCGTACACAGAATCCATCATCTCTCATGAGAGATGTGACTGTGAAGTAGCAGCTTCTGAAAACAAGCTTTCTGCAGATACTTTTTTCTACCCAACAACAAAGGTCTTATTTGGGAAAGCTTTTTGGCTGCAGTCCTTGTGACCCCCCTGGGAAATGCACTGTGCATTTGACTTGCACTCACCAAAGGAAAAAGTGAAAGTAACACAGCTGTAGTGATTTACTACGAAGTTTTGAGGCTAATTGCCTCATATGTTTAATTAATAACTGACACATTCTGTCCCTCAAAGAGCTTGGAGAACTTCCATCTGGACCCCTAGTGATTACAGCCTGGAAGCCATCCCTGTAATTAAGGAGCATGCTATAGGAGGGCCATTCCCATTATGGGCAATTATTGTGCTTGCTACTTTTCCCCTCCTTTTTTACAAAAGGACTGAGAAAATAGGGCTCAAAGACTAACCTGAAATAAAACCCTGACTAAAGAAGCGCTTTGTGCTACCCTATGGAAGAATGATGGGGTTATGTTTTGGTGCCAGCACTCTTTCTTTCAACAGGCCGTTGGGAGACAGGTTTTCCAAAGAGCAAAATGTGTCTTACACCAAATTGAAGTACTTGTTGGTCAATATTAATTACCAATGGAATAAGAGGATTTTGCAAAGAGCTAAGCAGCTGAATATTTCTACAGTTACTTCTCTCTCTCTCCTTCCCAACTTTAGACTTCCAGTAGATTTGACAGCTGCTCATCTGCAAAGACTCCGGCTAGCTCAGGAGCCCTCAGAGCAGAGGATGCTGTGTCTTTAAGCCTTCCATACAGTGCTGAAATGTTATGACAGAGCATCTCACAGGGGGATGCGGTTTCCATGACAACCCCACACTGTAAGATAAGCAAACTGGATTATTTTTTTCTGAGAGGTTCAAGAGCAAGGAAGGAATGAGGCGATCTGTCAGCAGGCAAGACTTGAAAGGAGGAAACCATGTCCATTAATCCTGTAGCCCTGGCTGCTTTGTGTTTTAATTAGTGAATGTTATTATGGTAGAGAGCATGGGCGCCTTACCCTGTTACGGGTTTTTGAGGACTTTTTTGTTTGCGTCTCTTTTTATATCTCCAATTAATAATTAAAAAAAAAAAAAAAGATGGGGGGTGGGGATCAGGGAATAAGCTTTACTAGGGCATTAAATGAAGGTCTGAAATAAAAAGCCTCAGGATCTTTGTTCCAGAGCTTGTATCCCAAGCCAGAGATAGGAGGTGTAGCTTGCTTGGGGAGAATTAATCTGCCATTCTGAAATTGAGAGTGTGCCTTATGTTAATTTTTTTCTGTCTTGCTTCTAATATTTAGCAAAAATGGAAGTCTTCTATACCCTTGCATCCTGCGCACGTAACCATGCCAGTGTGGAGTAAAGCAGGGAAGGTGTGACTTACTACTGTCCTCCTCAGCCTGCCCAGAGGCATTACATGAGTCTACATGACAGAGCTATACTGCCTTCCCCTGCCTTTGTCTTGGGGTAGTTGATACCTTTGGGATCGGCATTTACCCTTCCATGAGAAATCCACCGCTACAAAATGCCGCCACTTGTGAGAATGCAGGACACTGTGCATGCTGAGAGGGTCGACAATGTAACAATGTAACAAAGTTACAGAGTCAACAATGTAAGGACAAGGAGTGGGAATGCTTCAGCCCATAGTGAGAAGGCAAGTTCCCACACAAGCTGCGATGGCAACTTAGTAATCAGATAATATCTTGGTAGCAGCTAGTGCACCAGCTGGGTAGGAAACTGTGCTGGTCTCCTACATGTGCCGCGTGTAGGAGTTTATTATGGAAAATATTTTGACAACCTTTATTATTTTCAAACGCTTGTATGTGTCACCAGAAAATAAGAGTTGAAGTAAATGTTAACCCAACAGCAGTCTTGTCTGCATAGTTTCCACGTCCATCTTTTATGGAGTACTCCCTGCTCTTTTGCAAGGAATTAAAGACCACTATTAATCTTCATGTGGCATGAAAAGAAAATTATTCTAATCCTTTGAGAAAGGAATATACCAAAATCATACATCTCTACATTCCTATAAGCAGCAGTAGCCTAGTTTATTTCTCAGGGGCTGGTACTTACAAGAAATTCTCGTAACCACAGTTCTAACTCTCCTGTCAACGTCTTCTTCAATGCCCTTGAAGAATTCAGCAAAACAAGTTGCACACTGGAGAAGGCCAAACAGCCTGGCAACTACTGTTCTGGATTGAAGTATTTCCTCCTCGAAATAGATGGATGCAATCCACGTAGCAGGACTATTATACCTTGTGTAGGAATTTAGGGCTAGGGCAGAACAGTATTTAGCCCTTTGTTGAGTGAGCCATCCATCAAATGCTGTAATTGACAATAAGCAGGGTTAGAGGCAGCTTAATTTCTTTGAAAACTGTTCTCTTTATTCGTTCTTCTGGCTACATGGATGAATTCAACACTTTGGTGGATATCAGCTTTATTTGATGCTTTGAATTAAACTGCCCAGAGATGATTTTTTCCTTGTACTAATGACAAAACTACTTTTGACAACTTAGATCAGTTGTATTTTGCTGCAAGTCAGTGCCAAGTGGACATGTGGCAGGCTGGGTTTGTGATCCTGATGGCTGGAGCAGAGTCAGCCAGCACAGCGTTCACTGCCCTCATCCCTTCTCTCAGGACCTGCTGCTGCCTGTCTCTGCCCAAGCAGGAAAGCCCTTCAAACATCTGTTGCCTAATGTGGGCTTCTCAATTCATGCCATTCTGTGGTCTTGATAATTTGATTTGGACTGTGTCTTTAAACCCTTGTGCATTGTTTGGGTTTGTTGTCCCTTGAGGTACTGCCAGGTCTGAACCCTTGCCAAATAAAATTAGTCCACCTGTTTTTTGGCTCTAAGCATCGAATAACCCAAGCCCAGCAGAGCTTTGTTTAAAGAACAGAAATAATTGTGGTGCTGCACTTGTTCCCAGCAAGTGCTAGCAGTGTTCGTGTCATCCAGTGAACTAGGGAATGAAGGAGTAGCTGCATGCCTCATTTGGCTTGTTTCTCATAGAAATCTTTCTAGGACTTTCATAGGGCTCTCCTGTGTCTGTCACAGCCTTTTTGGTCAAGGTTGATGCCCCTGAGTTTATGGTGGAAGGGAGCAGCTGGAGAGTATTAGGCTCTGCTCCAAGAATGATTTTCAGAAGGCCAGTGCCTCACAGCTAAAACTAGATGTTTTAATCGATTCTTTGCTGGCTCATCACTTCACATGGTTTCTTTCCCACACCATTTTTAATCCCCACCCCTCTTTCTGGAGATAATATATTACTTGTGCATCTGAGTAGTTTATTCTTAGAGAAGTCTTCTAGCTATTGCTGCTTCACACTTATTACTTTATCCAGTTTGCCAGTTTTGCTCAGGCAATGCTCAGGATGATCTTGATGATCCTGACCAGGTCCCTTCCAACACAGTATATTCTATGATTCTACAACAGGTAAATTTCTGACCATGATTGAAATACAAAGTCTTCTAAATCAACTAATGTCATCCATTCGAAGTTCTCTTTCCCTCATCTGCTTGATAACCAGAATTCTTTAAAAACCCTTTAGGGAAAAATGCAGGTCATTAGGTTCTTAAGCTCTGCTTATCTTGTGTTGGTGGTCCTGAATTGGATCTGTGTATCTGTCTATGGTAAAGGAGCATAGTGCTTGCTGAGGGACAATCACAGGTGATTTGGAGGAATTTCACTTGCTACTCATTGCATTCTAGCTTAGTCTGGAAGTCACTTAGACTTAAAAACAGAGAGTTGTGCTGCTACTAATAAAGAACTGCCTCGGAGAGGTTCATTAGTGGGGCTGCTGGCAGACATCTCCTTCGGTACATAGGGGCCAAGTACGTGGAGCTTGGTTGTACCTCGCAAAGTCCAGTACCAGTGGAAGTGTGTAGATTTCTGGACAGAGAGATGCTTCTGAGCTCTGCTTAGATGTTCTCTGTACTGTCTAGAGTTTCCCTGGCTTTTAAAAGCATTTCAAAGAGAGAATACACATGAGACATCATGATCTTGAAGTAACGAGGGAATGCACAGTCTTGAAGCAAAATTCTCTTTCATATATTTTGTATTTAATTTCAACATGTACTATGCTGGTGCATCCTATTTGCATTCAGGTCTGCTTTTAGGCATTCAGCATAATTCAAGAACACTACAGCCCTCAATGCATGTAATAAAAATATTTTAATACATTTTTCTACAAAATAATCCTTGGGTCTGGAGTTTGCCAATTTGTGGCGGCTTCAAGGCTTTTCCTAGTGTACAGAATTTTTTGAAATAGGAAAAACATCTAGGAGCTGTATTTATGTTCTAAAAGTTGTAATAATAAAATAGCATTAATTTCTTTTAAACCTCTCCAAGCAATTTCCCCCAAAACTTCCCTATACAAAATAGTTTGTTGAAGCACGTGTGAATGTATTTATGCCCTTTAAACAAATACTGAAGAAATATTTTGGTGCTAGGACAAGCCAGGACCACAAATTATGGATGAAAAAAAATAAGTTGTTATGTTTCATTACATAAATGAAAGATGGTCTGGAAAAAAGAGCAGTATTGCTTCTGGATAAGGCCTCAGCAAGAAAACATGAACAGCAAATGAGTTTATTATTGAAGGCATGCACATCAAAGCCAATTTGACTGAGAAGCACTCTGGCCTAACTTACAGTTGTTGTCTTTGCAATTATTAAATGGTGTGCAGCTAAGAGACCAGGATATTTTTCCCATCTAGACTTTAATAAACCTGATGAAAATGTTCTTGGTTTCAAAAACCCCTTGATTTTTGTGTTAAGCCTGCATGATGTAAGTGAGCCACAGATCTCATACAGAGTGATGCTGCAGAGCCTCAGAAAATGGGGAGGCACCAGCTGGAGTAGAAAATGACCTTAGGGTCTTTGGATTGTAGGTTAGAGGAAAAGAAATGGACCATTTCTCTAAGACAAATATATTCTTTTGGCTATTCTAGTTGATGACATTTGTAGGGGAAAAGCTTTCTTCAGACAGAGTGGAGGCCAAGCTTACATCTCTATTGACTTCTAACTTGTATACGACCATGAAAGTCTTTGAGAAAAGTTAATTTTTGAATCAAAAAAAAAAATTAATAAAAAAATTAGGAACTGATCATGATTTTCCTACTGCTAAAACCTGTCTAGAATCAGGACAAAGTTTTTAGATTTCGAAAAATCCAGAGACATTTTTTCCCAAAAACTGTTCAGCTTGAATTTCTGTTTCTTTGGGAAGTGGAGTGAAAAAGGGAGCCTGTCATGTTTCATGTACATTCATTGATTACAATTCTGTAGTGCCCTGCTCAGTTCTTCCCAGACATCTAAAATCATTGTAAGTAATTGGGTTAAAGTCAGCATTTATCATATTTAGTTAGCCTAGATCTAATAGTTCTTTCCAGAATTGTTTGCTGAATTGCTTGGCATGTCTAACCTTATTGGCACTGTTAAATTCTTATCCCTTTTTGACAAATCTAATCTCTGTCTTTACTTGTGCAAGGAGTAAGACAGGCATCCTCAGAGGCTCCTGTGGCTTGCTGTGCAGCCAGCCAACAGGCGTCCCAGAAACTTTCAGAAGGATGCTTGCAGCTGCTGGAAAAGATTTGGAAGAGTTTCCTATTTAATGGGCATGGAAATTAGGGTTTCTTGTCAGGATAGTTTGCTCATTTACTCATTTTTATCTGTTTTAAAAAAAATTGGAAATTCTGCTAAAGTTAACAGATGTCAGCAGTCAGAGATTGCTACATCATGCCTAGGGCGAAGGGTATAGATGGTGTTTTGTGCATTTCACAATCCACGCCATTGTGTCTTGCTTGAGACACTTTCCTCTAAGCTTATAAAATCACTCTTGGCTCTAGTTATTTTCTGAGAGTATGACTGAACCACTTTACAGGAAAATACTTACAGTGTTGTGCCTGAGTTGCACACTGGGGACCTGATTTTTCCCTCCCTCATAAACCAGACGTGACACCAACAAAGCAAACAGAGCCACACAGTTGTGAAACCGAAGTCAGCAAGTAGAAAATCCAAACTATATTCTGTATCGTATGTTTATTTCTGGCTGTGACAATGAAAAGGAGGGCGGGGGAAGATAGTCTTTCTGGTCTTGCATACTCCTTCCTTTGGGAATTTTAAGGAGGTTTCAGACACATGCTGAAGGGCTAATGTCTGCCACAACTGGGACAAGTTCGATGTCCACGTCCCCTTTGTGTTTACCTGTGTAATTTTACACAATTCATGTTCTGATGCATAATGATGTCTTTTGCCACCCTTTTGGAGGATTTTATTTTACCCTCAGATAGAAAGTAGGTTTGTCCCCTGCTCGTACTCAGTGTAGGGACTTTCAGAGGGTACCTTTACTGTCATTGGGCATGATGATCAATAAGTGGTTGATCTGCTACACTGGCAGTTGGGGTTCTAACTTTTTGTGTGCTTCAGCTTGTTCAGAAGGACAAGGGCTTATTTATTTATTTATTGGTTCAGTTTTTCAAAAGGGATGTTTGCCCGGATGTGAGCATTTCCCCCGAGATCACTCGTTCACAATGGAACTCTACGTCAGAGCTGGGGCATGAGGCCCCAGGGATGGAGCCTGGCCAGCAGTGCTCAACCCTTCCCTCTATCGCCTCCGTGCATTACTTGGCAGTCTGGACACTTGGATGTGTACAATGTCCAGAGTGTGTGTACCCAATGTGAACCTGAAATCACCATTTGAATGTAAATTTTAGAGCTTATCTTTTAAGACCTTTGGGCCTTAAATTCAACTCTTCTCCGGGTTGGTGACTCTGCTGATGGCTTCTCTGGGGGGCTATGCTTAGGCACCACCACTGATATTTCCCCTGCAGAGGTGTGTAAGGGGCAGAGGCCCAGAAGTCTCTTGTTTTGCTGCCTTGAGGAGCATAGAAATAATGAATCCAGTGTGTACTTGCCCAGTTACTGCCTATCTCCCCGTTAGGAGCTCACTGCCCCTGTGCAGCATGACAAGGCTGGGCTATGTCTCCTTTTACCTTTTAAATTGGCAAATTCAGACGGGTGCTGTGTCACATTGATGTGGCTGCCCACTGCAGTCTGCTGCCCAGAGGCTCCAGAGGGCAGACTCCTCCTCCAGAAGATGCTGATGAGGATATCAGCCACTCTTCCTAGCCTCTCTGAAGTGTCGGGCAGTATACATGATGGCAGTGTGAGGAGGGGAGGCACCAAACTCAGCTCAGTTCTGCCTAAGCTGGCTAGGGTGAAGTGGCATAAAGTTACAGGAGAGGTTGGGCAGTCTTTTGAAGGAGGAACTGCCAATGGAGTAAATCCAGTATTTTGTGAGAGAGTAAAAACTTCAAACTTTCCAGTGGCCTTCATTCACACCTATGTCTCTCCCTTTTCTTTGATCTGGACTCTCCTACATACTAGGTATGTGAACAAAGACCAAAGAATCACAGAAGTCTCCTTGCATTGCAGGATGCTTCCCTTTTAGCTACCCTGCTATCCTTCCGGCTCTCAGTGAAAGTCATTAGTTGTAATGCCTAAGAAACTGAGAAATTAAAATGTGTGGGACTTACAGCCATGTTGATTTAATATAGCTATTAGGTACATCTGAATGGTTCCTAGAGGGTGAGAAAGTGCTGGAGAAGAGAGTCTCTGTTCAGCTCTGTTCAGCACCAACAGAATGTTGCTTGCATTCTGCCAGCACTGTAATGATGAAAGTTTGTACTTGTGGCCTGGGCATACAAAACTTACACCCACAATGGGCAGATCTGACTGTTAGAAATAGGGAAGCTTTGGAGAAAATTGTAGCAGCATGGTTAGCTGCTGTGACTGCTTACATGAATGGATCTCTGCTTCCTCCAGCTCCATTCAGTGGGAATTGAGGCAGGTTTCCTTTCAATAACATTTAAAATGCTTGTCTAAGGGTAGATTCCCTCTCTGCTTTCAGTCTGGTCTGCACATTATTACAGATTTAATGGTCTGGAAAAAAGAAAAACAGGTCCGTTTATTCCTATCAACTACTTGAGATGAAGGCTTTACCTCATCCTCATCTGTGGCCAAGAAACATGAAGCTTTCTTTTGGAACTTGGCTTGGCACTAGTGTGGCCAACAAAATGGAACAAGTCACTGCATTTGCTAGCTGCCGTGGGGGATTGACCTAGCAGGTGGGTATTGATTGACTACGACGCTGCAATACTGCAAGACTACCCTGTCTGTGTCAGTGCAAAGTTTATTTCCATTTACCTAATTTTATCCCAGCAAATTAAGGTATGTTTGCAACTAGATCTACTAAATTTGGAGTGCCTGGTAGCAGCCCTGTCTCTGTTTTTGGAGCAATCATATTAAAACCAGCACCTCCTTACCAGGGAAAAATTAGAATGCTTCAAGCTCTGATAGCTCCTCATAAGCTGTGCTCTGTTAGCTCCAAATATTCTTTGAACACTATCTTCTTCAGAGCTGCTTTTCAAGTAGAGTGATTTGAAAACCAGGAGAGACTACCATGCAGTGGGTTTTTCCTCTCTCATTTTGATGGAGAAAGTTTGAATTCAAAATGTTTTGACCATCTTTGTTTTCATAAGAGTCACCAAATATAGCTGTGTTCTCTTTAGTGTAAGAAAGGTAAAAACGATGCAGTGCTTTGACAGTGATCCATCTGCTGATTACCACGTGTACCAAGTGTCAGGATGAGATTGATGACCTTAGAATATAAGTCTACTGAGGCAGGAAGATTATCTTCCTTTGCTTTTGTATAGTGCAAAGTATGTGCATTGTCTATGCTGAATAATAATGACTGACTATAGTTAGTGTCTGAGCTCGGGGAAGCCAGGCCTCCAGCCAGCTTGGGGTTAGGAGCTCTGCTAATTATTGAGCTTAGTTTGAGCCAGCAACACACATTTTGCCCAAATGCCTTAGTCTTTTCTTCCCAATTTTTTTGAGTTCTAGGAAGATACAGTCTCTTCTATAGGATTTATGTGAAGTCAATATTTTAAAATCTAAACCCTGTAAAATTAGAGCTTTAATGTTTTAGCATGTTTGTGATCACCAAAACAAGAAAATTACCTCCCTTCCTTCAAATTTGTTTTGTTTTGAAGAGGTTGAAGTGTGACAGGATTTTGAGTCTGCTCAACATCTAAAAATCAGAAAATGAAGGCTTCTTGCAAAGCCTTTCCTAAGTAGGCTTTTATTTTCCTGAGTCCACCTGAGTCCTGCTGTTATGCTTGTGTCTGGCAAAAGTGCTCATCTGGTCCATCTCAGGAGTGGCAGTGAATTTGCATCATGTCATCGGAGTAGGCGACTAGGGTAAGGAAGTTCTAATTCTACCTCTCAGATCTCATTTTAGACTTCCTTGAAAATGTATCTGTGGCAGTCCAGGATCCAGCTGGAGTAGATGAAGGAAAAGGATTAGGGATTCTATCTAATCCAGCTCAAAACTGACAGGATCCAATAAAAATGTTTCCCTGGCTGCTTTTGCAATCTGTTTCCTACTCAAAGCAAGGATTTGTCCTTGGTGGCCTTGTGTAGAGAGCTGGAAGTCTGACTTTATATCACCAAATGTCTTTGTGTTTCATGGGTATTTGAGATTTCCTTTATTATCAGCTGCATTTCATTTTGAAAACGGGATTCACTTACTGAAGTACAAGGCTCCAGTTTCCTTTGGGGAGGAGCAACTCATGTACTAGCTGTACATGTGGTGGCGGCAAGTTTTCCATTCAGATGTTTATGATTCTGAGCAGGTTCATAGCTGCTATTTGTAAAATCCTCTTCTCATTAGGTTAAAGCACTTCTGAATTTTGAGACCTGATGACACCTTCTCTTTTCCCTTATTTATTTATGTCCCCAAACACCTACTGTTGTTTCTATGCTGTGCTGAATGTGCCCAGTTGCTCCTACCTGCGCCTGGATGTCGCTCATGTTATCAGACCAAAGCCTCTCTATAGAACAAACTGGAGATGTGATGTGATGGGAACGTTTTATTGGACAATGCACTTGGTTTGCTTTGCTTGGTCTTGCCTGGGAGAGCAAGGTGGCTGCTTCTACTCCCTGCCTTGCTGATACCTAATGAGAATTTTTTCTGCTATTGTTCAAAGGGGAGGCTGCTGCTCTGATGGTTGGTTGGCTTGGACAAAGTTGTGCTTGCAGATCTGCACCTATCTTTTTTAAGTATACAAAATAATATTTAGAGCTTACTCTTCTATCTTATATTGAGGATTTTATAAGTTTAGAGGAGATGGGAGGCCTGTTGAAGTTGAAGTTTGAAAATAGGATATTATATTCTGAAGACATGGTAATTTGTTCTAAAGGCAGTGCGGATAAAATACAGAACTTGGAAATAAATTTTTGAGAGCTGAATATCTTATGGGAAAGTAATTATTCTCTCTTATTTGCTTGCTGTTTCTGCTGGAAGGAAGACAAATTAAAGTGAGACTAGACCACTAGAGTTGCAATTGGAGGAAATGAGAAGACCCTCTTTGATCCCAAATGCTCAATCAAGAAGCATCTGCCAGCAATGCCAAATAAGATGTATTTGTAAAGTGTTAGGTAGAGGCTAGCAGGGCATAGAACCAAATGAAAGGAGGAGGTACCATACTATAAATTTGGAATCAACATATTCACAGTTAATCCTCTTTTACCTACATAATATGAAGGTTATTAACCTGACTGCAAAAGGACCTACTAGGGAGTTAACTGTCATGGGGAGAGGATTAGTATGTTTTGAAAAGAATTTGTGCTGGTGACTGTAACTTAATAAATGTATCAGGTGCCTCTTTAGATCTTCTTTAAGTGGTAAAGAATCATTGAACACCCAGTGGGATGGGGGCTGGGGAGCTTGTTTTTGATGTTTTAATACCAAGTCAGAAATAAGAGCTCAAAGTTGTTAATGAATAGAGAACATACATTTATTATTATTATTATTAATTTTTCTCTCTTGAAGAGTCCAAGAGGGAGTTGATGCAGAGGGGTGAGAAATAAATCATTAACATCTTCACATTTGCACTGCAGATTAATCTGGGGAAATGGGACTGGTAGTTTTTAATCCTCTTGCATGTTTGCCAGGTGAACTTTTTAACTTGATCCCTCCTTTTACTTTTTTTTCCTAACCAGAAAGTTTTCCACTTATGGTTTTAAAAGGTCACTAGGTTAAGCAGAAATCAGAAGCGGATTTATTGCACAAGTACCCTTTGCAGGCGTTTTGGCCAATACTATATGAAAGTTTGTTTAAAGTCTTTTTTTTCTTTTTCCTTCCACTGAAGAGATGTGACTTGGTTTTGTTTTTTTTTTTATATATTCCTGCTCCACTTGTCTCATGTGCACTTTGTGGAAGCTTACAAGGCTCTCACAGCAAGAATGATTTTCTGATTCTTTTCAAAATAAATGTGCGACTTTGTTTCTCCTGCTGGTCAGTACCTAACAGGTAAACCTTACAGCTGTCAGGAGTGGGTGGCAGGTCTGAGCAAGGCTGTGCTGTGCAAGGGAAAGGAAAATGATGGCTGTTGCAATACAAAATGGAGTGAGAGCACTGGCTGAGGGAGCTGTGTTAGGTATTTAGAAATGCATCTCTAGTGGAGATACAAAACAGAGATGCTGACTGCTTATGAACACTAGAGATCACCTAAAGTGTTCCAACAGCAAGCGCCTCAGCCAGAGCATTAGAGGTAATTAGTCAGTCTGCCTGCATTCCTTCTGCAGCCTCAATTAATTATGAAGGTCTCTTTAACTTCTGGATAAAATCGTTCTGTAGTGGTGTTACAGGATGTTAACCAGCTGCCACCTACAGCTTCCATCGATACTTTATAAACACTGTACAAAGGACTTGAAAGCAAGGCCTCCTACTTCAGAGCACAAGCTCTGCTTCTGCTGATCTCTTCCTCCCTGAGATCTGGCCTGAGAAATGGATGACACCATCCTGCCTGTACGAGTGGCAAATACAAATGCTACAGCAAGCAAATGCTTTGGTATGCTTCAAGGGGAAACTGTTGCTTTTAGTGTTTCATCTTTTATTGACTGAAATATGAACAGAGGCCGGCAGAGTCACATAAGCAGATTCAGTGGTAAGAGCTGTACTGAAGCACATCTATTGGCAGCACGTTCTTGTCTAAGGTTCATAGGGAAAGTAAGTTGGAGCTTTTATTAGGCCTATTGATACTGTTGGGGGAGGTAACCTTTTAAGCATGTAAATGTGGTTTCTCATGTCTGAAATAGAAGCATCGGCCTTTGAAACTAAATAAATACATGTTGAAAACACTTTCTACAAGTTTAGCAAAGTTATGTTAATCACTTAGACCATCTGTTGGAGAAAATATAGTTGTGAAGCTGGGATAGGTTAGGGGCATGTTAGTGGGAGAAGAGATGATAAAGTTGTTTGTCTCTGGATGACAGAGTCAAGTGAAAGTTTTTGGGAATTACTTGTGGTTTTTTTTTTTTTTTTTGATTGTGAAGCCTAAAAATTGTGATGTGTCAGTTCAGTATCCTCATGAAGGCAATGTTCCTCAGTTTGGCAGGAAGAAGGGGTTGGGAACTGCCTCACCTGAAGCCCTTCCTGAACTGGGAGAGCTCCAAGGGTTCCTTGGTAAACTCTGCCCAGTCTCTGCAGCTGGGGGATGAGAGACAGTTACACTGCAACTTCATCCTGAGAGGAAGCAGGGCAAGAAATATAAAAAAAAGAGCTAAAGTCAGTGTGGCTAGTTCCTAATGGTTTGCTGCCTGAGCTTTTCAGCCTGACAGCATCTCTCCTCCTTCAACACATTGTGAAATGTTGAAAACCGGTTTGAATGTCATTATGACATTGTGGCATTTGTTCAGGAGCAGCTGTCTGTTTTTTTAAATAAAGCCCCAAAGGAGGTGCTTGTCCTAGGATTTCCTCTAACTGGTGACTTAAACAAGAGAAGAGAGTGTCCAGAGAAGGGATGTCACAGGAGCCTGGCTGAGTGCTGGCAGAAATGTGATTAATCTTGACTAGACAACCATGCCAGAGCCACTTCCAAACTGTTGAACTCCACACTAAACACTGAGTATATTTGTGACCATTCTCCCATCCTTTTCAATTACCTTGTCTCTCTCTCTCAATTCCAAACACATTTGTCTTGTTTGAATGCTTTGTTATACCGCAATGATGTGCTAATACAAGTTGTAATCTGCCCTTGTTACAGCATTTACTGTCAGTGAAACTCATGTGGACCAGGAGAGGTCCACAGAGAAAAGCAGTTTTTAGCAAAAAGTTACTATCTACTTAGGTTGACCTCCAGCTTTTCAGAAGATACTGAGATACACCTGAGAGCCAGTTCTTCATCTGGTCTTGCACTGATCTGAAGTAAATAGTCCAAGTGTTTGAGATCACTTGTAAAATGTACAGGAAATGTGCTAAATCTCATGGTTGTTAATATTTTCCCACATGTCTAATTCATGGAAGGCTATGGAGACAAGATGTTGCACTGCTGAGGTGTAAAACGTAGAGATACAAATTTTAGGAGGGGCAGGTGGTAGAACTCCAAATGAATGAAGATACGTGATCCTATGCAGAATAATAAAACCCTCAAATTGTTCAGGAGGGAAGTTGCTCCCACCATTCTGCTGCTCTGGTTTCTGTGATTTAACAAACTTGTTTTTTTAGTCAGTGTGATTTGTGTCTCTCAGATCATGTACTGAAGTGTTTTTAATTTCAGGTTGAGAGGAAGGAAATAAAGGCTTCTGTATGAAACAAAGGATGTCACGTACTGATCTCCATTGTTACAACAGTAGAGGAACTGGTGTAAAAAGCAAATGAAAAGTAACTGAAACTCAAATTTGATGAAAGAAGTAGAATCATAAAATAATTTTTTAAATGTTGTGAAATCTCTGTAGCAATATTGGCTCCTGCCATTTTATTACTGAGGTCAAGAAAACCTAATGCTTTTACAAGTTCTGTAGCTTTGGGAATTTTCTTTCAGAATAAGACCCTTCTAAAAATGTGTTTCCTTTTGCTTCTGGAGTAGATCTCATCACAGCTGAACAGGCCAGCTTTCTTTGTATTCTATAGTCTGCTGTTTTCCTCATGAACTGGGAGGCTCATGAAATTTCCACCCAGAACTGCTGCCATGAACCTGGGGGGACTGAAGCTTGTTGATGACTGCTTGCTGCCTCTCCATGTAGTACTGTGGTAAATCCAACAAATAATGACTTATCGGTGCAAGAAAGTCACCAATCTTCTTTTTCTAACTGTCATGTCCATCTTGAGATCCCTGTCCTGTAGCTCTTAGCTCTGGGAAAGCACAGCACTAGGAAGGTTTGTGGTCTTTTGTTTTCCTACCTGCACAATAGTAGCAAATCAGGTGCTTTAAATTTTTAAAGAATTAAAGAGGGCTGTGCTGTGTGTTGAATCGCAGGTCACTGCTCTTCTGAAAATCAAGTGATTGAAATTATTATCTGGTATGACCACCTGAAAGAATGAGATTGAATAACATGAGTACATTCAAGTACAGATTCCTTGACATCAGACTTTGCTCAAACTTGGTGAGAGCGAATCAGATTGCTTAGCCACCAAGTTTCATCGTCTTGCCTCCATCACTCACTAATGGCTTATGCCTTGGGGATCAGCAGAATTATAACGAAAAATATCCTGGTATACCTGGTTGGTTACACAATATAACACAAGAAAGAAAATACCTTTCAACACCTGGTATAATTACTTATGTCTCTTCATGATGAATCATAAATGCTCTTTTGATATCTACATGACAATTTGTAGATATTTTAAGATACGTTTTTATATAAGTTCTTCTACTGCCATATTGTCTACAAATAACTTACTGACTTCTCACTTGCATGAGTTATTTGAAATTATTCATAGATTTCTTCTTGGTTTGCTGGTCGTTTACAAGCAACTCCTTTTAGTATTCAGTGGCTGGTATTCAAGTGTTCAGCTTCCAGCGGCACAATTCAGTTTGTATTTTGACATATAGGTCACACAATAGTATTTCTGCTCCCTAACTAAATGCATATAATGCATAGGATTTATCTTCTTGCACGAATATTTGCATTGAATTACAAAATTCTTATTCTGCAGCCATTCTGAAATATTTGATTATCAGCAGAAATTGAAACAATCCTTTTTAATCTTATTTACAGAGTATTTATGGAAATGCTAATACACAGTGGACATTACCATAAATGAACAAATTTGCTGTAAAGCTTCAGCTATGCAGTCAGCTGCATTTTTATTACTTTAACTGTGTTTACCCATCATCTTTCTATGATCTCAAAATATTAATCTTGATAACACTTATTTTTTGGCCTATGTGAAATTAAGTAATTTTATGAAAAATATCCACACGTGTATTGTTGAGTTACAAGCATTTCCTGTGGAAACTGCAATAGTGACCTCCATCCTCAGTACTGGCTGCAGAGTGCCTTATGTGTGTCCTTCCATCTGATTTTGCAAGATTTTTCCTGTTACATGTTCGTAGAATGCCACAGTTATGTTTAAAACCACAAAACCATCAATATAAGATCAATAGACAAATAAAAGACAACACTCTAACTGGACAAGCCAAAGCCATTAAATGAGCAATAACAAGCCACTCTCACCAGCCCCAGTCTTTGGTTTGTGGACTCACAGATCCCTTTCTCCCTTGCCCTCCCCAACCACCCTCTGCTCCATAGAGAGAAGATAAAAAGATTGCAAGTGTAGAGACATTTCAGTCTGAGGATTGCATTGCAAAGCAGAGAGCTTATTTGAAATTCTTATATACATTTCTAAAATAACAATGAGAAGCATGCTCTCTTGCTGTTCAGAGATAAGGGAAAACTGCCCTTAAAGAACTAAAATGTCCAGAACATAAAGTATCATTTCTGCTTCTTAGCACATAGACCATTTTGAAAACACTTCTATTTCTTTTTTTTCCTTCACATATTCAAATAACCACAGTGGAAGCTATTGTGAGTCTGACCTCTCTGGATTCTGTTTGCTGTGTTTCCTACACTTCTCACTGGTCCCTGGGGCTCAGGAGGGTGTTTATTACAAATGAATGTTTAATGTCTGCCTTGAAAAGCTGCTTGTCTGGCTTGGAATTTCTGGTTGCAGTGCTCTGGAAACAACTGTACATGGAGAAGGGCCCTATGAAGCATTATCTGGGCACTGGGAGACTCCCACGCATCTTGCTGCTGTTAGTGAAGGCTTTCTTTTCTTACTGGTTGGTAGCTCATTTGGCAGAACTGACGCTGATTATTTTATTTGACCTTCTTAATTTCCAGTTAATCCCTGGTACAGGAGCCCACTGTCTTGAGAGTGAGCTGCAGGAACAGGATAGTCAGAGGAGATACCTGGCTCATCTGGCCACAGGTACAAACAGGAAAATGTGGTAGCTGCTCAAAGGAGGCACTGAGAAAGAAAAGTTTAAAGTGAGCCAAACGCTTCCTTCACCTGTCTTGCTCCTGAGATGAGGTCCAAGTGGGAAAGAAGCCTCCTGTTCTAGTCATGTGTGCTGTGATATTGCCCAGAGACTGCTTTTACCTGGGGTGGCAGCTAGTGCCTGAGCCTTAGTTTTTCTTCTCACCTGACTTTCATTTAATTACATCTGGTTTCTGTTGTAGCTAGGAGATAGAGTAGGCTGAATGCTTTAGCAGCACATACCTTAGAAGCTCTGGCAAATTCACTCCGAGGTGTCCTTAGGTGAGGGATATGCACGCTAAGTCTCTTACTACTGTCTTGAGACTGGCTTGCTTGTGCTTTGGAAGAGGTGTCTGATGCTTTGCCTGGATGGGCTAGAGCTGCGCAGATGTTGCAAAACTTTTCAAAGGATTTTAGGCTTGATCGCCTCACAAGTGTGAAAGAGCAAGGTTTCACAGTCTCCTAAGGCTTCATCCTTTCTCTCAGTTGCTGGGCTCGCTTTCCATGTGCCAAAAACCATTTCTCAGCTAATAGAACCATGAATAAATAATTTCTAGTTTGAGTGTCTGCAGACTGCTGTATCTTGCCAACTGGTAGCCAGACATTAGAGCTGACTTAAGTAATCATGGACTACAAGCAGCAGCTTTCCCCAGGTGAGTCAAAGGGAACAGAAGTTTCCCCTCAGAGGAGCCCTCATTGGCTTCTTGCAGTCAGGAGCTGCTCTCTGAGGGCCTTTAAACACCTAACTCCACCCAAAATTAAATACAGCTGTCCAGAGCAGCTGTCCTAGGAGTTATGCCATAGCTGAGCTGGGAGACTTGTGGTGTGCTTGTGTGACCCAAGAGACCAACACAAATAATGCAGCAGAGAGTTTTTGTGCAGTTGTTTCCTTGTCACGCTTTCCTGATGGCAATGCCTGCCTAATTAGTTGGTTTGCTGCCTCCTCTAGACTTTTGTGGAATGCTGCAGTCAAAAGGTAAGTGCTAGTAAACGCTCCTGTTGCTGATTGTAAGGCCAATAGGTTTATTTCAATTCACACCCTTAATCAAACTGTTTTACAAATAGTGTTGGTCTTTCCTTTTTCCCTTGTCTCTCACTTTCACTGTTTCTAGTCAGGTGCCAAGTGCTGAAATGCAGATGTACCATTTATTGAAATGCTGCAAAAAAATTGAAGATGAAATTACAAAAAAAATTTAAAAATTTATGAAAATGTGAAAAAAAAATAAAAAAAAAAAAAAAAAAAAAAAAAAAAAAAAAAAAAAGCATGGGGAAGGGTCAGGCAAAAGATAACGCCATTTTAAAGATATACGTTTGCAGGCAGCTCTGTAATAGAAAAACAGAATGTAGAGGGTTAGAAGGAATAGTCCCTGCAATGGGACTCCTTGGGTCCCACTGCCAGAAGGAAACCTGAGAGTCAGAAGTGCTCTTTATTGTTAAACCTGATAATAAATTGCATTTTGGCTTCCAAAGATTATTATGTGACAGTAATATCAGCATGTGCAGTATTTTGGTAACACTTTTAAATTGTATGCAAATGGGCAAGGCAGAAATCTCACCATTTATTTCAATGGCCTCTATAAGTTTCAAGTTTCTTCTCTGTTTCACTCAGAACACTTCCAAAGGGCTAGGTTTTTCAGAAATGGCTAAGTATTTCCTGCCTGAGGGATGCTGAATATGCAAGCTTGAGACATTTATACAGATGCATCCCCAAACCACCGACCACTTCTAAAAACTTTGTGAAGCTGCTCTCTATCCATCTGTTTGGGATCTGGTTGTCCTTCTATTACGGATGTGGAGTTTTGCCCTCCGTTTCAATAGAATTGTAGTTTCCCTTGGCATCCCCTCTCTTCTTGTGTTCAAGGCTCGGAAGTGCTTCTTCACTAATTGCCTAAGAGAGTCCTCCAAAATGGTGTTCTCTGACAACACAGTGTTTTTACAACAGAAAACATTTCCGGATTTTAATAATAATAATAACTGGGAAATCTAGGGAGAAATGTTTCTTTGCTGATGCACAGTGACAGTGAGCTTTCCTATGTACAGTTTTCAGGAGTGGCATCCCATTTCCCCAGTTCTAGGAGATCCTTTGGGTATGAAAAACTGGGTGCATCCAGCATTAATGCAGAACCTCAGAGTATTTTTTTCTGTTTGTGTCATGTAATAACAACAGTTATTCTTGATCTAAACTGTCTGAGCCATTCCATATTTGCAACTTCCATTATGCTTCCCTGTTTTAAATTACTAGTTCTTTAAAGCTGTTGAATGAGAGGACAGAAAAGACAACCAGTGAGAAGGTTTGAGGGAAAAGCGGCTGATGAAAAACATTTGCAAATAGGGACATGCTCTATTAATGAAAGCTGGTATGAGTCCTCAAAAGCGTGATCACCAGAAAATACCAGCAAGAAATAAATAACTGCTTTCTCCCTAATCAGGCCGTTCTGCTGTACAGTTATCTCATCCCTGTATTTCTAACATGTGATGGAATTGCTAATACATTTGCTGGTGGTCATGTTTCTTTTGAACCATTTGACCCCTTGTAACATTGCATTCCACAAAAAAAAGTCTAGTAGATTTGTTCTTTCCTGAAATACTGGTGATCAGAAGTCTGGTTGGTTTTTGTTTGCTTGTTTTTAACATACAGAGAATAGAGGGGAGAAAAACCCTCATAGCTCTTATGATAATTTATTATTTTTATTTTCTGGGAGAAGAAGAAAAAGATAAATGTATCTCTTTGCCTGGTGTTAAAGTTCTTCCTATCTTCTGCTGCTGTTTGGATGACTCTATGTTCTTCATACCTTCTAGTTACTAGCTTTCTGCTATGAAGAAGCAGTTAAGAACAGCAGAAAGCTGGGGACTGAGTCACAGAGGTGATGCAGAGATGATGTAGCATGTGAACAAGGAGACCTGACTCGCTCAGTGGCTAATATAAAGAATGATATGAGGGGAGAAGGTAGTTTCCTCCATTTCTTGGAAAATCAACTTCCTTTTCTCTTTGCACTTAGCAATCTGATTTCATGTGCTGATCACAAGATTCATTATTTTGAAGGACTGTAACCTTTGAGCCATGTGCTAGATGTTTGGAACATGATGAAAATGCTGAGACGTGTGGTATGTAATGGATTTGTTGCTGTAGTCAGGAGGATTTAGGCAGAATTGCAGGCACCGGAGTGGAATTTTGCAAGATTTTACTCTTCATTTCAAGAGGATAATGGAACAGCATTTCATGTCCTTTTCCATAACTGGCTGTGGCTTTCTCTTTGGCCTTTATAATTTGATTATTGGGTTTTGTGTGCTTTTTCCTCTTGAAATACTCCTGCTAAGCCCTTTAAAATTATTGTGTCTTTCAAGAAAAACAATCAGGTCTTAAGAGGCATTTTTGGGGGAAGTGGGGGAATCTGGAGTTTGTTTAAAGAAAGGGGATTTGAAAAAGATAACACAGAGATATCGGTTATGCAGAACTAATGACGCATTCCAAAGGAGAGTTGAAGAGCTACACAAGTCCATGAAGTGCTCCATTCTGTACTGGTTTTTCATTAAGCAATCTTTTGAAGGACCAGAGTCCCACACATATGTATTATACGCAAAACTCTGTCATTCATAAAAGTATACTTGGATCTAACACTGCACAAGGAAGCACATGACATTTTCATGGAGCAAGCAAATGACACTAAATTTGCTAGGCAGGAATCAAATGCTTTCCAGACTAACCTTACTACCAGCAGATGTTTGAATTACTATAATAGACATACACCATCACTGCACATACAGTGTGTGCAGCCTTGAATATATGTTTTCTTTCCACCCTTGGATGTTCCCGTAATTCTGGGAACATCCTGCCCAAAATTGTCAACATGCCTGTTCAGGTGGATCTGAGGAAAGAGATAAGAGAGGTAAATGACAGCCAGACTGTCAGAGCTAATAGAGTTACAGCTTGGATGTGAAAACTCAAATGCCGTGCCACAATATCCCAGGGATCAGGCAGCTTTTTATTCAAGGAAAGAGGAGAGAGCAGCAACAGCAAATCTAAATGAACAGTTCAGGCTGACAGAAAACATTATTTTTGAGTCAAAAAAGAAAGAACTTGAAGGAGAGTTTGACTATTGATTATGCACTACACATACTTCAAACTCAAGAAAAACAAAGAAAGTAGTGATGCTTGTTAAACGATGATTTAAAATTACTTGAACTGGCTATTAATAATGAAAATGCTTCTGTTAGGCTCCTCAGGGCAGGTAATTTAATCTCATTGCTCAGGAAGTGCCGTTGGTTTCTTCTTCCAATATGCTTGGGGCACAGAGGCCATTTGGATTAATGAGAGGCAGATATAGTGGGGAAATACTCCATTATCCTTAGCCTTTGGTAAGTCTGGGTAATTAGTGAAACCTTTGCAAGACGTATCTTTCATTTCAATGCAGTTTCAAAATACTTGTCTCATCTGGTAGGGGTGCCATCTGTATTGACTGATAACATACGGGTAATATCCGAAACATTTGCTTAGCAAGTACTTGCCCTAGAGTGGTTCTGAGTTGGTGAGTTGAAGGTCCTATGATTAGGTATATTAAAAAGCTACATGAAACAGCACATACCAGCATTTGCTGTTCATTTAAAAGGGGGGGATTGGCCTTTTTTGGAGGGCAATTTTTGGGTACTAGCTAATTCTTTTTGCTTGTTTACATCAGAATCCCTGAATCTCCTCCCTGTGAAAATGGGAAGCATATCAGTAGGCTGTCAACTTCACTTTTAATGATGAACTTTACAAGCTGTGAAAGAAACAAATTTCAGGGAAAGACAGGAGAAAGAAAAAAGAGGAAACAGTGTTCTCCATATTGAAGTAATAGGTGTGAGACTGAAGATATTCTCTTCCGAGGTCAGTGACTGGCTTCCTGTCTGATCTTTAACATCGGTGTCTCTCTGGATTTCTGCTTTCCATCTGTAACAAGGGAAATACTGGTATTTTCTTTTTTCTTGTTTTGTCTCTTTAGACAGGAAGTTTTTTGGGCAGGGGGCTCTTTTATGTTCTACACAGCAAAATACTTGGTTCTGTGGAGCCTCAAGGGACTCATGTGATATGAACACTAAAAAAGGGGCAGTAAGATGTCCAAAGGCTTGTTTTGAGAAAGATGGTCAGTTCACCTCTTTGCTAATCTCTTTCTCTTTTGGGGCACGGGGACAAATTTGTTTGCCCTAGTAACTGAGGAAGTTAAAGCATTTCTGAAATAGCTTTGAATAGCCTGGCACAGTTCAGTATGGTGCTCAATAGGCTCTGTGCCTTCTTCGTGGTAGTGATCTTCTCCTATGGCAGTTGTTACCATTAATGCATCATGCTTGCCATTCTTGTCATTGACCCCAAATCAGGTAGTTTTATCATTTCAGACAACGGAAAATAATCTCTATTATTTTATTAGCATTGAGTAGCACTTGTGAATGCTAACAATTTAGCAGCCAGCAGTGTTGGTGGAGAAATCAATAGGATAGAGATGGTGGATTTGGTAAGTCTTATCATGGTAATCAATTGGTGTGCACCAAGATGTGTGCTGGCTGTTCCCCACAGCAGCTTGAATAAATCTCTCTCACACACACTTATATATCTAAACACAATTTTCAGAGCTGTGTCAGAACAACCTGGGGCATTGGATGTTGTGACCTATAGTCTCTCTGGGCATAATTTCTGTGGGAAAAAGTTATTCCGTAGATAGATACGTACCTTTAATTTTCAGACATCATGACAATGCTGTTTTCAGCAGGGCAAAATGTGGTTTGCCTGTAGTCTGGTCTGTAACTGGAGCTGCATCTTGTGCTCCTGGGAATGCCACACCTCACCTCTGATCTGGAATGCCAATGAGCCCATTTGAAGCTGTTAATATCTGTGCGAGGGTTTATAGTCCTCATTATCAACCTGATAGAAAGATAATTCCTCAGCTTCTGTTCCAACTTGTGGGGTTTTACCCACTTAATTAATTTTCTTTCTTGTTAAAAAAGATCTCTTTTTTTGCATAAGGAGCTGGGCTTGACTTGGTTTTCAGGGACTCTTCTCATGTCTATATCAAAGGCACAGAGGCCTTGGAAGCTGGAAGTTGAGCCCTAAGGGCAGCATGGCTGTGGAGGCTGAGTGTGGAAATGCTGCTTTGTGTGCTGAGGACAAGCTCCTGGAGGGAGGATCAAGTTTGCATCCTGGTTCCCTTCCCTGCTCTCCCATTTTGTCAGCACTCAACAATAAAATGGAAGCTTGTGACATGACCCAAGGATAACAAAGTGCATGCTGAATGCCTGTTGAGAGTTTAAAATGCCAGCCTACACCACCCACCCCAACCTTTCAGCATGTCAGCAAGCTGTCTATGTAAATAAATACACTTATCAAAGAATAAGCAGATGACTTTTTTACATGCACTGTTTCAGGCTGAGATATTCAGTTCTGATGCAGCTCATCTCAACATCTCTCAGGCTAACACTAAATCCATACCTCCCCTTCAGTTGTATTTGCTGTACAAAGATTTGTGTTGTGCTAAGTAATGATGAATTAGCTTGTTTTGCATCTGCTTGGGTATTATTTTTGATGTATAAAATGTTAGATGGGAATGCGTTTTTTTCCTTTTGCTCTCTGTGTCAGTATATAGTGCAAGCTCTTGTTCTTTATGTATGATTAGTGGCTTTATACAAGCATGTGTATGATTGTACTAGTATATAAGAAGGAAAAAAATCCTTTTGAAAAATATACCACCATTGGGGCCCAAAAGCATACAAACATTGAGGTGGGGAGGAAGCTGTGATGAGGGTTGGATTTAAAATAAAAGTTGTTTTAAAAGCTAAATTCCAGCAGAGTCACTTGTACCCTTTAAATCAAACTGAGGAGCCACAGAGTCTGAAGCCCCAAGGGTGGATCTCAGTGCAGTGTAATGGGAGGGGCACCTGTGAACTGGTAGGCTAGGTCAGATAGCGTTTAATCCATGTTCTTGTCTCTGATAGCAGCCAGCAGAGATAAGAGAGAATGTAAAACCAGGGCAATAACGAGGTTAGTTCCACATTAAGCTTTTGTTTATTTTTGTTTTCATATTAAAAGTGTATTGAGCTCGGGTGATCCATAGCCCACTGGGCCCACTCCTTTGAAAGTTCACCTGCAGTCTAAAGGAGTATTGGATCCCCTGGTGCTGCTGTTGAGTGCCTGTCCCTCTACATCAGCCTCAGAGAAGGTGACTGTTTTTTATTGTACTTATTCGCATTTCTCAAGTGCTACTGCTTTTCCTCTAGCCAGATACAAAAGAATCACATTTAATATAAAAAACCAAACCAGACAGACTCCTTATGCATGCAACAAGTCCTTAAGACAGCTCTCTGTCAGACTTTTCTAACGTCTGCTATAAGAAAGAATATTTCTGCTACTTGAGACAGTCTCAATTGGATTACATATAAACAAAGCAGAGGAAAGAAGAGGAGCGTGACCCTCCACTGGAGGGGCGGATTTAGATGACCTGATATATGTTCTCTTTCTTAATGTTCCTTGAATAGAGATGATTGAAAGCTCTCATCTGAGCAAGCACATACAGAAGACAGAATACGTTATTAGTCACCCTAAATATATTAGAGCCCTCTGCTTCGGATTACAGTGGTGCATTAGCTGGAATAGTAATAGGGTATGAATAGGGTTTGCTTACATGGATAGTACTGTTCTTCCATACTGGAAAAGGAAAATCACTACAAAAGATGCCATTGAATCAAAATTTTGATTACTCTCTGTACACCTGCCTATGATACTTTCCATGTTGTGGTTTCAGGTAACTTTACAAGCCTGAGTAATTTTTTTCCCCCCCTCACTCTCTTCAAAGACTGGGAGCTTTTATCCAACACCACATGTCTGAAAGGACTGGGACTGCATTCAATAGGATACGTTTCTACCAAGCAGTTGACACTTTTTCCTGTGAAGAAGTATATAGATGTGCATTTTGTACTTGCACCTCTTAAATACTTACCTTTCCCCTTCAAAGAAACCAGAATGTGGCTGATATCTGTGTGCTCGAAATGCCAGGTTCTGCAGAGCAGGGAAGAAGCTTGTAAACAAATATCCAGAAGAGGATGAACCACAGCTGAAAGTATGTTGAAAGAGTCCACTAGAGACCTGGGCATGGAGAACATCTTCCCGAGTACCATTTTAATGATCCCCTGCTCATGTGCTCTGCTGCGCTTATGTACCCCTCTAGTGTACATAAGATGAAGATGAATATCCAGGATGCAGAGTGCTCCTCATCAAGGTGTCTGAGGGTGGACACAGAATGCAGTGTTCCTGTGTCCCACTAAGCTCTCTCACTTGTCCTGGGGAAGTCTGAAATAACAATCCCCACCTCTGGGTGGGGAGAGCAGTGAGCTCCTGACAGAGGGCTGATACGCTGTGTGTGGGAGGAATTTCCTTTCGTGTGGTGTGCTGTGAAATTAGCATTTCCCAGCTGGCTTGTAGATGGCTTTGTAATCTACTGGATTAATCTACTGGATCCTAGTTCAGCTCAGTATGGCTGTTGTCTCCAGGCAGCATGATAGAGAAGGGGAGCTTGAGATGTTCGGCTGCAGCCCTGTCTCAGTGTCTTACAAGATTGCTGGGTGGAGATGCTGTGAAAAGACTTTCCTTTCAGCTTGACCCTGGAGGAGTTATTCAGCATTGTGATGCTAGGGAGTCAGTGACGCTCCCTGATGTTGCACATGGACACTTGACATTGCCTTTGAGGGGCTGGAGGGGCTGGGCAGGGCAGAGGGTTTTGGCTTCAAAAGAGAGCAAAGCAGGAAGGTAGACAAGAGTGGAAAGAATTAATAGTGTGAAATGGATTTACATGGCGCCATCTTCATATCTGAACTGGAGCTGTCAGGGAGAATGAGATCCAGACTCGCTGCTGTTCTCCAGAGAGAGGTCATTATGGAGCAATCGCTCTGTTAAAGTGATGACTCCACCTCTGTGCCCCGTGTCTGGCTGATTTCTGCAAGTAGAAAACAGACAAGATCTGGCATGATTCCTCCTCCTTTCCCACCGGCCTTTTGTGTCTTTCTGCAGACTGATTTATCTTATTTTACTCGCTTTATTGCATTCACCCCTGGAGCATCTGTTGGTATCTTCCTCTCACCCCTACCTCCCTCTCAGCTCCATCACCTTGCCCTGTTTTTCATTCTCAGTCATCTCTGGCTCCCTCCATTCAGCATACAGTTGTACTCTTAACATCTATCCAGTAAGTGAACATGTGTGTGCAGATTTGTTGCATACAATACGGAAAGGGGGGGTGTTTGTGTTAAACATGGTGCTTCTGTCCTGTTTCCGTGGTGACTCTCCTCTGCTGCGCAGGGGAGCAGGAGGGGAAGATGCGCAGACATTCTGATGCTTCTTTCTTATTCTGCTGGAAATAATCCTGTCCTCCTCCTGCCTTTTGGTCTAAGTCCTTTTCTGGTCAGTCTAATGAACTGGAAAGTAAGGAAGGAGATTTTGCCTTTAGTCCAGACCTTGGCAGGGTCTTCAGGATCACTGTCAGCTGCTTTACCTCATCTTCATGTGTGGTAGAAAGAGTTGATCTTTACCTAAGAAGCATGAAGCAAGTAAAACAGGGTTGCTGTCTTCTCCTTAGACCCTATATGGAGGTACACATCTTATGTACTTTCTTTGCTGTTTCTGACAGGTTGACCAGCCTGGATCACAGTGCTAAAAACCTGAAGCAACATTCCTGACTTACGCATGTTCAGTACAACCCGACTTCTCAAGGAGAACAAGTATTTCTTTGAAAGTCTGTCTCCTCAAAGCAGCACACAGGTAAGGCAGATGGTGCTCCTGATGCTCAGGCTCAGCTGCTGCTGGGTCTGGGCATGCTGCTTTGGATTCAGTAGAAGACTTTTTCCTTTTATTTGGGTCAAGAGGGGCTTTGTCACCTCTGCTTGCCATGTCTGTAGGGGTGAAACCTTAAAATGTATTTACAACACAGGGAATGTTTTTCAGAAAAAAAGGACTTTCAGAGGATCAAGGCTGCTCATCTGGTTGAAACAAATACAGATTAATAGTGTGGGAGGAGTATGCTAAAAAAAGAAAAAAGTTGCGTATGAGATATAAATAAAACAATACTTAGACCTCTTGTTCTGTAATACTTTTATATTAAAAATTACCTTAATTTAAACAGAAAGCTTTTTAAGAAAAAGGAATTAAAAAGGATATGTTGTGGGGAAGGGGTTAAGTAAGAAATTAATAATTTAGTTTTCAACTGGGAAAGATATTTCAGGTCATCCATAAGCGAAAAAAAGAAAACCAAACCCAAAACAAGCAGAAAAGCCTTGCAGTTCTAATCGCTATGACTCATGGAAACCAGATCTAGAAAAAATGAGGCTCTTTAGTCCAAACTCTTAATCCTCCGCTAGTATGTAACATCATTGCCAGCAGTGACTACCAGTCCTGATTTAAATGATGGGATTTTCCCTTGTCCCCTTGGGATACTATTGCACAGTCTAATAGAATTAATCTGCTTACTTCTCTTTCAACCCCTGACCATTGCAGATGCAATTAGTAGTAGGCGATGGGAGGATTCTGTTTCCTATGCTGTATTATGAAGGCTTAGGGCTGTATTGTGTTAAAACAGACATCACTTGCAAGAGTGTTTGCATGAGTGTGGCTTATCTGTCAGTGCTCATTACAGACCCATAAATGTCTCTGAACTACATTTCTCAGACTTAGGAGCTTTTCTACAATGGTAATTCAGGATCTGATAAGACACAGGCTAATGTATTTGAATGCCTGTGAGAAAGATAGTATGATTGGAAATGAAAGTGAAATGCAAAGTCATATGCTGCCAGCACTAGAGAAGCCATTTGCTTCTTTGTTTCTGGACCATTCTCTGACCTTATTATTAACTTCTCTCTTGGACAATTTGGTAGAAACTACATGAAATAGCTTTTTGCTGTATGTGGTGCTGCTGGAGGTACCATTCCACCTTTCCATCTGTGAATTTCAAGTTTGTCTTAGATGAATATTGTGGGCTTCTCTAATGTTTACTGAAAGACTTCAGTCAAATAGGAAGATGAATATAAAGTCAAATAAATTGGAACTGGGAAATCATAGCTGGTCTTATTTAGTCTCCTTACAAAGTAGAGCTTCCTTCTGTGACTTTTCACCTGTTTTGCTTCTCAAATTTGGAAAATTTTATTAGTGAGAACTTTTAGATTCTAAAGCACATGGATGGAGTTTCAAGTGGTTTACACCTGGAGACTACAGCAACAGCTGAACTGTACAAATCGTGTGTGGACATTTGGATTCATCCACTTCCAAACTAAAACTGACACCCTAATACAGAAAGCAACCACTATATAATTACTATAGGATATTTGAATGAGGCTGCAATATGAAGCAGAGCTTGGGGTGTTGAAAAACTGGGCATGTGCCAGCCTTCCACATAGGCTGCATCCTCTAGCACTAAAGAAGTAGCTTACAGGCCTGTTCCTCCTCCCTCCCAATAAATCCTGGCTCTAATGTGCCATAGCTTTTCAAACAGAAAGCCTAAATATAAACTTAGCCATTGGTTCTGTCTTTCATTATCCAGAGAAGTTAATTAAGCCTATTAAAATTTGACTAGATTGCCTGTGTTTGTCAGATCCGAAATTCTTAAACACTGAAGATTGAGTTGCAAAGCTCTGACGTGTTCAACGTTCGGTGCTAATTTGCCCGTTGTTTTTAACCCCTTGAAATTCTTTTCCAGCTTGGTGCTTGGCTGTTTTGTGTAGTTTTGTAATATACTTTAAAGGATGGGGAAGTGGTGATTGATGCAAGGTGTAATGATCCATAGCCCTTTAGGTCATCTGCAGCTTATGTTCCCTGTCCCTGCTTTGCCAGTCAAGCTTTATTCCAGTGAAAATGTCAGTAAATCCAAGGCAGATAGGAATTGTTTCTCCTCTACTCTTCGCTTTTCCTTTTCCCTGAAAGTTAATCTTGCTGCTCGCTTTTTAAAGGCTCTGCATTAGCTAGGGGGGGGCCGTGAAGTAAAAGGCATGCTTTAAATACAGATGCCGGCGATAGTCCTTTCAAAAGCTGCATTTCTCAAGCTGGGAGCTATTGACCCCTTTCAATGTAGTCACAAAGAAATCCAAGAGGAAATGGAGGGTGAGGACCAGCAGAGAATATATATATATGATTTTTTTCCCCAAGTCATCTTCTTACTCCACCCCCTGCCAGGCTGGCTATTGTTTGAGCCTTCACATGGGATGCCAGTTGCCATATAAGGAAAATGGCATCATGTTATATTCTTTCTAAAAATTGATTTTTTACAGTTGCTTTCCCCCCCAACCCCCGCTGAAAGTTGTTCTGTTTTGGTGGAAGCTCTAGGCAAAAGGAAAATGGTAGCCTATGATATACATGTTTGCAGTCTTGGTCTGTGCAAATGATTTACTTTGCTATCTCAGTTCAGGTGACTAGGCAAAGAAGCAGTAGAAAATGATGCCATTCAGCTACTATGACAGGAGCAAAGGATATTGCATTTTGCTGTATCTTTAACTCAGTAATAATGAGTAATAAATATAAATAATGTTTTTTCTTGCTTAAGAGAATGCTCAGGCAATGGGACAGAGGCACAGAGTCCCTTTTTTATTCACAGTCCTTTACTTATATATGTTTACAGACATGATGCAAGCACACCTGAACTCTTACAAGAGGATCCTGCCTTTTTCTCCTAGGATATTGTCTACAGAATTGTCCCTGTTTCAGCATTTGAAAGCTTAAGAGGTGAAAATCTCTTTCCAACAGCATTTTATGATTTTTGATCAAGAGCTGGCACAAAACAGTGCTGCTGAACTGGGGCTTCCATCCCTCCCCATTTCCTGAAATGTGATTTGTGAAATGGTGCTAATCCTCATTGTATGTTGTTTGATGAGGACATGGGGCTGAACCTCCTGCTTTAGTGTGTGCTTTGTTCATCCCTGCTCAAGCGCTGAGTGAGTGATGTGCGCCAGTCTGGGCCACCAGCTTCCTCTGGTCTGTTTGATGACCAAGTCCACTGCTGGGAATGACCACTGGCTAATTATCTCCACAGGCAGCTGAAATATTTTAGCCTGCAGGAAGCAAGGCTGCAAGGAGCAACATTTTAGAGGGTGAGGTTCTTCTGTGGGTAGCAAGGGTCAGTCAAAACATGCACCAGTGCAGGAAAAGGACTCCTGAGGTTTGGGATTTTTTCCTGGTGTAACTGTCGCTTGATGAACAGAAACTTCCTGCTTCTTTTGAAATAAGTATGAACTTCAAACATCCCACTTAGCAATTTGTACAAAGGAGCAACTGGAACAACATCAGCACAAGGAAGTCTGAATCCCCTGATTCCAGGCAGCAGAGGCAGATCCTGGAATGGGAAGGACACAGGTCTGGGAGCAGGGAAAAAGCCTGCTCTTGGAGAGGAATGAGTGTCGAACATTTTTCCTCTTGTATCCATAAATGGAATACAGTCTTCAGTCCTTTCTATGGTTGCCATCACTTCTAACTCCCTGGGATGCTTCTCCCTGTAAAAATCTCTTTGGCAGCTGATAATATTGCAAACTTGTTAAAAGTAAAAGCAGAAAAAAACCCATTCCTTCTTAGAAGTAGCAGCAACAAATTCTGAGGTTCATTTACCACAATCATGTCAAAATACTCGATCTGAATTATGCTGAGGTGTGATTACAGAAATGGAAAAAAGCAAAAGCAGTTTCTATAAACACTTTTTTTTTTGCAGAAAATTAATAGTTCAATATTATCATTATTATTATTTGTGCATGCACTGACAATATATGTTTTTTTCTTTTTAAAATGTTGAACAATTTGATAACTTAAGACACCAAAATTTTGTGAGAATGGAGTACAGACCTTTTAAAGGTTCAGTGTTTTCTATAAAACCCCGTAAATGATGCCTGCATTGACCAAAGGAATCAGATATCATACTGATAAAGTTTTAATTTTCTTTAATTTTTCTTTCAACTTTGCATTAAATTGTTTGGAGAAGCTGTGCTACTCTCAAATGCTTGCAAAATTAGTCTCCAAGAGAATCTTTCCATATGATAAATTGTGCTTATACTAGAGATACAATTGTGCAAGCCTTCTGGGCTTTACTCTGGGCCTGTGTTTGTACCAGTATATGAGGGGAATGTGCTCATGTAGCTTTTTCTTCACAAAAGGTAATTTGGTGCCTCCTGAATGCTCTTCACTGTGGTATCAAGAGGAGAGATCACTCACAGTGAGTGATGTGGAATGATGTGATGGCCCATGTGCTCAATTCTCAAATTATCACTGAAGCAGCTAACAACTTTTGACATGCACATGGCTGGCATTGGATGTCTGAGTTAATATTGCACAGATCAATGGGATACTTCTTGCCCAGTAGCCATTGTTTCAAGCTCCCTGCAAACTCCCAGGGCATGTGTTTTGGTTTCAGCCTGCTTGCATTATTACTGTCCGAGTAACTGCCGTGGCCGATAATGATGTTTGTTGTGTGCACCCTAGCAAGTGAAAGAGGAGCATAAAGGGTAAGTTTCAGGTCAGCCGTGCAACTGGAGGGCAGGGAGGGTCTGTGCAGCCAGCACTGTTTCAGTCTCGCTCCAATCGTGCTTGGCAGTGGCTGGCAGCTACCGGTGAGCTCCTGTCTCTGAAGAGCAGCATTTGGGATCTCAGCTAAGGGAGCAGGAAGTTTCAGCTCTCCAGCTGCAGAAGGTGCTATAAGGTGGCTGCTGACAATGAGGGACATGTTTGCTACCTCTATCTCTCATAGGTCTGGAGGAGACACAAAGAGCCACAGAACTCAAATTGCTAGAGCTGATTCTGCCTGCAATGGACTGGCATTTTCAAAGCTATTGCCTCAGAGACTTGGGGCTGATACTTCTGATGTTAACCATGGTGCATCTGGGGACTGGTTTTTTCTGTGCCTGTTTCCCTATGAAATTGGGAGCTTGTGTAACATGGAAATGATAACGAGGAGGCAAGAAATTGTCGTTAGAAATGTATCTCTAACAGTTCCTGTCACTTAGTTCTAATGCTACAGAGTAATTTAAAACTTTTTTTTTACTTACTAAATGATGGGTAAAGTGCTTTGTTAAGGGAAGATGGAGTTTACCCAATCTGACAGGATGGGAAAGCAAAGCTGCCTTTCATTTCCGTGCCGTGTCCTAGTTGGAGTCTGAGATACGTCGTTACTGAGAATGGCAGTGAAGGCTTTGCATCACTTATTTTGAGACCTACAAAAGTACATTTGCTTTTGATTTGTGCTGGGGACTTAGTTTAAGAGCTGATAGAACTATTCTCTCACTGTAGAGATTTCTCAGGAAACAGATATGTAAGAGGGGTATATGCATGTATTTGAAGCTTTTATTCTTGGGCTTAAGAGTAAGACATGGGATCAGTGAAAGGTGATAACTATTAAAATCAGTAATAAGGATAGTATTACCGTATAAGTAGTGAAGTGGTTTGGAGAGTTTTGCATTCAATTAGTTGCTCTGCACCTAGCCTGCATACTGACAGAGGGAAGCAGCTAGATTCCTGTCTGTCTTCCTTCTCCATCTATATAAAGATGATAATATAGCAGGTAAGCCTTTTCTTGTAGAAAAAATGTTTTGTGTAGAAACTAGCTCTGTGAAACTTTACATTCCTTTTCAGAGGAACCTGAAGATAAAAATATTTTCGTTCTGAAGGGTTTCTCTTCATATTTTTCCCTGTCATTCTTCCTTTCTGTAACAAAGCAGAAATGGAGAAAGGAAGGAAAAAAGGAAAGAGGTAATCCAGAAATTCTCTTTCCTCACTTGAAAAACTTCTCATCAAAAATATCTATGTATCTTATACTAAAAAGAAAAAAAAAAGAAATTGAAAACTACGTTATTTGTAAACTTGAAGAGTATGAAGAGGTTATTATTACTGTCGAATACCCTGACCTCTTTTAAAGCTGAAGTTTCTTGCTTGCACTGCTGCACCTATTTAGTGCAAAATCTTGAGAGCTCTTTTGAGAGAGGAGCCTACACATAGTTCAGCTGCTGGACAGGCTATGCACAGTAAAGATAATGATAATCTAATGGCTGGTTTGTCCTTTGTAAAATGACTCATCCACCTCTTAACTTCTGATAGATGGGAGCTGCATCCTTGGCAGATGTTACATTTGTTGACAGCTGTTGGCAGATAAGAAAGTAGGAAGAGCCTTGGACACGCTTCTGCTGGACATTCAGGGCTGTTCTCCTCAGTAGAATGTGGCAGGAGTGCCAAGGTAGAGAGGACATGCAAGCATTTTGTGGCCAGATGACATGGAGAAGGATATAATTACAGTGCTCTGCTTGTATTTTAGCTTCCAGTGCCCAGCATATGGAGATCTTGGGCTGAACACGGGACTGACTGCAGCTGTTCCTTTTCTGAAAAAGTGGAGCACAGCACACGTATGAGTGGACCGAGCACCCCAGCAGCATGTGCAAAACCAAATAAATTCCAAAGAACTATGTTTAAGCAACATGAACTTTCTTTTTTAATCAAAGGTTTATTTTCAAATGCGCCATCACTAACCAGGTGCTAATTTTCATGTGGGATGTAGCACTGTCTTGACATTTGAAAGTATTAAGAGCTTTAACAGACTTAGTGCCTCCCTGCTGCATGGGACAAAACAGGCCCTGTGCCACTGCACGCAGAAGGGTAGGAAAAAGCTTCTCCTGTGAACTGGCTTTCCGGAATTGCCACCTTAAACTGTTTTTGGCACCTTTCCCTGATGTCACTGTTAATGACATGATACCAGAGTTTATGGCTATCTGACACACTGGTTTCCCAGTGTTTTGCAGCAGGGTTATCAGGATTAGGCTTTCCTGCCTGCAGTCTAAGTAGTCCTTGCTGATGCTAGAGAGAGACATGGACACCCAGTGCAGTACAGAGGACATGTGTGGCAAGGCAGAATTTGTCACTGACTGCTGCAACTGACCTGGACCATTTATAACCTTTCTGTCTGCAAAGTACATCCAAAAGTACATTCCAAGGAAGCTAAAAATAATATCCTCAATTTTAATTTATTTCCACCACAAGTGTTCAGTCAACAAGAAGGAAAGAAATAAGTTTGTTCCTTTTTTTCCCAATGTGGTTAAGTGTTCAGCTCTCAGAATGGAGCTATAAGTTTATCAAAACTTATTGGCCTGTAAGACGAGTTGGCTTAGAGTATGGATCACGTTACTGGAAAGTGTAATCACTTGCCAGAATTGCCTTTGCTTTTCCATTTCCCTTTCCATCTTCCAATTTTGTATATTATCTAGTAGCAGCACCAAAGGCCAAAGTCTAGTTGAACTGACTGGAACCAGGAGTTTGCATTCCACTATTCTGTCTCCTTCTGCCAAAAGCCAGTGTTCAAAAGAAAGACTGTAAGTACAGACTACTCAAATGAGTACAGATCAGGATAGGAAAGCTCTGAGTCTCCTAGTGACTTAGTATGACCATACAGATAAAGTTGGATATAGTTGTGTATATGCGACAAGTCATCTCAGGAAATGGAGATAAGTGATAGTGACTTGAAAAAGCAGTGATGAAAAGTGGGGGTTTTGTTTGGTTTTTTTCAAGATGTAGTTAGAAATTACTCATTTGGAAAATTTCAAACTAGCCAGATGTTTAAGTCTAGCAATATAAATCCCAAGGGGTATTCAATAGTCCTGAGTACTAGGTGTACAAAGGTAATCCCACGGTATTGCCTTAGCTCCTTGGGATCTTGGTCTTGTGATGTGTGTTTTTTCTACTGATCAAAAATAATGATAATTGTTGAAAAGTGTAGTGTTTTGGTGGTTCTTCTGTGAATAGAAAATCAACTGTGTATATCAAGTCTGTGAATCACATCTCTGTACTAGATAATTTTTATGAAAGACAGAAATTACAGAACCTTTTCTATCCAAAATCTTCACAGAGACCACAAATCTTCGTAAAATCAAGTTGAAATAAAACAAATAGTTTCAATCGAAAGTAGGGCTATATATATATTTGTAAATATCAAAATATTTACTTTCGTATTTTTTAATGCAACATATTTTTGTTTTAGAAATGCCAAAGCTGATCCTTTCAACCTTTAAAAATGAAACTCACATTTTTATATTAAAATTAGACCCAAACATTTTATAAAAAGAGGTTTTGAATTTTTTTGTGTAGTGTTTTCTTTGGGATCATTGCTGGTTTTTAAGTTGGGAAATGTAAAAAAATAAAGTTTCATCTTAGATTAAAAAATCTTTGGGGAATTGATGTGAAGAAATACCTTTGTATTGTTTTGTTTTAGAAGAAAAGTCTTCCAGTTCAAATTGAGGCAACTCTTCCCGTCTGTTGTTTTGTTGTTTCTCTTTGTCATCTGAACAACAAAATCCTTGTATCATCCTGCTATGTTCTTTCTGGGCATTCTGAGGCAAAGCAGCTTTCCTTTGGTTTTGCTAATATAATTTTTCCTTTAGTTTATTTGGTGATCCTTTGCTGGAAGAGTTTGGGGTTTGTTTGCGGAAGAATGACCATTATGACATAATTCTTCCTTCTGATGATGATTTGCTTTTGCCAGTCTTAGTGGAAGGTAACCTGTCTGCTACCTGTAGCTTTTCTTATTCCTATTTTCCCATCCACCTCTGAGTAACTGAATACTCTCAGCTGCAACTCAAGGAATTATTGTTATCATTAAATGTTTTCTTAGCTAATTCTCTTTTATTGTGTCCCAGTGACTTGCAGCTGAGGATTAAAACAACTGCCTTCAGCACCAGCAGTAGGCTCTGCTGGAAACCTTCAAATGGCACTGTTTATCTTCCCTATATCCCTCATACTATGCCTTCCCCCAGTGTGCAGCACCTTCTTCCCCATCCCGGGTGATACTATTACTAAGGAATGTTGGACAGATACCATTATACACATAGTAGAGGTGCTACTAGATTTGGGGTTTCAGCTGAATTTAAAGGGGAGGAGAACGGAAGGGAATTTTTTTTTTAGTAAGGACCCAGGTTGTAGTGCTTTACTGAACTGTTTAAAATATGTTTACCAGGCAGGGAGGTCTGTGGGTGCAGGGGAGGGCTCGGCGAGCTTTTCAAATATTTCCATGCACTGCTCAGGATTTCTGTCCCAGGCACGTACTTCATTATTGCTAATGGGAAAGGCATTCTGGGAGTAATCAATCAGCATTTCTCTGGATTTCTTCTCAATCAGAACTACTCTGATGTGTCTTTCAGTGCTGCTCATTTTGTTTTTAATTTCTGAATGAGGGATCAATTTGCACAAAATATCACTAAGGCAGAAGAGTTGGTTTTGCAGTGGGTGAAACCATCTGGCCTATTTTCACCAGAGCACTTAATGAGTCATTGAAGTTGTAGGTCCTGAAGAAGACAGCAGTGGTAGGGCTTTGCTAAAGTGTGCTTTGAAAGTCTCAGTGATTTCCTAGATCAAGATTAAGTTGTTCCCCTGGATCTGGAGCACACCATCTCTCAGACTGGATTCCCAGTCTTTACAAGGGTGCCATATGACTGACCCAGCCCTTTCTTCATTTTTTTTCTGTCTTTCCACTTACCTGTACCTCCAGATTCTTTGATGTAACTCCTTGCTTTTGCTGAGGCAGTGTTGCAAAATGTTGAGGAGGGAAAAGATATAAAGATTTGTGTGATTCAAGGCAGTTTCTATGTGTGTAAGAATTTGGGAGAGAAAACTGGTTTAGTATAAAAAATAGAAGGCTTTGCCATCTTCTTCTTATATTAGTGGGTGAACTGAGACTGAAAGCTAGAACACCTGGTACCTAGGTCTCACCTCACACTTCTGACTTAAGCAAATTATAAAATTGGTGTAGCTGGCTGGGGAGGACATGCCCTGTATTGCAAAGGATCTGGCCTTCTGGCACGAGAGCTGCCCCTCGCAGAAGTAGTAGGAATTGCATGATATGAATTAATCTCCTTGAGGACATTGGTATAATGTATGCTTAGGCCAGTACCTTGTGATGTTCCATGTCACTGCTCACAAAGGAAAAAAGGACTGTATGTACTTTTTCCCGGAGTTCTACTGGAGCTGATATTATATTCCAAGGACGTAGTTCTTTACCTCCTCTAATGAGTAACTTTATACCGTACTGTCTCCTACAATAACAGCTGTCACTGCCAGAAGGAAAAGAAGCTATTTGCCAAGGTAGTGAGGTTGTATCAATTTTTAAGAGAGAAGTAAAGGTACAGGCAGGGAGTTGAGATTACAGCAGGAACCATGAGAATTCCCAAGCTCCTAAAAATGCTCCTGATTTTATCTTTTCATGCATTTCTAGGTAGTGTTTGTTTAATGTTTCTAGTCATGCTGAATGAAAGTAAAAATCCTGACTGGATAGTATATTACTACTGTGATGACAAGACAAGTTAGGCTGTCTGTTGTGTTTGCTGTGCGGTGTTGTATGATGGCTTATATTTATGGCTAAGAACCTCAAATACTGACACAGTGTCAAGTAAGGTAGGAAAGGGCCACTGTGACCTCTCTTTCATCATAGACATGGGGTTTCTTTGAATTGAGTGTGTTTTGAATCAGAGCATCTTAATGCAGCAATTTGTCATACTGTTTTTTCATTTATGACCATTCTTCCCTGTGTACCTTGCAATTATATAATGTCCATACTGCAGCTTCAACAATTGTTTGGAAGGCAGCTGAACACTACAGAAACCCTATGAGTATATTTCCAGTTCATTGTCAAATAACTTCATCCTCTGCAGTATGTGTTTTGAATGTCAGTGGCCTGTAGATCATCTGAGAATTGAAGATGCTCAGCAACCACGTCTGTATGGGTTTTAGCTTGTCTATAACTTTCTTAGCCCTTTCCTCAAATACTGAACCTACATAAAAGTAAGACCATCCCAGTCACTGTCAACATCAGCTGTACATGGAAAAAGAGTGGGACAGGATGTCATGAGTAAACCTGCCCAAGGCACTGTGCATGAAATATGGTTGTCACTGAAGTTAGTGTAAATACTCCCACTCACCTCCCTGGCTGTGAATTCTATCCCTTTGCTAATGAAGAGCTTTTTCCCTTTGTGAATATAAGGATTGATGGATCATCTGTTTTCAGATGATTTTTTTTCTCCCACAGATCATCTTTGAAGCCTGGTAACGTGGGTCCATGTCCATTAATCATGACATTGGTAGATTTTGTCTGGCCAAAATATGGCTCCAGGAATTGGGACTACTGTTTATAGGTGCCTAGTAGATTTGGAAAGTTTCTGCAGTAGGAGGACGCAGACCTAGGTCAGAGCATATACAGCACTGAAAAAGAAAAGGTTGCAGTAAGTTTTACAGACTTTCCCTTGCACCTTCCAAGTAAGCGGTGCTGGGAAAGCAGACAGCCCCAGGGAGACCTGGAACATGTTTTCATTGTCAGAAAATAGTTAGTCATGTTGCTTTGCTCTCTGCCTTTTTTCTTTAAAATTGGAAAAGCTGCTTCTGTCTCACACTCTGTGAAGTCTGGAAGGTACCTGCTTCTCCTGTGCATTGCAGAGTTTTGAAGGGCCTCAGGAATGTCTGTTGCCTGGATACAGGGCAACCCTGCATCTCAGCCCTCCAGCCAGCCCTCCAGAAGCGGGGGTTTGCGGGAGGAAAGGTGAGCAAATTAATCCCTGTGCACTTAAAAGCAGGAGCATTAAGTCTACCTAATGCAGCTCATAAGTTCAGAGTTCCCTTTTACTTTGCTATCATTGTTATTATTATTTATCATTATTATTGATAGGAGAAAAGTGCAACCCAGCTGCTCAGTGCAGAGATCTGAGGGTTCCTGCAGGGCAAAGTGCTTTGTGCCACTTAGAAAACCAGCCATTTTGCTGTCTCTCGAGTATGCATTTTATTTTACATGCTTGTTCTGAACCTCCTGCTCTTGCTCAAACTACAACAGCTGACAAGTAGCCTTCCTGGCAACATGGAATCAGAGCCTGTGAGCTGAGACCCTGGGAGAACAATATGAAGAAGGCACTAACTGTTGAATATTTAAAATAAATTATTTCATCTTAAACATGAAAATGCTCTTTGCACTTCATCACATCACTGCTTGGTGACAGTGATTGGCCAAGTCATGCATTATTCCCATGTTCAGATGGGACTATGCTGACTGCATGGCAAAAACTTTCTCTTCTCTTTGCTCTTCTGCTGAGCACATGAAAGCTTATTGTTAGCAGGATGCCCTGTTGTATGGCACACATGTAAATGTCTCTGAACTTCACTAACTAGGAGTAGTCAAAAATAATTTTTAAGCTCAGTTAGTTTAATTTTGGGCTAGCTCATATTGCAATGCTATGGGTTTTGCTGTATAAATCTGTAGAGCACTGTGCTGTTTCAAACAGCACTTGAGAACTGTGTCAGTAAGCTTTAATAAAGTAGTGGCAATTAACCTTTAGATTGAGGTAGCGTGCAAGATCTTTAATAATGAACCAAGGTCATCTTGACCAAAGCACAGTTAGTTTGTGTGACAAATGCTACCTAATCTAAGAATTTATATATGCAACTTTAATATGAGAAAACAAATTAGTATAATGAAGTGTGTGTGGGAAAATGAACAGTTGAGCAAGTCACATTGAAGACTGGCTCATCTTCATTGCTGAAGGAGGACAGTACCTAACTTTGAACTAATATTAGAAACAAAACTGCTTCCAAAGTCTGAAAACCTGGAGGGTTTCAAGACAAACAATAGAAAAGGTGGAGCAATTTTTCCTAGGTCTTTAGAAACTATTATTTATGAAAGTATTTGCACCTCTACAAAATGAGTGCAACTGATTGATGACACAAGCGTATTGTTCTGATGTTGCAGTCCACACTTTGTATTTCTATTGACACGTGTATGAAGCATGTCAGATGATGAAAGACGGGGGTCTCTGAGACTCTTTGCAAGGTGACTGTAGAAAGGCTGGGCTGAAGGTTAGACTTGGCTTTATTTTGGCTATGTGTGTGCATTTAAGTACACATATAAACATACATATGTACATATGAAAACATGCACAAAAAAGCCACTGATTGTCAGTAAATAACGCTATTCACAGAAGCTCAGTATCTGCTGTAAGCAGAAAGGACAAGCTCTTCTCTCCTACTGAAGGTGAAGTTATGCATAAAGTTCTTAAAACACTGGTATATGGATGTTGTCATATAAATTATTTATTGCTGTCTTCCTCCTGTCTTCATAAATAAATTCGTTAGGTGTTTTACCAGATTATTTGTTTAGGTGAACCAAGTATGTGCTAACTAGGAGTATCAATAAAATGCCATCTCTTAATCAGGTTTTATTATTAATATCCTGCCAACCTGTTGGATTAAGCACTGTACAACATATAAATTTTCCTGTTTAATAGTAAAACCACACCCCTTTCTTTTCCCTGATTTTTTTCCCCCCTAATAGAGACAATATACAAAAAGGCTATGTAGTTTCTGGAGTGAAAGATTGGATGGGGGGAGTGAGTATGCACTCTGGTTCCTGCTGACATGGAAAATGGAATAGCATTTTTGGGAATCATATTAGCATGAATGAACTTTAAAAGACAGTGACCAGAGTGGAGATTGAGATTCTTACCTCCATAGACATATCTGTGTGAATGACAAGGCTGTGCTGAACATTAATTTAGTTGAAAGTGTAAGGAATTTTCACTACTCAAGTAACTCTTTGCTTGAAAAAAAACCCCAAGCCATACCTCACAACATACAGGAGGATAAATAGTTATGGAACTGAAAAAAAATAATTGAAAAACTGTTTGAAAGAGTTCTAAACCACATTTAACTATGCCATACCTCCTTCACTTCTAGCCAGATGATGATAATAACTGATGTTATAGGAATTAAATTGAACATACACAGTATTGAAACACTGGATTAAAAAAAACCCGAAAAACAAAACTTCTGACTTCAAGTTTTGTATCAAATAAATGTTGAGTGGGGTTTTTTTCCTACAGTACATACAACAGGGATGTACTGTTATATGTATTGTCCAAAATCTATACAAAGTTTGAAGTCTAGTCTTAGATTTTTGTTTAGCGAATCCATAGGTACAGTCTTCACTAAAGAGTTTACCAGTGTGTTGAGCTTCAAATCCCTTGGAAAAGTCAGAATATGAAGCAGGACAAAAGATGGTGTCAAAAGAGGCATAATTATTTTCATATGGTTAAATAATTAGCTCTTTGTAAATTCAGCACCATCCAAAATTTGAAACTTAAACTAATGAAAGGGAAATCATACAAGATTAGTAGACTGCTGTCTTTCCCTCCAGCTGTGGGACATCAAAGATGTGTATGCCTTCATGTTCTGTGGCTTTATTGCAAATGCTTTCTTATCCTTCTGAGTGATGCGCAAGGGATGGGATGTTACACCTGTGTTTGGACAGAGCCTCAGTGCATTTTGCTGGTCTTTCATAACATTGCAGAGGCTTCTTTTGCCCTTTATTGATTTTTATTTTTGTTGTTTTGAGACAATTTGCCTGGGAAACAGAGGGTCTTGGTTGTCTTCAGTGTGATTCATGTGATGATGATGAGTTTATGCAGTGGAGATGGCATAAACATACATTTGGAGTTGAGTTAACCGAATGAATCTTTTTTAATGAGTATGACAGTATATCAGCCTATCAGAACCAAAGTCACCCTCAAATCACTGATTAGAGAAGATTGAATGCTAAATTTAGATTCAACTGCAATTTACGGAAGTGTTTGTTTAAAGATGAGGCAACAAAAGGAATCTTGGCTCTGAGGATCACCAAGTAAAACCCTCTTTACATTTCATGGCCATGCAGCAATCAACTCCAGAGATGAATTGCTGGAAGTGATGTGTCTGATTTATTGCCCACTGCAGCTTTGAGAGTGTTTGCAAACTGAACTAAGTGTTATGGTTAGGATGATTATAATGGGTTTTATTTTATTTTAGAGAGAGAAAGAAAATAAATATATTTTTGTTGCTTCTGGATGCAGATGACTTCTGTGAGTACTCTTGGTTCTTAAGACATGGGCTGCCTCATGTCTCATGCCCTTTCCCTGCAAAGGGAGCTGAAACTGGTCAGTGGGAGGAGAGTCTGAGTGCAGGCCCCTGCACTTGCCCCATTGCAGTGGAACAGCAGAGGCAGCATCACAATGGGGCCTTGCCAGAAATAGGTAGATCTGGCAGAGAAAAACATTATACTGTTGCCCTGATGGGAAGTTCTGAGTGGATATCTGGGATATCCATGGGATCCATGCCCTCTGTAGAAATTTTCTGCTGTTTCTAGTATATCGGAAGGTCTGCAGCTGGGTTTGGTTCTGCCTCTTAAAACCATGGACTTGTCACTTTGAGAGTATCTCTCAAAGTCCATCTGTGGTTAAGATCTAATTGGTTAGTTTATCTGTGTTGTTGGTTAGTTATCCGTGTTAAGGTCTAATTGGTTAGTTTTTTAATAGTATTCAGTGTATTACTGTCATTCATCCTAAATTCCCCAAATGCTTCCGAACTTGTACATGATGGAATTACAAGTGGCCTTTTGCATAGGGACATTGCCAGACTGGAAAGACTAGGAACTTTCATCTGTGTAACACATTGTATCATCTTTAAGTTAGGGTCTCACAAAAAAGGTAAGTTCTCTTTTATCTATTTCATGAAGCAGATGTCAGGTTTCAGAATTTTAGTGAGATTCTTTTCTCTTGTGGTCCAAAAATGTAAACCCTGATATGGTTTTAATTAAAGAAACAAAATTAATCTCTATCAGTACAGGGTGTTTTTTCCAAGAACCACCTTGGTTTGGCGCAGGGAAATTTTTAGGTCAATAACCTAACAGGCAGATTGCTTTTGTCCCTGGTGAGAGCTGGGAAGACTCGGAATGTCAGCCTGAATCTTCTGTGTCCCAGATTAATGCCTCATCAAATGCATCTCTGGGTAATTAAACAATCTCTTGTTTTAATTTAGAGTTTTATCCTAGACTTACAGAAATACCACACATCGCCTGTGTTTGAGTTTTAAAACCAATTGAAGCAACAAGTGTGTTTCCTGAAACTGAAAGAAAATCTCAGCTGACAGATTCAGGCTTCATCTGGAAGATGCAACAAACTCTTGGGAAGCCTATGATATTCCATCTTTCAGAATGATAGGAAATAAGTGAGAAGTTTCTCCAAACTCAACACCATTAGCAATGCTATCCAGACAGTTGCATTGCACAAGGTTAGAGTTCCATTTTGTGTAGTATCAGAAGCTAGCCAACTGTTCATAAATCAGTAGTTCATATGTCAACAGCCCTAGGTAAGCATAAGATTTCACTGTGCAAAGTGCGACTTGCATACATTTTGCATTAGAAGGCAGCCTCTTTTTAGCTAAATAGAAAAGTAAACTGTGAAGGTGAGTTGGGCAGCAGAATACAAAAAAACCAAGGAGACTCCAAGAAGTTACAAAATATATCTCAGAGCTCATGTTTTCATGGCAAACATGTTTTACAGAAAATTTTTGGTTCAAACCTTTTTCTATTGTTTCTGTTTGTGCCGAGGAAAAAGAAAATAAAAAAAATCCAGTGAGAGCAAATTCCTTCAGATATGACCCATCTCTTTGCTCTACCTATATTGGCAACAGCCCTGGCTAAAATTAACTAGATATCCAGCATAACCAGAGAAGATTCTTGCTAGGTTGAGTAATAATGAAGAAGAGATGAACCATCCTCCTATCACTGTTCTTGGCTGATCTCCTCCTGCTCCCTATTTTAATGACCTTCTTATTCTACTGGCAAGATGCTGAAGCAGCACCAGCCATCTAGTTAAAATATAGAGTAGTCAAATGTTTCAATCAACTCAGAGTTCCTTGAACACTTACTGGACATTCATTACAATTCCTATAAAAATATCTAGGCAACTCATTGCTTAGGGTTTTGCCTCATTTTGTAGCTGCTGCTTTACAACACTCTGATTTTAATATGTGATTTTACAAGCGTTACTTTTACTGACTGTATTTTCTCTTTCATTGTGCATTTTTAAATGCCAAGAGTAGGAGCAGGCAGGAGAGGGGACTGATGTTAACAGGTAATACAGAGCTCTGTCCATTCTCAGTTCTGCTGCTGTTAAATATATTTCCACTGCTTTGGGTGATTGTGAAAAAAAGTATTTCACGAATATTCAAAATATATTCAAAAAGCAACTCATTATTTGTGAAGAAATGTTCTGTGTTTGATCAAATTGACTATAGCCAAAATGTTTTCTGGTGCCATAGCTCTGGAAAAGAATACTCTATTTTCCTTTTCTGAGAAAAGCTGTGTGAACACAGAAAAGTTCCTCTGGTAAATCAAACCTAGCCAAGAAATGGAGAAGGCTTTTACCCTACAGACACTTTCATCTTTCGTAAAGTTTCAGGGTCCAGCAGGGAGGTGTGTGCCTCAGTGTAAGACATGGATGTATTGTCAGAAGAGACTGGGTGATATATGGACTCTGAAGAGGAAGGATGTGGTATGGGGACTGAGTGCTGTGAAAAGAGCAACATAAGTGTGCCCAGAAGGAGACTTGTCCTGGGAGCTGTGAGATCCTCTCCCTGGATAAAAGGGGCTAAGAAGTAGATATCAAAGGGGAATGCATCAGAAGGTAGATGGCTCTGTCCCCGTTGCAGACAGAAAGCATGCCTCAGATAGTGCCTTCTGTGCTTTGTATCCCTTGCTTTCCTGAACAGTCATTTCCCCACACTCCTCACATAAACTTATGAAGAAAAGTGGAGGGGCAAAATGAATTATTGAAAGTCTAATACTGAGTGAAGCTGCATTAATAAGCCTGCATACCTGGCAGAAAAAAACTACCCTCAACATGATGAAAAATAAATGCCCCTGAGTCTTCAGCATCCTGACTGAGTCATTAGTTCCCCAAAGCAGAAGACAACGTACATAAAAAAACGTGTTTTTTCACATAGCAAAGCCAAAACATGTTCAGTTCTGATTTAAGACTAGTCCCAGGAGACAAGCCTTTTCTTTAACGTAACAGGGGGCCAGCATATGAGAGTTCATGAAAATACAAATTGGGATTTTTCCTCTCATCCTGTTTATTTCTGTGGGACTTGTGTCTGCATGTGTTTTGTGACTGGAGCTGCCCCAAAGCACGTGAGGACCAGCGACTGCTAGCACTAGGGCACAGGAAGGGTTTAGATGCATGAGTCAGTTTTTCCACAAGTGCAGCTCCTTGTTTGGCTCCAACACCAAACACCAGTGGGACTTTGTCCTGCTTCTTCTTCCCTTTCCAGCTGCCTGCACAGGCTCTCCCATCACTCCTCTTCTGGTGCTTTTTTTCCTATTTGAGACATTTCTAGCAAAGGCTTCAACATCCTTTGGTTTCTACAAATAATATCTGCACTCCTGAGGGAAACAGCAGAGTACTTCTTTGGTTCCTTGAGATTTTTATAAATACATTCCCAACTAAAAGCAGTTTATAAATCTACTCAGACACAGAATTGCACAAGTTTGATGAAAATTCTCCACTTATGATGGGATAAGAGAGCAGGGGATGAGACTTTGTGCTAGCAAATGACCCCTGGCTGAAAGCAGTCTGCTAATGCTTTTTCCATGAACTACTGCTCAGGGCTCAACCCAGAAGCACAATAGAAAGTGCATTATTGTTGCTGTTCTGATTATGGCTGATAATTGTGCTGTTCTAATTTACAAATTTAATAGCTTGTTAATAATGTCTGATTTGGGAATATAGTACAGTCTATCAACTAAAGGTGGCATAATGGCATTAATAAGGGTAATTGAAGTTGTTGCTGTGGTCTGATTTGCTCTTTAGTTTGTTATTTGAAAATAACCTATCTTAATATATGATAGAAGTAATACTGATCCCCTGTGAAGCCTGGGCATCTTGAAGGAAAAAGGGATGTGTCAGTCTGTGCTGTTAATACCTTGTTGGGATATCTGTAGAGCGGTAAGCATACGGACATGAACCAGAATAATATGTGTTAGATATTGCGTGTCTGTGTTTGCATTTTGTATAAATAGCAGCAGGTACTGTTACCTACGACTGCATGTCTCTCTTGTTGCAAGAATCAGTGTGCAAGGCTGTCGGGGACACATGCAATTGATTAGAGAGCCTTTATGGGAGAAAATGGAAATAAGAGACAGACAGGCTGCTGAGTATTTAACCCTGGAGAAGAAACTTGGCATTTCATTTTCTATCAACATTTGCCTGTAACTGCTATTAACATTAATTATGGAGATACTTAGTGAACACCCTGTTAGCCCTAATTAGAGTTAATGGAAGATACATGTGGATATTAACAGGACAAGAGACAACCGATCTTCCATTTCTAAGGTTAAATATTCAGCAGCTCCCTCTTAGACATCACCAACATCCTATAATCATGCAGTCAGACTTACCCAAAAGCAGAACAGTTTCTCCTGCGGTTTTCTTTTTTTCTCTCCCCAATTATGGCCACCTTACACTATTTTTGCTTAAATTAAAGAGCAAACAACAGCGTGGCAGTGACCTCAGTTACCTTTACTAATGTAATTATGTTACCTCTTCTCTGTTTATAGTGCATCTCAGAATAAGACTTTATTAGCAAATTATTTGCTGTCCCTTTTACTGTCCTTTTAATGAATGCTAGTGATTCTACTAGGAGCTGAAAGGACTTGGCTTTGTTCTGAACAGAGACCTTGTGACAAAGAGCTTAGGGCCTGAGTGCTTGAGTAGGTCATGTAGTATCTGAGATCTATGAAGTTCCTATCACTGTGCTATTGTTTGAAGCTGTAAAGATGAAAAAGACCTGCCTCTTGCACCCATGAGCTATCTTTGGTATTTTGAAAGCTGGCTCTACTGAAGTATTAAGGCTGCAAAATGTAGAGGTTGTCTTATTACCCTGCTGTTGTGTAAGATGGCACGTCCCTTCCACTAACTTCTGCCCAGCAGGTCAGTGTTCTCATGGAAACTGCCTTTTCAACACTGACCTGAAGCTTGTAACCCTCTCTGGGAGCCCTGAGCCTGCCTCAGGTGGTGTCCCACACTCCAGGATAAACTAGGGTGTGCTCCTTTGGGGTCCACTTCCTTTGCCATGGACAGACATGATGATCTCAGGTGAATACTGCTTAGTTGCAACCTTATTACTTACAGCTTGTAGCTCCCAGGTGCTTGTTGGCTGAAACCATCTGGGAAGGAATTCCTATCTGTAGCCTGACTGAACATACTATCAACAACAACAATAAAAAAAATCCCATCCTTCTCTGGCTATTGCGTAATAGTAAAAACAAACACAAAATATGTACATTCCTCTCTCTCTAGGAACGACAGACACTACATTTCTCATTTTAACAGCGCAATTGCTAGTGGCAGCCTTCCTGCAGGATGGTACCCTGTTACAGGTATATTGGATAGATGCCAGTGTAAGGCATCCGGAACATTTTTTGGAAGTTTCTTTGTTCACTCTTTTCAATGTCACTTGTATTTCAGTTGTAAGGAAACATCTCACAGGTGTTCATGGCTGCAGTGTGTTCTTAAAAGAAAACTTACAACAGAAACTTAGAAACTTATAACTTATAAAAGAAAACTTATAAACCCCAGGTTTCCAGTTCCATGACTTTCTCCTTTTTCCTGAAGCAGTTTCAATCATAAAAACATCTGTGCTTGGCCCAGCTCTCACATGCACCCATTTGCAGAAACTTCTCATTGCTGGCAGAGTATCCTTGCACTTAAACCTGGGGGGCAGCTGGCTGGTGAGGGGACTCAGCGGTGGGACAAGGCACTTGACCTCTCTGGCTGGGTGGTAAGTCAGTCTCTACTCATGTTTTCCTGGAGGAGTAGCGTGAGAAAGATTGGTAGACTATGACTTTAGCCATTTGTAAGTGTATTTTTCTAACCATTTTTATCTAATCTTCCAATTGTGCCAACAGGTGCCTGTTTTATTTTGTGATGGCCACAGTATCTGTTCAGATGTAAAGTAATGCATTTACAGGTCAGATCTGCATGGACCTTTTTTAATGGCTATGTAAAGCCTAAAGTGCCCGTATTTAAAGGAGTGGAACAAAAAGCCTTTTGATAGTATTTTTCTTTGGAGTTTGGAGTAAGCTTCTTGATCTGAAAGCTCTTAGTGGATGTTGTGTGAAGTGGATGGATGCGAAGAAACCTTGTTCTGTGCTATTCGGGGTTGCTAATTTAGCTCTTATCTGCATAGTTAAAAGTAGCAAAATCCTGTAATGCAGTATGGCTTACTCGAGTTTATGCAAAAGAACAAATTTTTCTGATGTACCTCCATTTAGATCTGTTAATAAAAAGGACAGATACATCATCTTTTAAAAGGAAAAAAAGCGCCCGCATTACAAAGTTTCTGTTAAATTGCTCATGAAGCCTTCAGGTACAGTAGGATAGAAACTGATGCTGTAAAGGGAACATAGACATGATATATCACTTTATTTCAGCTAGAAGAAATGTGCCTTTGCTTGGAGCAGAAGCTTCGTCTCTGATGAGGCCGTGGTCTGGTTGTGTGTCTGGGAAAATGACACAGTCTGACTGAAGATATTTCCAAACCCATCGAGGTTAAGCACCCATTGCCCCAGGTGAATTCCCTTGTTTTTATAAGCCACTACAGCTAGGCTGTAAAATGTAGGTCTCCAAGCAAAACTAGGGTAATAACTACTTAAGGCTGCCTTCATGAACTAAATCATGCATTTTTGGTCCTTTAGAAAATGGATGTGTGAAGTAAATTCCTCACTATTTTACCTATGACTCATACAAATGTATCATATTTCTTGAAGCAGATATTCAAAGTCTTCAGCCAAACCCTTACACATCGATGCCTTAATGAAAATCAATTTATTTTACAGGCTGATAGCTTATACCATATCCACAAGTGTGGTCATTGTTTCTGTTAAATGGCTGACATTAAAAGATAACCTGTTCAAGATCAATTTTGTAAAAAAAATATCTAGACCAAAAATAGCCCAGTTGAAGGGACTAATTTCAGAATCACTGAGCCAATAGTAAAGATTTAAGTTGTGAGAAGATCATTATTCTGGATGTTTGGTATAGGTTTAGCAGTATTACACTGATTTACAGAAATTAATTCCCTGGGTCAGTACTGTTAGACTATATAGTTTTCTGGTCGCCTCTGCCTAGGATTCTTCACCAGGAGGATATCCTAGCTATTACCCCAAAATGCTTTGGAGTCACCTAATTTGTAATCTTCCCAGGATAGCAGGGAAAGCAGCATATAAGTATTAGTTGAGAGACCTGAGTAGAGTCATCCTGGGATAATGCAAAGATAATATATGAGAAGATGTCATCTCACCAAAAAATGAATTTCAGGAGCTGGTATTTCATACAGGGTATGCAAAGTGCTTAAATGGGAGTTCGCTTAGTGTTTAGTTTTATACTATAATTCATTCTCTCATTCATTCCTTTTAGCACAGAGATTTGTTTGATTACTTCTGAGCAAAATCAGATTTTCCAAATGGCAACTCCTATGCAAAAATCAGATGACAAAAAAGATTGATATAGTATGTGATATGTGGTGCAGATAACAGTGTCAAGACAATGCATTGCAGAAGAGAATGTAGGAAATAAAAGATAAAATAGAACCTCTCAATCAAAATTTGAAGCAGTGGAATCGATGAAGAAGCGAAATACCAACAAGCCCCTACTTGGAGGGGAGGGAGAGCAGTTTGGTCGGTCAGGGGCAAGGTGAGCCCATCCTTTTTCAGTTACTGCAAAACTTTCAGGAGAGCCTGCACGTCTCATTGTGCTCAACCTCTTGTGGCTCAAAGGGATAAAAATGGGGAACTTGGCTCTGCTGCTGCTCAGCTCCAGTGAGTTGCAGCATTTAAGTAGCAAAACTGGTGAAGGACAAGCTGAGTCAAAGCTATTCTGCATGGTTTTCAGTGGTGGGTCAGCATCATCACCTGCTTTCTCCTTGGCCTATAGGGAATGTGCAGGCTCAGAAAAGTAGCATAGCCTGTCAAAATGATAGATCCCTAAGCACATCTCCTGCCTCTCGTGTTTTTCGGTGCATTTCTGGTACTTCATCAGAGTCATGCTGCACTCACCTCTAGGGCACCTGGGCGCAGAGCTTGAAGAGATGAAGGTTAAATATGGGCCCTGAGCAGGAAGAGGCTCGTGCAAACAAGCAGAAACAGAAATATTGGAAGGCTAATTTACATGAGTGCATCCTGTGCCCAGATTAATGTACTTCATTCAAAAGATGTAAGAATGAATCTGTTTTTCCAAAGGTTACAAGTAGGTGGTCCCTTACTGGAGGAAGTTTTGCACTACAGCTTTTCTGCTATGAGTATCAGGTAATTGGAAGGGCCTGCTTCAAAACTGCTGATAACTGTGCTGACTGGAAAACTTCTGTTCCTGAGCTACTTATGAGGGAGTATATGTAAATCAAATATTTTCTAAAAAGTGCACACATCAACTCCCCAGACTTTATCAGCAACTGGGATACCCAGAATACCGTTCCTTGATCACAAATGCCCTGAAGACTCTCACATCTCTGCTGGCCTCCTGAAAGAGCTGGTTCACATCTGTGTCAATGTGAAACAGCAGGCAGGGTGGTATGTGGGCTGCTGTGCTGAAGGTGAAATTTCAAAATCCTCTGAGTTGTCAGTAGCTCTCAGATTCTAACCCTCTAATACACAACACCTGTAGTGCAGCCTCTGGCTTGCTGGGAATCCTGGGGCACTGATAATGCTGGTCAGTGTGGAATCTTAACTGTGTTCTGGATGGTGTCTACTTTCAAGACTAAAAATTTTGTTGTGTCTCTCTTCATCAGTAGATGATTCACTTTGTATTCTCCTAGTGAGGGACTGACAGTGTGAAGCCTGAAGGTAGAGTACAAGCCATCTGATGTTTTTTGGTCCATGAGTTCAGAACTGTGTGGTCCAGATGAAGGACCCCACCTGGGGTTTTGTTCCTGAACAGTTTTAAAAAATATTGGCAGTCACTCAAAATGCTTGTTTTCGTCTAAAAATTACAATATTTTGAATACTGTCTTCTGGGTACTTTTTGCTGTCGGTATAGGCAGCCTGGAACTCTTATAGGATGCTGAACTAAATCTCTCAGACTCCATGGGTGGCAGATAAGTGTTGTTGTTAATTATATTAAATACAGGAGGTGGAGGTTGAAAACAACACACTGTCTTGTAATGATTTGCTAATGTCTGTGAGTTCCTATGAGACATGTTAGCGGAACTGGAACTATAAAGTGGTCTGAGCACTAGACAGTGAACCACAGAAGCTCCCCAGGATATTTACTGGGTGTCCTGGAGCATAGCCACGTCAGCTTTATAAAGGACACAGCTTCATAAAGGGCTTTCAGACTGTAATGTGGAAAGCAATCTAGGGCTTAAATGGTATTACTGTTCTTATGCAAGGTGGTTTGTGCTTCATTAGACATGCAGAATGCTAACCACAAATCTTGTTACAAAATTTGTCATAAAATTTATTGTCAAATGCATTTTCACAGCAAGACTCCATGATGTTTTCATAAAGATTTTTCTCCCTGTGCTGACAGCAATGATGGGAGAAGAAGCTGCTAAATGCCATGTCTCTTGAGACAACTTTTCTTGTCCATGGTGCAGGGCTCAGAGCAACTCTGCAGCCTGACTGGGAGAATGTCCCAAAAGTGTTGTCTCTCCATGCTCAGAATAGCTTGAACATCGTGTTGTTCCCTATGTTTTCTCAGCCCAAACCTGGACTGCTTTGGCATTTTGCTCTGCAAACCTCATTTTGAGACTTTTGAAATACGTGTTTTTAGCTGAAAGACAGCATTGCTTCCAAATTGTACTCTGATTAAGACAAGAGACACAGCAAAAGTGTGGTTATAGTGAGCTTCAGCCACTGAAAACTGGTGTGATTTTGCAGTCAGAATTCAACCCCATCCTGACTGATGTGAAAATTAGCCTGTGGATTCCTGGTTTTCTCACCATATTCTGTTGTTCTACCTCAAAAGATTGCCTAGACTTTCAAAAATAGGAATTGCCAGTTTGGGTCAGACTGTGTTCTCGTTTCTTTTGGGCGTGAAGAAGAAGGTGCTCAGCAGTCTATTGACAGATTGAGCTTTGTAGTGATTTAAGGCCATGTGAGCAGCTCATGCCTTCATCATTCAGTGATACATTTCTAAGTATTCCAGCCTCCTGATTTGAATTAGAGAAGTTTTTTTGTCTTGAGTTTCTGAGTTCTGACTTCTAACAGGTGAAATAACAGTGAAGACTGAGCAAAAGAAAATTCATCAGTATTTCCATGGTTAAATTTGCCATTTCAGTTTTGAAAGAATCCTTAGGAAACCCTTTGAGTGCATGCTAGTTTTCGCATGCATTTATGATTGATGGTGCTTCAGGTTTTGCCCCAGGCTCTACCCAGTCCACTTGCAAGTGATGCTGGTAGTGAAGTTTCCACTGCTGTTCTTATGCGTTATTTAGATTACAGTAGTGCTAAAAACCTGGACTGCTTCACAGAGATACAATCCTTTCCCCCCAAAGATCACAAACCTTAAAATAAAGACTCCCTGGGGAGACTCTTTGGCACTGTATTAAATATTCTTGCTGAGAAAAGGTTTCTTACAATTGCGGTCCTTCTAATAGGCTCTGTGGGTAGTGTCAAAACAGATATTTGTATTACATGGTTGGACCCGCTTTAACCTCAACCAGTCTCCTGGAGATGTAGAAAATATCTGCTTCATTTAAAGGTCTGGCCTTTCAGGAAAAGTAGAAGCGGTTTGTTTAGAGTTCCGGGTTTCTAAGAGGGGGTGTTATACTTTTTGTGGGTGAAAGTCACCCCAGTGAGGCTATCTGAAAGCCTGTGGTTCCATGTAATCAGCATATAAACTGCTGTCTTTATGTGCAAAAATGACTTGTTTCCCGACTCTCCACTTAAGACAACTGCAGATGCACTGTGTTTAGGGAATAAGGATATTTTGGGAAAGCAGGTATATTGTTCATGATATTCTCATGCTTTAGGGGAAAAAAAGATATGCTCTTTTAACTTTTAGTTACGGTATAACAGTGTTTGATCAAATCCTAATGAAAACTAGATCCCAAATTTTGCAGGTTTTTACATCTTTAAAATTTATTTTTTTTTCCTCCCCCTGGAGAAGTTTTAAGTCTGTCAGCAACATGAGTGGGATTTAGACCAGCTCTGAGCAGTTAAGTGGTAAGGAGATTTCCATAAGATTATTCAGCTCCCCTCCCTGCATGTGGAAGGATGAGGTTATTGAGGGGGAAATGTTATAGGTGGCAATGGAAGCAAGTTCCCCCATATTCACACCTCAGCAAAGTAAAGCTCTTGCCTCTTCAAGTTCCTCCATCGTACATAGCCCCTATTGCTCAGTTTTCCTGCAGTGTGTAGTGAGTGCCTCTGAACCTGTGAGCCCCCAGAGCAGGGCGTGGAGATATGCCCAGCAGCTGTGTGACCCCATGCCATGCTCTTGGTGGGACTGTGGCTGGTGCAGCAGGATGGCTCATTCGCAAGAGCTGCAGTGTGCTGCTGTCTGTGTTGCTTCATAAACATGGTTGAGGGAGTTTAATTATTTCCTAATTCCTAGAAGAGCTGAAGCTGCTTGCCTGGGCTCAAGGGCTGGCAGGCTTACTGTTTCCGATGCTGGGAGAGGTGGATGTGTTGCTATGGCACTGAAGGTGTCTCCAAACCGCACCGCTGTGGCAGCTGAGCTGGCTCGCAGCAGCATGTCCTAATTGCGGCTGTGCAGCAACAAAACAAATATTCAGGGATTTCCATAAAGGCTGTAATCAAAGGAGCATCCCTTCCTTTTTAATATGTGCTGAATGGGTTCATTTGTAAGCTTATTACGACTTCAGAGAGAGAAGCTATTAGGGTGATCATTAGCTGCCTGTGCAAATAGCAAGGAAAACTGTGGCATGTTCCAGAATAACCCCCTTTTTAAGGTCTGCACTTTCAGATGCATTAACAATAACCAGCCGTATTTTCTTTCATGTTTCCCATGCCATGAGTAAAGACAAAAGAGAATGGAGAAGGGGACAGTGCACTGTATGCTTAAGTTCAGACAGAGAGAAAAATGAGGTGTTAAGAAAGCAGCAAATTCACTAGCATGACATTGTGTGTCTTGATGCAGTATCTGTTTTCCATTGGGAAAGCAAAAGCAGGTGGGAGCCAGCCTTCGAGTCTTGGCTCATATCTCAGTTCTTCTACTCCTGTCATCTACGTATGAACTGTGCTTAGGGTCTTTTGTCTGCCTGGAACCTGATCGTTGCTGGAGCACTTAAGATGATACATCTTACAAAGGAAGAGAGAACATTTAGAAAGATGCGTGCCAAGATTATGGGATTTATTAACTCTTGTTTATTTTCCTGCAGAACATCTGAAGCTTTCTTGTGGCCATTGTTCTCTCACTACTTCTTCTTCCTCTTTCTTAATCAGAAATCAAAAATATCTGTAGCAAAAGGCTTTGAATGGTTGGGTGTTTGTACCTTAATTGGTTCGGGTGTGGTTGAGATCAGCCACATTTACCTTTCAAACCACATTAGCTGCAATTTTATGTATCAGAGTAAGTTACAGGCCCTGATTACAATGAAACTCAGTTGAGATTTTCACATGGAATATTTATAAGATGTGTATCAGTTTGGCTATAAACAGGGTAACTTAGACTTCGTGTCTGCCTCTCTTGCCCAGGTCATTTCTTATGTCTTTTGCTGCATTCAAGTTTTCTGCACACATTACACCTATAGCTTGTGAAATGCATGTATTTCCTAAATAAATAAATCAATCCAAATTAAGAGCCTAGTGAGATAAAGAATATCCTGTTGTGTTTAGAATTCATGAGACATTGGGGTGCATTATTATTATTCTTTTAAAGGATAACCAGAAGCAGATAAATAATGCCACTTCTTCAATTTCCAGAAATATTATTTTCTGATTTATTTAGTATTACTGAGATCCCTCATTTAAGATCTGCTTTTCTTAGAGACTGTTTTTCCTAACTTTAATAGACTGACTAAACTGTTTAGTTTTTACATCTGGGTAGGCAGTTACCTTGTAGGGAGAGTTTTTCTGGTTTTCTGCATTTTTTTAGGTTTGGTTGTTTTTTCTTTTTTTTACAATAGTTAATGCATTTAAAGTTCTGTTCAGGATTTCTTTCTTAAAAGCAACTAATGTTATTACTTCTTCAATTAAATGTTAAACAGTGGGTTACATTTTCTACACTTCTGTCTTATGAAAAGCTGAGAATAACCACCAAAAAAAGAAGTTAACCTATTGATCTGCAGCCCCATTCTGCATTAAAAGGGATGATGCAAGCAGGGGATTCAAATTCCCTTGCCCATGGGCCCTTGCCTGTGTCTCTGCCCAGACAATCCTGGGCTTCTTTTTCTTGAGAAGGATATCATCACCATTTTTTTGATAGGACAAGGCCCTATGGTTCAAAGTAATCCACTTTCCTAACTTCCTTACTTGAAAATAATTTTCCTCCTCTGCCTTGTTTCCCTGAAGCCTGCAAAGTATCACGATACTTCTTAAAATATTGGAAATCATGGTCTGAGGAGGACAAGGTTGCCACAGCAACTGCCCCGTGTTTCTAGGATTCATTCCTGCATCTTTCAAAACCATCGTGAATGCCACAAACTGCTGAGGCATTTGCTGCAAACAAAGCAAGGCTACAGAAAAAGAGAATAGAAAAGAGCACCAAGGAGTCAGTTGTTGTAAAGGTGAGATGTGTCAGGCTCAGGGAAAAAATGGCAGGCATTTACACTTCATGTTAAATCCCCACAGTGTCTGGAATGCCATGCAAGCGTATGGAGTGTTTCAACACTTGACAGTATCCAGCATGACAGTGGATAATGTCACTTGGCTTGTGATGCAACTTCATGATCCACTCAGGAGGGTGACATTTATTCCATCCAGAAAGGAAATATTTTCAGAAATAGGAGGCCAAAGTTAGCTGCCTCCCTTTTGTTAAGTGAAGTAACTGCTTTCTGGGACAGAAGGTGTGCAGCAAAGAGTGACTTACCAGCCAGAAGTCATTAGCTTTTTCATGGATTTGGGACTGGTCTCAGTATGGACTGGTGAACCGAGGGCTGTACTGGGGTCAGGAGGTTTAACACATCCATTCCCCTTTTAGCCTTGGTTTTCTTATCAGATAAACAAAATTAATGTTTTTATGTTATTATATTATTATTTTATTATTATTATGTTTAGAGAGGCAGACAATCGGTATCATATGGTTCCATTGTACTGCAGCTAAAGCAAGGGAAAATACATCTATGAGCTATCTGAGGATTTTTTTTTAAAGATCAGAACTTAAAAGAGTTGCAGGCTATCAGATGTGTTGGTTCTGAATTCAGTATCTTCTTTTTTTGAGACGGCTGATGCCTGTGTGTGAAAAGCTGTATGAAAGAGCCAGATGTGAATGCCTATAGAACTCTGCTTGGGAAGGGGCCCAAGTGAGCAGTTCATGTTTCCAACAGTGTGGTATGCACATTTGCACTAGTTGAAATGGAGTGGTCTGTGGCCTGAAGCCATACTGGCACTTCAAACACATACTTTAGCACTTTTCAAAACGTTACAACATTTAAGAGAATTGGTTCTGCTCTGGGACTTCTGAATTTCCATTTTGAATGTCTGTGTACATGTGAGAGATTTTACGTCCATATGACCTCACGTATTCGTATGCACACGTTGTGCAAAGTTGCAAATATAAAACATTGGTGGTAACTGTTGTATTATTGGTTTTGTTACAAAGCTGGTGTTATTTATATGAAACTTTAAGGGATTCAGTCCAGCCATCTTTTTCCTCCTATGTAAGACTCTCATTTCACAGCCTTTTGGTGACAGAAATGTGTCTCTGTTAAAGGCAGTCAGGATGAGGTGGGACCCAGTTGGTCTGCTTGAGTAAGAAACTTAGGGTAGTTTTGACAGCAACTCTGATTCATTTGAACACTGTCCCAAGCCTCATATGCTTTTAGTGTTATAAAAGCCAATCAGGTTATTGTTTTAAGGTATAAGATGCCTCTGAGGGCTTTGCTCACTCATCTGTACTGAGGAATTAAATGCTCTCAGGCAATGCAACAGCCTCATTCATTCCAGTGTTGCAAGGCGAGGCAGTCATCGCTGGTAAATGGGCCCATGTCACAGTGACATTAGCATTTTAATGCAACTAAAGAGGAGAATTTACTGTAATTTAGTATCTAGTTGCACGGCCTTGTGCAGGTCCTCTCATCGCTGCTCCACAGGGGACGATTACAGTTACACGGTGCACTTTGGAATCTAATTGGATATACATGCAGTAATGTAGTCGTGTCATAGCAACGATTCTGCTGTGCAAGTGCTATGAAATTCCAGTACAGTTAGTTATTTACGTAGGACTAATAGTTACAGGGTAATGCACACAACTTCTGCCAAGGTCCACTTCAGGAGCAGCAGATGTTTTACTTTTATAGGAAGCCATTGCAAGGGAACGAAGTTATTCTGATTCTGCTTCCACAGAGACATTTCTCTTCACCTTTCATCATAAAAGCACTGACCTGCTGCAGAGATCCAGCAGCACGTAACTTCTGTCTTCATCTTCTCCTTTGGCTGAAGATGTGGGTTGGCATGTGTTTTGATGTGTCTAGATCCTGCAGATGTGGTGAGCACAGGGGACTGGCAGTAGCGAGAAGCCCTTGTGAAGCAGGACATAAGTGTAAACGGTTCATCTGGTGGCCCTTCCTCTTCTAGTCAACATGCAGGAGGCTGGATTTCTCACAAAGACAGGCCTTGCTTCTCCATCCTGCACCCTCTATTCATTCCTTGTTTCACTTCCTACCTGTTGACTGTCCCAGCCTCTCTCTGCCCCATTCCTCTTTGCTCTGGAGCTCCCATTGTCTTTCTTGCAGCATGAGACAAGCAGGAGGCAGGTGTTTATCTGCTTTTCCTTTGTCAAAACCTGCAATAAGAATGTGAAGAGAAGCTAGTGCTCAGCAGGGATGGCCGATGTGATGGCTGTGGGATGAGCATGGATGCAGGACAAGGTGCCAGCCACAGCTGCTCGGCTGGCTGAGGCAGCATGGCTGCACTGCACATTCCCAGGGATGGGGCTTGGCCTCGGCCAGTGCTCTGGCTTCCACTGTGTTTCCCCAGCGACTCTAATTAAAGGCATCTGCTTGCTCAAGTCACAATTAGGCATGGTGCTTTTGCACTTTCTGCAGTTCTCCCTAATGACAAAATCATAGCTATTAACCAAAGGGATTCTGTTTGGCAGGGACTTCCTCCCCTTTAGAGCCACAGAGTAAGATGGAACATTGCTTCTGTTTGGCACCAAATACAGTCTTTCATCCCTTCTGACACAGCACCTGCTGCTACCTACTGAAGCATTTAAGCTCTTCTTCTCTGTGGTGCTGCAATTTCTTTAAAATATTGTGACTTATGAGGAATAAAGAAATAAAATTCCTCTCCCACGCAGACCTTTGAGGGCTTGTAGAGATGTAATTCTATGCACACACAGTAGGAGCAGGAGTCCTATCAATCTGGTTATTTTCCTAATGATAAGTTTATACAGTACAGTGTCATTTCTGCTTTAAAGTTAGAGCCATCTTCTCTTGGCAGCAGCTATCCTAGGACGGTGGCATCACAGGACAGGACAGCTGAAGAAATTATGTCTCAATTGCACACGAAAAAACATGGACGAAATGTCCACGCACACCAGAAAAGAACAGATGAAAAGGCCAGAGATAAAAGGGACTGGACTCTGTCAAAAAGGGGCTCTCTATTGTGAGGCAGTGACATTGTCCCTTGTCCTAGCTGTAGACTCTCCAAAGTTCTCTTCACATGTGCCTGAACCTGCCACAGCAGTCTTCCAGCCAGTCACATGAATTTTTGCTCTGGTGAAAATGCTGTACTGAACCAGGCAACCTTCCTACCCAGCAATGTAAAGTGGCACAGTTCAGTCACTGCTCAGCACATGTCTTCAGCACTTCACAGCAGAGGCAGGTCGATTGGTGATACATGTTTGTACCGTCCAGATTTCAAAAGGGAAGCAACCCCTGCTCTTTATCTTGAGATGTAGGTTTACAGTGACAGTGGAAAGACTTTAAATGTAAGGGACTAATGCAAAACAAAAGATCTATGAATATTCATTATATGTTTTATATTGTAATAATTTCAGCCACCTTGAAACTCCTTGTTCGCTTCCTGCCAACAACAAACGATAGACTTTTACTCACAGAAGTCTTACTGTGAGGCAATTTTCAAAGGCGCATTCACAAGTGTTTGTGGGAAACAGATGTTAAATGCATCCACTCCAAAAATCATGATGAAAAGCTGGCAGTGAGAGAGTAGGGATAGACCCGAGTGACTTATCTGATGCCTCACAGGGAAGCAGTGGCTTCAGCAGAGCTGTGAGTTTGCCAAAGCCATTTTGCAAAGGATGAGTGAGTGAGTTACAGTGCTGAGCAACCCTATGTGAATATTAGACTCCTATGGCATGGGGTGCTGTTTGAAGAGTTAAAGACTGCCCCTTCTCCACAGACCCTGCAGTATGGGGTTGGGGCTTTATGGGATGGGCGGAAATAACACTCTAGGAGAGAGTGCCCTTAGAAAGCAACAGTCAAAAATAGATGCCTAGTCAAAGGCTGTCATTAGCATTGTGCAGATCGAAATTTAAATGTAGTGATAAAATAGTAATTGTTAGCTCAAGGGCAGTGGCAGTCTGCCCCTGAGTCCCTCTACCTGCACCTCTATATCTATTGCCTGGACAAGGTATGGACAAGGCAGTGGCTTTGCTTTTTATCTCCGTTGTTACTCCCCAGGCAGTGACAATGAGGCAGAAGGAGAGTAAATAGATTGCTCAACTTGGCATGAGAGCTGGCTGGAAGAAGGAGGGATAGCGCCCAAAGTCTCAAGCTGCTGTTCCTGATGGCTGAGCTTCCCAAAGATGCATTCCATATCTCTTCCTCTGCCTTTTCCATTTTCCCAGTAAATGGACTGTAAAGTCACAGCAGATTACAGTTTGTCTAAACCTCCTATAAAATATTGAAGGTGCAGCTGGTATTAATCTAGTCCTGTTGTGGTATGAGGTGCACGTGTAATGGGACTATAGATTTACATGTGGTCTGTGGGCAGTTAAAACACCCCAAAGATTGTTAAAGAGATTCTGAGAAATTGAATCCTTCACTTCATATTAAAAGCTCTTCATTAGTGCTAATGTACAGTAAATTAAGGTGGCAATTAGACTGAGCATACTCATCAGGATTGTGTGTCTTAATAAATTGTATATTTAACATGATTGCGCTTTATTGACTTCTTCAGTAATTGCATATTTTACTCTTACAGGATAAGCTTGGATAGAGATAGAGATACATGGGACACACAGACAATTAAAGACTAGAATTGACACCGTGCTTCCAGTAACAAGATTTGTAAAGGTGCGTATTGCTTACGGCTTGCTCTTTCTGCATGCCAGATGCTTTCTCGGGATCTCTGTCAGGACTCCTTAAGCGTAGCTGTGGTGTGCAGGAGCGGGATAAGAAATACACAGCTCATCTGCCATCATATCCCCCACAAGGTACTGCAGAAAGTCGTCCCTCTTCAGTCTCTAATGAAACGGCCCCTATCTCTGTTGTATCTAGAGGAGCAACTGTGCGGAAATAATACTCCAAGAGGATTTTCTGAAGGCCCTTCCTGCTAGATTTGTTCTCTTAGGAGAACACACCATTTTGATTTATAGAAGTTGGATACTGCTTGCAGTTAGTTAACACAGAAATCCACTTGTGAGAGATGCACTTGTGAAGAAGGCAAGCATGCTGAGCTGAGTCTCAATACCTACAAGTCAAAGGATGGGCCACCACATTGTTGTGGAGAGGACATAAGGGAATAATGCCAGGTGGTGGTAAACCTTTGCCACTGGTGCAGTTTAGAGCTTTAGGGATGTTTCCAGTGTCATCTCAGCTGGGACAACCTCTAAAAATCGATACATTTACTTGAAAAACAATCTGGTCCATATTTTCTAATGCTTTTAAAGGCTGCCTAGCACTGGTTCTGGAGCTTCAAACATGCTTTCTGCTTTTTCTTGGTTGCATTGTGTATGAATAGGAAAGTAGGTGTGAGTTAGCACCGTTTGCTCCTCAAGCCACTGGCTAATATTTTATAGGAAGTACTGCAGAACCGATATTTAGGTTTTAAAGCAAGTAACCAATCAATTCAGTGGACAAGGCCTTCATGCATGTTGATAACAAAGAGATAGTTATGTTAAAAGAAGATATAAGTGGATGATTTGATAGAAGTGACTGAAAAAGTGATTTGCAAAAGGATTGGGCAAGATGACCTCTAGATGTCTCTTTTCAGTCTTGGTTCTTCTGTGTTTTCTATCAAGTATTTGAGATGGGAAGACTGTAATGAGCCATCAGGCAAGTGCACAGTGTCTGAATATTATGCAGAGTTATGTTACGGTGGACAAGGAAATTGATCTACATACTTGTTTTCAAGTAGAGGGTAGGAGTGATATGATAAGGAAGATGCAAGCATTGAGACTGGTGAAGATGAGGTGCTCCTGAGAGTTCTGATAGACCAGCACATCTGTGAGATGCATGTGTTCCATTTGCTCCCAGGTAACTTGGACACACCTTGGACAGCTGTTCTGAAAAATCTTTTCATGAGAAGGGTCATCAAACATTGGAAGAGGTGACCAGGGAGACTGGGACTTAACTAACGTGACCCTGAGCAGCCTCCTGTACCTTTGAAGTTGGATCAAACTTTTGAATTTGCCCATGTCAAATGCAGTGAGTGTTTGTACTTGATGACATCCAGAGGTCCTGTTCAACCTAAATTTTTCAGTGATTCCATCTCCAGAGCAAAGTTAAAGGAACAATCAAAGTGAATCCATGGTTTTTAATCCAGTGTGAAAGGAATATAGGGGTTCAGAGAAATGTCAGTACTAGCAAAGAGAAATTTGGTAGAAGTTTTTGGGGATGTGGTTGAGCAGCTGTCTTTAGAAATGTGAAGTTCAAGGTAGCTGCAAGGCACAAAAAAGCAAATGACAGAAGGAAATATATGGTGGCTCTAGAACAAAAAAAAGCATTGCCTTAAAAAACCTAGACTTTATTCCTAATTGATTACAGCAGCTGGGATGTGTTTCCTGGCTACACTGCTGGGGATTTTTAGCCTCACCATCATTTCGCAAGATAAAATTCATGGGTGATGGAGGCAGGGGTGAAGGAAGAGAAATGTAGAATAATCTGCCTAAGAAATAGCTGAACATTTATAGCTAGATTTCAGACAAAAACAACTACATCTCATATGTCTCACAGGTCTGAAATGGGACAAGCCAGAGAAAGCATCTGTCACCGCTGTCTCCTGCAGTTCTGACAATGTTTGCTTAGCATTAAATGTCTCCTGCAGAGGAGAACTTAATGTGTCACAAATTTGAGGGCTGGAGGAAGAAGAAGGTATTTTTAAAAGGTAGATTAAAATGTTTGTGTTCAGTTTTTATCTCACTTGCATCAGTGTGTAGTAGGAGTAGCTCAGAGAATTTGCTTTTTATGTGTATGACTTAAAAAGAAAAGGATAAGGAAAAAGCAGTTCTGTGGGTCAAGATTGTCCTTTGATTTTCTCCATACAGCCTGTCCTCAGGGACTTCAGGTACCGTCAGCTAATTAGCAAGGCAGCAATTGGCACAAATGCATTCATAATTACTTTATTTGTAAGAAATATTATTTGCATTTTGCTTTCATTTTTTGTAAATAGCGTTAGTTACATACCCTTTTAAAGTCTGCAGCACAACTGTGCTGGAATGCTTGAGCTCTGGTATCAAACAGTTTTAAGTGCCTCATAGGAAATCAGATCATGCTTTTGGTTGATTTGTCCTGTTTATTCAGCATAATTACAGGATCCAAATGACGACCTTGCATGTGCTGTTTGGAAATCTGGGTACCCAGCAGAAACTGGAAAGAGTGTGTTATGCTAGTACATGTGTGTCTCTCCAAGCTCTAAGTTCCAGCACTGAAACAGTTGCTCAGAGCTACTGTTTCTCAGATCAGGTCAGTGGGTTAGCATTTTTTTGAAGTTTGCATTGAGTTCTTCTGATGTGGAAACTCTGATATGCTTTGTTTTTGGCTTTGCTATCCCAGTCCTTGCACTATTGTCCCTGGCTTCCACTTGTACATCCTGAGTGGAAGAACTTTGCAATTTATGAGCTCCAGCAGGTATGTTCCTGATTTCTAGCACAGCACAGTGAGTAGGATTGCACTTAGTGTGAAGCGTGGTGGGTTTAGAAATTACAAATCTGAGCCCAGTTCTGCCACTGGGGACAATTTCCTGCCAAGGCAACGGAGGGAGTCCTTGTTTGTCAAAGCTGAGTGTGCGTGTGTACGTGCTGCTCCCGTGTTACTGTGACTGCCTGGCCCTGACAACGAAGCTTTCAGCATCTGATTGCTTAATGGGTTTACAGTCTGCCTTCCCTGCTTGTGCCTATGAAACATTTTAACATACTGAGTGGATGAGTGGGCAGGAGCAGTGTGAAGAATCACAGCTTAGGTGTGCCTTTGAAAATAAAAGTAGGCCTATACTCAGCTCATGTATATCAGAGCAGTTCCAGGGGAACTTGCTTGTCTTATAGAGGAAGCAGACCCAGACGTGGAAAGGAAAGTAAGGCAAGGATGTGATTTATCAATGCTACAAAGCAGCAAGACAGTATTCAGCTTAGGAGCTGCTGCTTCTTGGGCCACAGGCAATGTTTTTCATGTGAGTAACTGTAGTGGGATAAGTGTGAATTCTACGTAGTGGCATACTAAGGCGAAATTGTTTTGTTTTGTTTTTTGGTGAGTGCTTAAGGCAGCAGATTTTGAAATATCTCAGATAACTTTAAGACTTTGGCTAATATACTAAGATTTAGCCATCCTTTGTTTCACTGGAGCGTGATGTTTTTGTGTGGTGATTGGAACATCTGAGTGACATTAATGGTGAGGCTTTTGAAGTTTACTAATTCGCCTGTATTTTCATATCCCTCTCTACTATAGTGTCCAAGCTCATGTGTTAATGGAGCTGAAGGTTTGCCTTTCCCATGAAACTGAAGAATTCACTTTCCAGCTCCTTTCCCTTCTGGACTTCAAGAGCTCTAGAGCATGGTGCTAATAACACCAAGGTTGTGGATTCAACCTCCACATGGGCCGTTTACTTAAGAGTTGGATTTGATGATCCTTGTGGGTCCCTTCCAGCTCAGAATATTCTGTGAAGCCTCTGACATCTCTGTGAGATTTGCAGGCATGGCTTTAAACCCTGTCAGGAATCTGTGGGCATTTCCTCCAGGCCCACATGAAATCTCTGTGCCCAACTCCATCTCCTGCAGTTACGGTCCTGTTTCTGAGTCTCTCTGGGCAGAACAGTTATATATCAGAGGTATAAGAACATAAACTTTGTAAAGAAAAATACTGCCCTCTTTCTCAGGTTCAGATTCACATTTGTGTTTCTCCAGAAGCAAGGTGGATTTTCTTGGGATCCCTCTAGCAAAGGGGATTCCCTGGGCAGTACTCATCCAATGGAGGTATGCTGCTGTCCTGCCCCAAGCCCACGTCGATGCAGAGGGAAAGCGACTGCACGTCCAAATGAACTTCTGTGTTGTACCATTCGTGTCTCTGCCTATTTTGTCACTAAAAAGGAGCTGATTTGATTTTAAACCAAGTTAAAGTAGTGCAGCAAACACACACTGTGTAAGAAAAATTGGCTTTTACCTCAGGCAGCCCCATGCTGGGAGCTCTGCCTGCCACGGGTTTTCTCAGCTCTTGGGCTAAAACGGAGCAATTCCTATGGTCACAGAAGAAAGCACCCTGCGAGGCTCTACAGCACTCACAAGTTCTGTAGATTAACTAAAACAATGAAGGAATGAAAGAATTTTATTTCTGGCCTGGTGAAAATCGTGGATAGTTTCATTTTTTTCTTTTGAGTGAATTAAGTGTACTTTGCTTACATAGCAATATCATTAGAGATGCACATCTTTTTAGGGAATGGCATTTGCAGTAGAGAAAGGGAATGAAATGCATTAAGAAGCATGTGAGCTTTGGGAAGGCTTCTTTAGGGAGATAAGCAAACCTATCTTTCTGTGTTTGTATATGTACTGATCTATCTGTGCACAGCGCAATGTCTGCATTGTTTTCTGTTTCAGTGGAAGTTTTACTATTTCATGTATTTATTTCTGTCTCTCTAGGATACTTGGTGATATAATACCATATTAGGAGATATTGCCACTTAATTAAACAGCAAGCAAAAGCTTTCTTTCAGTATTGCCTCACCTGGTCAGGATTTATTGAGGATCTTCTAATAGAAGCACTGTCCAAGCAGTTTATTGTCTAAATCAAACACGGACTTTCAAAACTGGTTAAGATTCCTTAGCATTTTTTCCTGGCCTTAAAAGCTTTCCAACATTAATCCATGAGTTTTTCCTGCAAAAGACCTGTGCAGGGTTGGGTGTAGAACATCAGGACTTCACTAGCACAGAATATCTCACACTGCATGACAAGCAGGTGTTGTGCCCCAGGCTGAGTAACCTCCTGACAACCTCCTTGGGCCTTCCCATGTCCACACACTGCAGTCATTCCTAGTTCAAAACTACTGAAGTTTTCCTGAAACTGTTGTCCATGTTCGTGTCATATTCACTCTATAGAGGAAGCTTGTATGGAGCTAACTGTCCCAAATGTTTGTTTGGCATCTTTTAACCGGGCACAACTTGTTCTGGCTCCTGTGTCATTACAATGTTTTTTGGTGTGAAATAGGCAGGTACGTTCAGTGCTTCTTGACTCCACAGGCTTTAAGGAGGAGGGGGAAATCTTCATGTGCAGAGAGATGTTTTTCCGCCAGTATCTCACTCTGAAAGCTTCCCCTGCAACCTTTCTCTTCACATCTGTGTTCACCAGACCTTAAAGAATGTGAAGGGACTTACCAGTGATCATTATGTCTTTCTAGCCTGTGCTATGTTGCCTAGTTCAGGTAAGAAAAGAGCTCTTCTGCATAATGAACTCAAATAATGATTTTAGAGGAAATACAAATGGAGATAGGATTGTGTCATTCCAATAAAAAATTAGTGTGCTAGGAAAATGTTGTTGTTTTGTAGGAGGAATTGGACCAAGGAGCCTGAAGACCATGGAGGGAGACTGTTTGAGCTGCATGAAGTACCTGATGTTTCTTTTCAATTTTTTTATATTTGTAAGTATTTGGAATTCATTTTCTTTCCTGAATCCTTCTGTTTCCAGCAGCCTGCTGCTCCCCAGCAGGATAGGCTATAATTTGGAAACGTTACCACAATACAGAATATCCCTGAGCATTTTGCAGCATCCAGAGATACTCAGACATTCAGTAAGGCAGCACAGTGGTCACTGTTGTCTGAGTTAGTTTTGTCCTTTACAGGGGAGACCACAGGGAAAGTGGTGTAATCGGTTTGTCCTTGAATGGCAGAAGAAATTGCTTTCTAGTCCTGGGTGTTCTGCTGAGGTTTTCACTCAGAAGGAGTTATTCTTGGTTGTTCTTGCTTTTTTAAAGGAAGGGTGGGAGTGCCCAGCCACCCTGGCCTCTGTGGCAGGAATGGTTCATGTGTGTCCCTTCACTGGGCTGTCCTCTACAGATGTGGCAGCAGATCAAGACTGTCTTTCAGCATTAGAGAGAGAGTAAACAGTTGGTAGAGTGATGTGTCTAGGAAGAAAGGCACTTTTGCTGCACAGGAGTCATTTAGTGAGCAAGAAATACTAAGAGTAGCATGTCAGAAGTTACCTGTACAGCGGATTATACATGCAGCGGAGAAACACAAATTCACTAAATTAACACCTTTGATCGAAAGAGAACAATGAATCCAGTTTTTCATCAGCAGTTGTCTCATATTTGACCTCTCTCTCTCTTTCTTTTCCTTGTGTTGTGACAGCTGGGAGGAGCGTGCCTGCTGGGACTTGGAATCTGGGTCATTGTGGATCCCACAGGTTTTCGAGAGATAGTGGCTGCCAACCCTCTGCTCTTCACAGGAGCATACATCATGCTGGCTATGGGAGCAATGCTCTTTCTGCTGGGTTTCCTCGGCTGCTGTGGTGCTATCCGTGAGAATAAATGCCTTCTGCTTTTTGTAAGTGTCCTTGCATTTTCTGTTGGACTCTTGGTGCTTCCCAAGAACAGGGTGACTGGATAGATGATGCTGTGATAAGTGCATGAATGAGTGCCTGTTATTGTAGCCATTAATCCTTTAGATAATAAATAGGCTTAGGATAGTTTTACACACAGCTAGAAATGCAGAGAATTTGTTCTTTCTGTATATAGATTGGAGCCCTGTCTCTTGAGTGTATTTTGACCCTTTTAAGCTTTCTTCAAAATGCCCCTGTTTGGTTGGTTGGACTTTCTTTATAATTATAAATTGACCAAAAATGGTCCTTTCTTGACCACTCAAAACTCACTGCTCCACTTGTAAGTTCATTCCTCAGGTGCTCACAACACAGGAGAGGAAACGTGTAGAGCACAGTGCCTGTGTAAGGGAGCTCCCCTCCATGGCAGCAGAAATGCCCAGCTCTGAATTTCGTCATCGCAGATTTCCGTATCTGGTCACTCTCTTCTACAGCCTACTCTGCTCCTAGAGTGGACTAGATTTGTTACCTTGGGACAAATTTTCCCGAATGACAGGATTCAATTTCAGCCCACGTGGTCATCAATAATTACAAAGAGCTAAAATTAGTCACTTATGTCTCTGCCTCCATCCCCGTAAGTTCTGATGCTGCAGGATTTGTAGCCATTATCTCATGCTGGAATGCATTACCAATTATGTATTGAAAGACACAGATAATTTTTTTTTTGTTTGGTTGATTACGGTTGTTTTGGGGGTTTTCTTTGGTTTTTTTAGTTGGTTGGGGGTTTTTTGTTGTTGTTGTTGTTGTTTTGGTTTATTTTGTTTTTTGTCAAATATGAACTTCTTTTACTCCCACTGGAACTGTTGACACTTTGGGGTTGGTGTGTTTGTTGTTTGTCTTTTTTAAGATCTTGATCTTACTGTATTTTGTTATGGTTGTGTCTTGCAAAAAAGGCTTGTCTCCAGCTTTAAACAGAAAAGGAAAGCCTTTTTTCTTGAAAGCAAACCCATCTTTTCCTAGAGATGAGTATGGCTTCATTGAGAGAAATTTTCTCTAGCCCTTGGCTCACGCATGCCTTGAGTTCACAGCCTGCAAATGAAGTCCCTTCCTGGAAGCCACTGTGGGTTTGATTTCTAGTTGCTCATGTCAGAAGTAAATCAGAAAACCAACTATATCCCTTGTGAAGTCTGTGGAGACCTGCCCAGAGGAACTTAATGAAATGTAAAGGATCAGGCCCAATGAGCTGAAGTTACTTCAAACTCTGTCTCTGACAGATTAAGAAACTAAAAGTTATGTTTGATGAAAATTGTTGATTGTAAGTGAATGGGAGAGTAATATTTTCAGTTTGGACATGTCTGCTGCATATAGATTGGTCACCTAGCTTGAGGAAGGTAGCTCTATTCTCTTTCCTGATTTAACATCACTTACAGGTTTGAATATTCCTCCGTGCATTTTAATTATACTTCGGCGCACTCAATCTTGTGTTTAATACTTTTCTGACTCTTAGAGATAGTTCCAAGCCCTGCTGCTTTATTTATTTACCTTTATGATTATTTTATTTCGAATGAAATGTGAGAAAAATATGGGCTGGAAGTAATACCCTAGACTAGGAGGAACTCTAGAAGTAATTACTGGATAAGAAATCGTTGTTCCACTTTGATCAGGTTCTTCAAAAGCTTCTGGTATGAAAGCCAACTCTGTTAAACAACCTGCCATCTCATGTTCACCAGTATGAGCATCTGGGTGAGGACCTGTGCTGTTACCAAGGGAGGAAGAAATATATTGCTAACTTCTTTTTTGGGGGCCACACCAGCTGATGTTGAAATCAACTGATATTAAAACATCTGGAAAACAGAAGTCTGATAAGAGTAAATTTTAGGAATTGAAGAGGCAAAATGTTCATGATTGTATTCCAGAGGGACTGGGAATACTTGCAAATCAAAGAGTGTAAGTCTTTGGTGGGGGTGGTACTCGGGGAGAAGTTGCTAGATCAAATCAAGTCCACTTACAAAGTTGTTCAAGAATTAATGAGCCGAAGAGCTGCTTGAATGAGATTTCACAGTGATGCATAATGCATGCCTGAAGCTTTTAGTGCAAATGTAAACAGAAGATAGAAGGGACAAGACAGATGCACAAATGCATGGTCTCTAGGTTCTGGCTTCTGTGTTTACAAGGACTTTTATTTTTTGTTAAGCTGCTTGTCTTTTCATGAAAAAAAAACCCAAAACATCACTGTGGAACCTAACACTACATTAAGCACAAGATTGTGACGTCTTTCTAGGTTTCCCAGCACTTGACCTTGGCTTAAAAAATTGGCCTGTAAATCAGATGCTGAATAACTTCTAGATTGTCCTGAAGATGCTCTGACTGCAAAACACAACTATAAAAATTAGAATTAAAAATACTGTTGAGGATACAAAATTGTACCACAGGACTGAATTCAGCTTTGGAACAAGAACAGTCTGTGTTAGTTTCATTTGGCTTAGTGCAAACATCCCATTCTGCACTCCTGTAAAATGGATGTAGTAGCCTCTGAAACTTCTCAGCATGAAAATGCAGGTCCTTTGGATTAAAGGCAGAACAGTAGATGTAAAATAGTGAAAAATAAACTTCTGTTAAGCTGGTGACCATCACCAGGAGCTGAGGCAAGATTTTTGACCAATGTGAGGCTACTGTGTACCATGTATTAAGAACTGGCTGTTTTGTGCTCTCACATATCAGTAATCAATTTAATTTTTGGAAGTAAAACATAATAAGCAGGTTTTGACTCTCCTTAAAATGCAGTATTGGAGCAAGTTCTGAAAACACTGATGATCTATCTTGTTTTTCTCATCAGCCCTAATGGCTGCTTGTGTTTTTTTTCTACAGTAACTGTTACAAATCTGTAATGCAGAGTGCACAATATAAGTGTAAATCAGTTTTGGAATGATAATGAAGCTTATCACGGATAATCTGGAAACGACTACTTCCACTTCTGCACAGACCTGTGCTGGAGCGTGGGTGAATATATGTCTCCCAGTAATCAGTAAATGAAATGCAATTAGTAGGGTGATGGGATTAATCACTTGATCGCCACCTTAGACCTTAGTGACGATGCTGAGATCCCTTGATGGATGATGATGTGAATTTGCAAAGCATCGTTCATTCTCATCACTTGTTCTTTGCCCTCCTGTGGTGAAATTAAAACAGTCTCTAAGTAGGAAAAAAAGAAGCCACACAGAAAACTCCAATACTAAGAATAAATTAGAGAGTTAACTAGTTCAGCAAAATCAAGCAACAGAATTTTATTAAAAACTGAAGTCCCCGCTCAGCTGATTTTCTTGTTTCATCTTGTGAGCTCAGGCTCCTTTTCTTTTGTTTCCACTGCAGAAGCTGGAAGACAAAAGGGCAGGGTGATGCATGTGGTTTTCCAGTGGGAAAAGTCACTTACAACTCTGATAATTGACAACAAAACAATATTTTGCCCCTTCCAAGCAGATACTTTGAACTCTCTCTCCATCACTGAAGTACACAGTGCACAGCCTTTCGGACACTGTTTGTAAGTCATTGCTTTGGGATCACAGTAGCACTGCTGGCTCTGTTGGCCTGCTGTGTGTTTCAGAAAGGCCTTCTATGACCATCCAGACTTCTCTTCCTATTTTTGCTTATTGCTTCATCCAACTTCATTGGTAACATGTAACACATTTAATTAGCCCCCATATGGGATGATCTTACTGAGTTATCTGTTCACTTCGGTTTTTCTCACGCAGTGCCAAAATCTGAGTTCATTTCTTAACAATCACTCAGCTTTGTAAAATCATCTTTGAGTCTATGGACTAATCCTTGGGATGTTTGAATTTGAGACAGGCTGACTCTCAAATGGTAATTTATGGCTATAAGAACACAAAAATTATCCATCTAGTTCAGACTTGCAGTTTCTCAAGCCCACTACTTTGTCTACAAGAATGGAAATAAATGCCATTTTGGGAGATAATGTGAACTCTAGCCTCTTTGTGCTCTGTTCCCATAGCATAGCATGGTTCCTCAGCACCATGTGGTAACAATGTTAGAGGGCATATCCCTGCCTGTTCATTTTACTGTTTTATATGGACTGAAGCAGCACCAAACTAGCACGAGGCATCAATGTAACTGAGAATTGGTGCCAAGGGCAGGCAGAGTCCTGAGGTCTTTGGTGTCACCGAAGGCTTTATTGCTGTAAAAGATTTGATCCCTTCAACATTCTTTTCCTCTTGAAAAAAACTTGAGTTTGGTAAAACTTGGGTTTACCTCTAGCTATGGGCCACCAGGCAGAAGGATCTGAGCAGGAAACACTCCACAGCACCTGAGCACTCTGGGTACACAAGGGAACAGCACCCTCACAGCAAGATGTCAGTCTCTCCGGGGATGGGACCTCCTAAGTGCATCTAATTTAATTCTGTGGGGTGGGTGGTACAGGCATGGTGAATCAATCAGGCTTGGCAACATCCCTGAAAAAGGTGCCTTTAGTAAGACTGAAAACAGGACTTTTAGATCTAGCAGCAGAAGGGTACAAGGGCAACAGGATGAAATAGTTTAAATTGAAACAGCCACGCGTCTCTCTGTTTTGTTTTCCTTTCTCTTTCCTAGAATTATGATGACATAAAGGTAATAGTTGTACTTCAAACTGGTTGCCAGTTTCTCTTTTACTACCATTTAATCTTCTGGCTGTGCTTTCTGTTAAGTCTGCAGTGTGCCCTTAATTTAAAGATATGAATATGCACATTTTGGATACTATACAAGACAAGGATGATGCTTGCATAACCAAATTTAATTATTATGGTGCGTAGAGGTTCTCTGTGGTTAATGCTTAACCCAGTGCAACCCCATTGTGTGGAGGGGGATATTAACCAAGGCTAATTTTGTCCTGAAATGCAGAATACTCTAAAAAGAGTCCATTTTTAGTCACAGATGTAAATATTTGAGTATATATCCCACTACCTCCTTCCATACAAATTAAGCTGTGATCATACTACAGTAAAATTGTGTCGTTCATATTGTCATGAGGGGTGTGTCTTCCTATGCGTGTGATGCGTACGCTTGTGTCGGGACAGTTTTACCCTGTATGAGCATGTCAAAAATTACATAACTTTTCCCATTGAAGTAGGCTTTAATGCTTCAGTCTGGTGCAGTTATCAGGGGGTGCTACATGTTCTGTAGCCTTATTTGCTTTTACTCGTTAGAACCAGGCAAAGTGTCGGAAGCTGCCATGTCCTGTGATGAGGTTGGAGAGGGACTGAATGTGCTCCAAGTGGCTGTATCTAAGGGGGGAGTGTTTCATTGTCAGGGGGAAAAAAGTTTCTTCAGTTATTTTTTTTTTCTGTTTGATGATTAGCAAAGCCCTGTATTCCTACTACCTGTTGCTCACACTTAATACTATGTCTGTGTTTTTTGTTTGTATTCTCTTTTCCAGTTCTTCATGTTTATTTTGTTAATCTTCCTGGCAGAGCTTTCAGCTGCAATCCTGGCTTTTATCTTCAGGGAAAATGTAAGTATCCAGTGGTGGGCAAACAGAACTACATTGGCATTGTACACAGCTGGAGCATGTTGTTAGATGGTGGTGGTTGATTTATTTGGAGAGCAACTCTTAGTTTCAAATACCAGCAAACCTGCTTCATTACTACTGTCAGACTGCAGAACTGCCAGGAAGTCAGAGAATGCTAACTAATCTGGGTTGTGCAGAGTGGATAGTTTACATACACAAGGGGGCTACTTATTCCTGAAGTTTTCTGAGTCTTTTAGAGTCTTCTTGACTCTCTTGCAGCCAAACCAGTTGCACATTCCATCAGAAAGAAGCTTTGTAATAAAGTCACACTAAATTTAAAAGCAATTATTTTCTTTTTTTCAATATAGCATGTGTTTATTATTAATATTCATAGTGAAAATTCCTGTTTTCCCAAGACAGAAATGCTTGCTATGCAGTGGAAGAGCTCTCGTATGAATCTTCTAATCGCATTCCTTCTTGAATTTCCATGTTTTAGTGTTCAACAGACTCCTATCAATGCTTCTTGCGAGATATCCCTCCTGACCTGCCCTAAGAAAGTCTCCTCATGACCACTTTTTAGTTCCTTCAATGGTTCCTTTGCATATTGCCCTGCTTAGAGTTTAGTCCATCACTCCAAATCTCCATGTGGTGTAGCCTTTCGCTACTCTGCTGCTATGCATATTATTATATGGCCATCATCCCTCCCCCATGCTAGTAGTAGACTTTTACTACACTAGTAGTAACAAGAGTCTCGTTTCTTTTTCTAAACAGCAAAGGTTTGTGCATTTTTTTTCATGTTCACACATGTGCAAAGAAGAGCCTGTCTGAAGTAGGTCCATCATTCTCTGAGTGATGGGTGTGAAAAAACACTGGCCAGTAGAGGTGGTCACTAGAGACTGTTAGTATTTATTTTGTTTTTAATTTGTCCTCCGCTAGTAGTAAGAGAACATACAGGACATTTCCTATACTGACTGTGAGACAAATATGGCATGAGCATAGAAAGGCCATATATACAATCATGCTTTTCTTAAATCAGTATATATTTTTAATTTTATTAATATAAAAAGCTTTTTATAGAAAAGAATTAAAGCTTAGGAAGTTCTCAGCGAGACAGTGTGGGGTTTGTGCAGTTGGATGGGCTTGGAGGAAAGTAGCGAGAGGATTTCTTTTCCTTTTGTAAACTGGTGGGGTTTTGTCTTTTTGTGGGGAAGGGACGGCACTGAACACAGAGTGCCCCATTGCAGCTTTTAGGTTTTGAGACCATGCCCTCATGGGAACAGCTATTGCTCCATAAATAAGTTGCAGCATGGGTGGTCTGGTGTGTTCTCTTCATTACAGATCTGCTGTTAGGAGTTTTTATAGAATTCCTTTGGTTCAGCACAAGTAGCAGACCACACACACGGAAACTGCCCTGCAGACCCAGGTGTAGGCTTCATGGCAGAGAAAGAACCCTGGGGAGCAGGGTTTGGGCAAGCAGCTGGTAACTGATGGATGCCATCTCCCACCTTCTCTGTGGGAAGCTGATAAAAGTTGCAATAAACTGCCCAGGCATGCCACAAGTCCAGGGTGACTGTAGTGCTGATTGTGTTCTCCTCACAACTTGCTTCTGGGCAAAACATTGTACCTTCCACTCTCATGGAAGCCACAGGTCTTGTAAGGACAAGTTATCTTGCAAGATAAGGTCACGGCGGTTATTCTTGACTTCTGTGGAATCTGGTGGTGTTTTGTGAGATAAAACTTGAAAGGGGAACAAACTCCTATCTTTCTTGAGCTTGTCTCCTTGTTTGTATCATCAGCTTCCCACTCTGTCAGAATGACTGACAGGAAGGGCTTAAATGAGAAGGAATGAAGAACGTCAGATCCCAACATAGCTGGAGATGGCTTTATGCAGAAGTCAAACTTTGTCTGCAAATTCCTGTGGTTTGTTCCCTCCTCAGGTTTATTCTGAAAAAAAACAAACCTTTTTTTTGGTGTTGCTATATATTTTGATGGTAGCTCCTCTGGCTTTGTAACTACTTGTGGCCAATTTTGCTATCACCTTTGGGTTAGAGCGAGGCTAGATGACTAGACAGTATGTCCATGGGGACAGGGGTGGTTTTTCAGTGACCGCATGTCAGGAAGAATTCTTCACAGTAGCAATTAAGGTCAAGTTCAGATGTGCTGTTCTCTTCCTTGCAAAACAAATTACTTTCAAGGCATGTGGTGGTAAATGCACATTTAGGCAACCTAAATTTCTTGGACACTTACCAAGCAGGATTCTGTGATACTCATTGCACAAGTCTGTGTGGCTGTGGTCTCCTTGGGTGTGTAAAATGAGAGAAAAGATACACTTTATCTGTTTGCTTTACAGATAATGTTCAGTGCAGCTTTCTCTTGTATATTGTTCTACATCCAAACCTGCTCCCAAACACTCAACAGGGTTCAATTATTAATAGCTGAGGGAGTGAGAGAAATTAAGAGACAAAAATACGGGAAAAAAGAGATGTTTTCTGCTGAGATATGACATGAGAGGAAGAGTCAGTGAAGCAGAGTGTGCTGGTGGGGTGAAAGTGGTGTTTGTGACACTGAGCTACTGTGATCTGCAAGTCCAGCTGCACCTACAAAGAACTGTTTAAAAGCGGTCTCTGAAGAGGAAAGCTGTTGTTGACCCGCTATGGGATTTACCAGAGTTTCTTTTCCTTTGCAAAGGAGGTTTTGTGGGGTGGAGAACCCTTTTTCATCTGGAAATTTCCCTATGACTTCCATGAACACTAGAGAGATGATATGAAAAATCAATATGACTTATGTAAAGGAATTGCTCTTTCTATGCCCTTAGAAGTTCTGGATGCGAAAAAACCTGGAGGGATATTTGACTCTTAGTGTGTTGTTTTATCAAACAAGAAGCTGGGATGGTAGGAACAGGAGAGTCCAATGGCAGGGCTTTGGATAGAGTCAGGATGTTTAGATTTTTAGCCCCAGTTCTAACAATGAATGACCAAGTCACTTTGCTTCTTGATACCTCTATTTCCTCAGACATAAGGCAAAAGCTAAAGAACATGAGCCTTCTTCAGTTGAGCAGATGCAGGTCTCTCCAGTGGAAGGCACTGCAGAAGCAAGAAGTGCAGCACTAGTCACTCTACTTACGAGCACTGTACTACGTCAGAAACATTAGGATACTCCAGGCCAATGCAGATGGATAGGAGTGTGTCCGATTTCCCAAACAACCACTGCGAGGGCAGCTTCTTGCACAGCATTCAGTATTCTTGAATACAGCATTGCATAAGAAGGCTGTGACCTTCCTGGACAGTGAGTGCCAGGATGCATGCCTGTGTTGTGCAGAAATGCCCTCCTTTTTCAGAGCCCTGCATCTGGCTGCAGTAATCCCAGCCAAACTATTTTTTGAATCAGTGTGACAAAACAGCCACACTTCATTCACTGGCGTGTAAATGTATGCATACATGTGTTGTATTGGAGATGTCATCCCCAGAACAGCTAGAGAAAAACACAGCTGAACAGATCCTTATTGTTCATGGCTTGTACAACTGTGTTGTCAGAAGTGTGTGCGAAGATTTATTGGTAGGTCTTTTGCTCCCTTCCGAATGGTTCTTGCCATAGCACTCCAATGTGCACAGACCTCATCAGGGCTGGTACTATTTTCAGTGAGAGGGGCACTGTGGGCACAGCTGTAAAACTGTCTTATTTTATCTTTTTGCTTTTTTGGTCACATTTTTTTGAACTTCAGATGCTCAGGACAAGCAGTTTAAGAGCAACCAAATGGAATCTGTTATTTTTCTGGTAAACTTACCCTTCCAGCACTAAGCTTTGTTTTAAGCCAAGTGTCATGAAAATCACACACAAACTCTGAACAATTTCCTCTGGGATTGCTGCTGTCAAAATAAAAGTTTCACTTTATATTTAAATTACTCTTTTGTTTTAGATGCCGACAAAGGCAGCCAACTGGGATTATTACCAATGGTAATATCAGTTTCAAAGTCTGTGCTTCAGGAACAGACAAGCATCAAAAAAATGTGCTGCTGTCTGCAGGGTTGGATGCTGTGTGGACAAAGTATGCAGAAAAAGGGAAGGAAAAGAGAACACTGAGGATATACTTCAACATCTTCTAACCTGACCTTCCCTCAGTGCACCAAATTCCCAAAGGAAAAATGCTGTGTTCTCTGGTATTTTAAAATTCAAATGCAGAAAAAAAATAAATCGGTCCCCAAAAATGTAGAAATTTAGCAGCATGAATAATTAAGAGGTAGTGAGATTGAGCTACCTGCATGATTCAAGTATTTGTGACAGTTTTACCCAGTAGTGATGTACTCATTAAATTTGGCCTTAGTTTTGTATTTGTGAAAGAGAAGTCATATTAGGTGGTATTCAGGCTCTTTTAAAAAGTCACCACAGCCTTCTTTTTCTTTTCCTTAAATTTTGTCATACAGTTACAACAGACACATCCAATTTTGTGCATTTGCTTCTTTGCCCACCCATAGACTTCATACATATGTATGTGTATGTGCAATATTTCACATCGCATATCAAGGACCTGAAACCAGCTTGTAGCAGTGTATGTTACTGCACCAGCAGTGAGTATGAACGACAAGGGGGAGTAAAGAGGGGATTTTTCAGGCAGCTTAATTCTTTATCCTGCAAATATGCAACATTAAAGCAGAGCTGTAGCCAGCCAAGTCAAGCTCCTTTCACTGCAGCTTTGCAATGGCAGAAGATTTTGCCTGTGTGGATAACAAATCACAAGGTGTTTTGGAGAAGGGACCACACAAGTCAAGACCTATTGGGAACCTGAACTGGGAATTTCTTGAAGTTTTCATCCTGAACTGACATAAAGGCAACAAGTTCGAACTGGGGTGTGCAGTTTAACAAGATTATTAGGATTGTATATTTATTATTGATCCATAGAGTGATCCTAAGTAAATGTAATTTCAAGGTTTCTTAACTTTTTGAGAAGACTCAGAGCCAAACTATTTGTGCATTTTTTCTGTTTTACTGTAAAAGTAAACAGGAGTAAATGAAATTCCATTCATTTATATTGTTAACTGTAGGAAAAATGTTTACATTTTCTAAACACGGGAAATATAAAGATGTGTGTGGGTTAGTTTAAATAATCTAAAGGATTTGTCAGGAAAATGGTGTTTTACTCTGTTTCATAAGATGACTATTCCTATGACATTTCCTATTCATTATATGTCTTACTTTTCATTTGCAGAAAGTTTCATATTAGGGCTTCTTTCTGACCTCTCACCACAGCAAGTAAATTGAGAGCAGTTCCACTGTTGTTAGGAGGAAGTTAACTGATTTGAATGAAAGGTGGGAGGGGAAATGGTGCTTTGGTTGCAGACATGAAGCACAGTAAGTCCAACCATTATCTGGGTGTGGATTTGAAGATCTTTCTAAAATCTGTTTTAGGCCTGTTTCAATTTATTAAATACTTTCAAATAGGGCTGAAATTAAAAATAACAGAAACTCAAACCCAATCAAGCTTTAAGTGTTAACACTATTCTAGTACAGATATGATTCAATCCCTGATTTTAATGAGTGACAGTTTTATTCAACAGGGACCCTTCACCCTGGATATAATTATGGTTCAGCTAGTGGCTTTTCCCATGTTTCCCCTCTTGAGGTTAGCAAAAAAAAAAAAAGAACAACAAAAAGAAAGCCCAAAACAATGGAAGAACCCCCAGCATTCACAGAAGAGAGAGCTTTGGCAAGTGTTTGTGAAAGGCGTTGGCAGTAGCCTTTACATTTTTACCTGTCTGTGCATTTCAGCTGACCAGAGAGTTTTTCACCAAGGAGCTGAAGAAGCATTACCAGAGGAACAATGATACAGACGTCTTCTCTTCCACCTGGAATTCTGTTATGATCACAGTAAGTCAGACGATGACAGTCCCATGATGCCTATAGCCAGTGGCCACCAACACAGTCCTCAGCCCACATCCTTAGGTCACTCAGGGTCAGCCTGCTTCAACCATCCTGCTGCATCAGCCCAGCACCAGGGTTTGTGGTGGTGACTGGAGGGAGGTGAGGATTCGTCTGGAAGCCAGTTTTTCTCAAATGGAGCTGCCACCACTCCTGAGAGAGACACTCCCAGTGACTCCAGCAGCCCCTAAGGTTTGCCAAAGCCTAAGGCATTTGACCTGACTGGGGACCCCCAGCTTTCAAAGAGTGGGCACAGAAAGCAGCGGAAGTGTCTGCAACTGAGTATCACTTCATTTACCCTGGGCCTTTCACCTTGCAGACTACTTCAGAACTACTGCAGCCAACAGCAGCCAAAAACTAGTGCTAACTAATGCTTTTCTGTTAGCTCTTGTAAAGTGAGTTGGCAGGTGGCAGCTTAGGCAGGAGTATTATATATTATATATTTTCACTATAGAAATATTAGCCATCAAAATTTGTTACTACACTCCTAACTGGCCAGGTTACAGGCCTACTGTTGTTGGAATTGGAGTTGTTATTACCATAAGAAGTCCTCTCTGTGCGTGTATGTGTGTGTGTCTGTGTGTGTACACATGTGAGCTTAGTGCTCAGTACACCCCACAGTGTCTCTCTTCAGGAGTGAAAAGCAGGATGTCAGGCTCTGCAGACAAAAAGTCAATTTTAATCTTAAAAGGAAAAGATGATTGCTGCCCTTCATGCTGATTCAGGACTATAATAAATACATTTCCTTTTGCTGACTGAAAGGAGAGAGTCAGAGTATGACTTGAATCCTTAAAAAGGACCTGACTGGAATCCTAAAGAGGGACCTTACTTGAATCACCTAGCAGTGCCTTTGAACAGCAACAATCCTAGCTGTTAGCTGTGGGAAGAACGCACGGTTGGGAGCCTGGTGGCTGGCTCCCTTACAGACTTGCTGGGTGATCTCAAGCAAGTAACTCTGGATATGCTCCAAAGTCCTGTGTAGTTTGTGGCAATATTCCCAGTATTACCTTAGACTCCACAGTGTGACATGGGAACAGTGGGACTTTATAGAAAGGCTTTGATGAGGCAGAAGCTCCGAGGTACAAGCACAACCCACTTCTTTGGAAACATCATTTGTTTTGTCTCTACTTTGACTAAAGCCTTGATCCCTACAGGAATCGGTTTTTGATAGATTTCTCATATTTTCTTTCAGGGCAAAGTATCAGTTCTGTCTTTCTTTCTTTTCTGTGTCTTTCCTTAGTTTGCCTGCTGTGGAGTGAATGGACCAGAAGATTTTGAAGCTATCCCTCATCTTCCATACTCCTCTATGGAGAAGGCGACACCAGAGGCTTGTTGTCAGCGAGAGCTCCAGAGCCGGGAGGGGATGTTTGTCAACAAGGAAGCTTGCCTCGCAGGCATTGAGAGGTTTCAGAACCGACAGGTAAGGCAGGCCGAAAACTAGGAAAAGGACTTTCACAGTGGGCAGGGAGGTGATCATGGGTAGCTAGTGTATCTGACAGGTCTGGACTGTACCTCACATCCTAATTACAATCCTGCTGACAGATTTTGAAGTGATGGCATTTGTCTGATTTTGAAAATCCCCTTTTGTTACATACACTGCTAAGTTCATGTTGTGCTGTATCATCAGAAATGTGAAGGTTTTCCTAAGGCATTGAGAGGTGAGATGGAAATTTAGATCAAGTTCTAGTACTTCTGAGAGTTAATTATCAAGCCAGCACAGGTCAATGAGGATGGAATGGAGCTGACTTAGTGACTGCAATAGTGGGTCCAATTCAGTTCACAGACTCCTAATCAATTTATGCAATCAAGAGATCAAGGGTTAAACAGCCACAGAAAACTATGTCTGTTTTCCAAGGAAGACAAGTGTTGTAAAACTTCTTTTCTCTGTTTCTTTACTCTTAATAGTAGAAAAAAGTACTTCTCATAGCAGTCTTCTAGTATCTACAGGGAGCCTACAAGAAAGCTAGAGAGGGACTTCTTACAAAGGCATGTAGTGATAAGAAAAGGGGGAATGGCATCAAGCCAAAAGAGAGTAGTTTTAGATTATATATTAAGGAAGAAATTGTTGACTTTGAGCGTGGTGAGACACTGAAAAAGAAGTTGTGGATGCTCCATCCCTGGAAATGTTCAAGGCCAGTTGGGATGCGTCTTTGAGCATCTTGGTCTAGCAGAAAGTGTCCCTGACCATGGCAGAGGGATTGGAACTAGTTGATTTTTTAATGTCCTTTCCAATCCAAACTTTTCGATGGTTCTACTCTATGATTCTTTTGCCAGGCTTCTCAACTTGGCAATTTTCCACAATACTAGACTGGAGCAGAATAGTTCATCCCATTGATACTGATTCTACAGTCATATTTCCTTACAATGTCACCAAGACATGATGTTTAAGGAACTTTCTAACAAGGTTCCTGACTCTGTTCACCTCGTCATTAATAAGCCAACTGAACTCTGTACTGACCATAAGTACAAGCCTCCTTCTCTTTCCAGACTAAGCAGTGGTTCTCTTTTCAGTGCTTGACAGATCATGAAAGAGTAGAGGAGTTTGGAAGCAGTGTATGAGCTGTTGCTTGACTGGTAGCTGGAAATGGTTGGCAAATGTTTCCTGGGTGAGAGATCATAGCAGACAGCACTGTGCTGCTTCTGCCAGGTTGGATTGCTGTGAATAGACAGAGAGGAGAGAAACGACAGACAACAGGGAGGGGGAGGGAAAGAGAAATGCTTTTTGAGAAAGAGGGTTAAAGTTTTTCCTGAGTGGTGATGCTGACTCCCATGGAAAGGGAAGGTTTCCTATGAGCCCATGTCACCACGGAAAGTTGGGAGAAGAAGCTGTGTGCACAGCTAGCCAGCGTCATCAGATGGTGCAGTTCTGTACAATAGGAAAGGCAGTCCAGAAGCAACTGGTTGCTGAATTGAGGCATTCCTGGAGCAAAGTTAAGCTCTTGGGACACCATGCTGGTAGGATAGTGCTGTCTGCACTTGTGCTCACCCCTGTTTGTGGCCAGCTGAGCAGGGCATGCTGGAGGTTAAGGCTGAGCTCTACCAAGCACACAAACATGTTGCAGGGCTAAATGCTTTTCTTTAGAAATTTGGCAAAAGCACGTTTGGAAGAGAGCTGATTCTGAGTGGTCTCATGTTGACAAGAACATGGCTTTAACAGCTCAGTTACTGCCCCAGCGGGGACCCCTGTGCCAGCCTCATGAGTGGATTCTGTGTTCTCCCTCAAACTCCACTGGTTTTACCTCACTCATAGCAAGCAGGGTCTGGCATGGACACCAGTACATAACTCTTGTGCTGTCTTTGGAGTTCAGACGCTTTCATTAGAAGGAAAAAATCCGATGACTGAAATATCCCAGCAGTATGGATGGGATTAAGATGTACATCTGAAGTATATTCTCAATGGAGAGGAAGTTACTTTTCACACTGGACAATCTTCAGTCTACTTTCTCTTTATATGTGACCTGTTGGCAGAAATTTCCCGGCGGGTTGGAATTTTAAGATCGGAGAACTGAGGCCAGGATAAGCTGGTGATATACAGAAACATCCTGAAACCTCTGCAAGATCTACCTGCTGCTAGTTGTGTGATACGTGTCTCTACCTCCTGTGCTGTGGGGCTGGGTGAGGTGATGAGAGGGAGCCGTGCTTGTGGTGCCTGGATCTGAGAGCACCTCATGTTCTAATGAGGGCTATGATGTGAGAGCAAAGCAGTGTGCTGCTCAGGTGTGTCTCACCCCGTTTTGTTCTTCCTAGGGCTGCTACACTGTTATCCTGAACTCCTTTGAGACCTACGTGTACCTTGCAGGAGCCCTTGCCATCGGAGTGTTGGCTATTGAGGTACTTACTGTTGTCTGACTAGGAGAAATGCAGTGTCAGTAGATGTCCAGCAGCGAGGCAAACAGGCAGATGCTCCCCCTTGCCAGGGGAAGGTGCTCTAGCAAAGTGGGAGCAGGTTATCAGTTTTTGAGTTTGCCTGGAAAGAGATGAGTGCTTGATCCTCTGACACAAAATACAGGGAAATAACTGCTGCTACATGCCTGCAGTGCCACAGGCTCGTGCTAAGCCTACCACAGAGCTCATGCCCTGCCACACTGGTCACAAGGGCTTTGGGGACCCAGTGCTTGCCCTGGGGACCCAGTGCTTGCCCTGGGGCCCCCCACAGTCACTGCCCTCCTTGCAGAAGTGCCCCAGAGCTGACTCGATGTGTCACTTGGTTAACATGTTCAAACTGCCTTTGCTTTAAAACTTCTATTTAGAGGCTGAAATTGTATCGGTTCCAGAGCAGCTCCATTGTTCTGCCTTAGTACCTGGTTCTTTGGTGATGTTTCTGAGGAACAGGCTTCCACCAGACATGGTATTAGCCCAAAAGGGATGTCTCTGTGGCATTGCAGGGGCAAGACTGAGTGCTTTCACAATCCTGTCTTGTGCAAAGGAGAGGGACCTGGGCAGAGAGCCCCAGCAGCCTCCCACGATCGGTGCTGAGCCCATCTCAAGCAGTGGACACGATGTGCAGAGCAGGGATTGTGGGCCCACCAAGGGCAGTTTGAGAATGAAACCAGGCTGCTGCTGTAGCCACTAACAGTTTGAGGGGCAGAGGGGAAAAGGGGAAGGGAAAAGGGGAAGGGTAAGAGGAGTCCCCCTCGCTGCATCACTGACTGCTGGGTAGAAGGGAGCAATGGGGGTGGTCCCAGGAGCAGGGGAGGTTTTGCTGATCTTCCAGAAGATGCAACCAACTCTTACAGTTCTGTGTTTTGTTTTTTCCCTCTTCTTTCCCCACCTCTTCCCAGCTGTTCGCCATGATCTTTGCTATGTGTCTCTTTCGAGGGATCCAGTAATAAGTGTCCCATGGACCACCATGTTCCCCACGTGCTCAGAAAAAAAGAAGGAAAATCAGAAGAAACAAAACCTGAAAACACCCAAAAAACTTTATTTTTTTTAACAAAATGGGATATGGGGGAAAAAAAGAAAAAAAGAGGGTTGTAATATATGAATGACCAAAAGGATTGTACTTCAGGGGCTGGAACTTTGAGGTGATGTGCACTACACTGTACACCGGACCCTTGCCCAGAGCCACCCACAGCAGCCATGGAGCAGGAGCCCAGCGCAGCCAATTGCACTAGAGACTGATGGAGCCACTGGAGGGGGTGCGGGAGGACAAGCACAACTGCCTCTCCCACAAAGCTGAGCCCACCATTCACAACTTTATCGTGTTTTAGACAGCACATGGTCTGGATAAGGCAAGGTTGGCCTTGATCGTCCAGGTAGCTCATCTAAATAGTCATTGTTTGCATGGCTCTGGCTTTAATTTCCAGCTACAGAATGAAAACACAGATTCTTCAGTGCAAGTTTTGCCCCCGTTACATGAAACTTGTCTGAGAAGTCAGTGAGGCTGGCTTTTCTCTGGAGCCCCAAGCAAGGGCAGCATGTCTAACTTAGCAATGGGACTCAGCTAAGGCTGGATGAAGGTCAAGAGTTTGGCATCTACTCTTCTGTTTTTACTGAGATTTATTGTTCATTGTTGTGAAAGAGACCAAATGGTTCCTTGTTGTGTTCCTATCTCCTGGGAAAAATAATGGCTCTGGTCAAGAATCATTGATACTGCTGCCTTCCTGAGAAGGGAAGATAGAATGTTTAAATCTTGTCAGCCTTTGCCTTTCCCTTCATACTTGCAAAAAAATGGTTTGTGGTGCTCTTTTAGCATAAATATTTGCAGTGGTTCCTACAGGCTTTCCAGCCTTAAGGGGAGGTCCAGGCATGGTGCTGGACAGAAGAGGCTGAGGTTTGTCAACCCCTCCCACGCTGTTTGTCTGGAACAGTCTGGTGGCATCATTTCTGCTTGGAGAATTTCCCTTGACATTCTCTCATGGGCTCATGATGAAAGTAATCGTCAAGTCAAACTTCTTTTAGTTGAGAGTGTTTTCTCCCTTAAGACTCGTTATTTAACTAACATGTCATCTACTCAATCATTTGGAAGTGAACGTAAGAAAGATGCCTTGGACTAGAGGTTGGTCAGAGACTAAGCTGGAACTGCTGAGGCCTCAAGCAGGCTCTAAGAGCGCACAGTGTGCAGCCAAACTGCTCTAGCTGCTGCTCCCGTGGTTGTGGGTGTTGATTCAGACAGGTCACTGCTTTCTCTCCTTTGGAATCATCCTCTGTTGCCTTAATTGTTCATCTGGTCACTCCTTGACCCCAAACTCATTTTACCTGGGGGATGGTAGAAGGAGCTACGGTTTCTCATTTAGGTCTGTCTTCTAACAAATTTTACAGGCTCAGATTATGTGAACGCTTTTATATCAGATCAAATCAGCTCCTCTGAAAGCTGTAACCTCTGGCAAAGAAGGAGCTGAATAGTAACCTTGTGCCCTGGCTTTGCAGCAGCAGCTGCAAAGTACAGACATCATCTGGCTGTTCCCTCACACCCCTGCGCCAGTGTCTCTTGGGGTCTCCCAGTAGCACTGCAGACTACAAGCAAGGAAGGAAAGCAGCAGAAAGCCTGGGCCATAATTTACAAAGATCCTGGCTAAATATGCAGGTTGGGGAATCAAAATACTAAGGAACAGGAAAGCAGCATTAGGAGCTTTTCCAAGCTTCATTTGAGAACAATTTATTCATCAGCAGGAGAGGGCCAGGCAGGTAGAGCTCCAGGCCCCCCTCCCCCCCATGCTGCAGTCAGCATATTCCAGCAATGAAACAGGCAGCCAGGGCTGCTGAGTGGCCCCAGATGTTGCATTAAACCTTGTGGAAAGCTGTTCTGAACGCTTTCCCTCTGGACCTTCTTGTAATGAGGCATTTTAGCATTAAATTCTGGTCTATTGTTTAATAAAGGAAAACAGTTTGGTTAGCCAAAACTCAGTAGTGTTTGTACTGGACAGCAGGTGCTGCACTTAAGATAAGAAAAATCTGTTGCATCTGCTAGTTTTGAAGGGAATGGGCCAAGCAGAAGGTGAGCTTATCTGTTATCTTTCTGACTCAGGAGTTGGTGTCAGTGACTGTTCTGGGAGAGCAATTCCCAGGGAAAGAACAAAACTGTCAGCAGAGATGGTAATTTGGCTGGAGGTGATTGAGAGAAGCAGAACGGCCTTCCCCGCTTCCCCAGTTTTTTTCTTTCCCCTCGGTTTATTATGTAGTCCTCAGGTCAGAGCCTGGAAGGTGAGTACCCTCAGTTGTGCACAGTGGGTGGCTGGAATTAAAAAGAAAGCCTCAACCTTCTTCTGCCACCACTAACATGAGGGGAAAAAAATTGTTAGAGATGGGGGAACCAGACCAAAGCAGCCAGAGCACCAAGTACTAAATATACATGCTGAAGTAGGATCTCTGCTGTCTCGTTTCTCTTTGGCTTTCCTAATTCTGTACTCATTGCTTTGTCTGTTTTTAGGGCTTGCAGTTTGCCTCTCTCTCCCTAGACTTAGTCCCTGTAGCTTCAAAAGGATCTCCTCTTCATCTGTTATTGCAGGCTCTGCACAGCTGTTTTTCCTCTCTTACCTCATTGGTTTTTGCTGGGTGAAGACTTCAAATCCTCTCTGCAGGCTGGCTCATGTGCCACTTGGAACACAGCTCAAAACCCCAGCAAAGGTGAGGCAGCACATTCGAAACAAGAACTGAAGATAGCTGTAGTGATACATGCAAATCTGAGAGGACCTGTGGCAGTTGGTAACATACAGAAAGAACTTCCCTCAGGGGAATTTAATGAACAAGCACCCCCAGAAAGCAGACTCCCACTGTATGGCAAAGCATGTAAATTTGTTGGTTTTGTCCCTTGGTTATGTGGCTGCCCCCTCTGTTGTACAGTAGTTTTCAGAACTGTAGACAGGAAAAGCAATTGTATTTTTATATTTAACAGCTCTGGTGAGTATTTTGGGGTCAGGGGCTCAAGCTAGAGTTAGTGCTTGCTGGAGAGCTCTGGGCAGGCTGGATACCAGACAGAGCTGCTTGTGCTGCCGCCTCCTTTGCTGTAGCACTGTGACCATGGCCCAAGCACCTTGGATGGAGTAGAGAGGAACCTGTGCTTGTGAGCCCACAGCCCCTCTCAGCATCCCTGCCTCCGGGCTGTTATTTAATGCTCAAATGACTGTCACAAAGGCCTGGGAAAAGGGCTGCGTGTGAAATAATGTTTGAAATCTATTTTAAAAAACTGTAAATTTACTTTTTATTAGATAGTGGAGCTAATTTATCCTGTATTCCCTACTGTAATGCTTTTTTATATTGAAAGGAATTTTTTTTGGTAATATAAACCAGAACACAAGCCTGAAGCACTCTGCACAGTTTTTGTGTGTTTCTAAAAAAAAAAAAAAAGAAAAAACACCACCAAAATGAAAGAAAGATATTGTGACAGTGAAGTGAAACAGCTTTAATTTTCACTATTTGCTTGGTGTTAAGTACAGTCACTTTCTTACCAGAGGAGAAATAAAACTCAGGTACAGCAGCTAAAATGAGGTATAAATTGAAGTGTCCCATTGTCCCCTGCACCACCCCTCCGCCCCCACCCCACCTTCCCCAAGTAAAAACCCTTGACCAGAAAGAAAAGGCCAGTTCAGGACAGACAAAGCCTCTCCTTTGTCACAAGCTCCAGTTTGCCGGATATCTGTTAGGTGTAAATAAGGTGATGTATGGAGTTACATGAATTATGAGCTTTCTTCACCCTCCAAAGTGAGGGCTCTGCAAATGCAGGGGTTTGGGTTCATCCCTGGCAGAGAAAGGGAGGGGGTGTCAAGCCTTATGTCCTGGCCTGTACCTGCTTGGAGCACAACCCCTGGGGAACAGATTCCCAGCCCTGCACATCACTGTACAAAAGCAGGTGCTTCATTGCAGTCTCCCTTGGGAGATGACACCAGTCCAAGGCCTCTCTTCACAGTGTAAAAGATAAGGAAATTGAGGGCTGAGGAGACGAGTTTTTTCTCAGGTCAGTAGCAGAGCCTGAAGTGATGCCTCAGGCTTTTGATCCCAACTTACGTGCTCAACTGCCACATACAGCTGTAATGGCAGCACTTCTGTCCTTAGGGAAACAGTTGGGTACAAAATGTTTTGGCATCCTCCTCCCTTTCCACCTATTCACAACAGACTGAAGATAACCAGGTGCAGTGGATTTCTAGCAGTGCTGCAGATGCTCTGCCTGGGCTGCATCCTCAAGCCACCCTGAGAAACACCCTTCTAGAGCTCACCTGCTACCCCTTTGCTGCCTCCAGTGGGCCTGGTCATATTTCTCCTGCAGTATCTTGCTGATGAGAACAGACATGGCAGGGACTACAGCTTAATTGTAGCAGAGGTGTAGAGCCCCAGCCCACTTCCATAATTTCTACATGGTTCATTTATAGCAAGCTGGAGCAACAAGCATCAAAATAAAACAATTTCTTCGATCTCTCCACTTTAAGGGCTAGGCACCAAGCAGCATGAAATCCTTTAAGTGGCCACTACCCCAGGCTTTGCTCTATGCTGCAGCAGAAAAAGTCATTGACTGGCAAACCTGGAAATGCCTCACTATTTCAAGTTTTGCAGAGGCAGCTACGAAGCAGGGGACCAGAGGAATCTGATCTCACCTGATTTAAAGCTTCTCTAGAAAGCTCTAACTGCTTCTTCCCCCTACCCTCCCACCTGATTTTACCATCCAGAAGTCTTTAGAGAGCTGCTCTCATATAATGCATTTCTCTCTCCTATGGGATGACATTTTAAGGTTCACTAATCAGACCGGAGTCATAACTAAGTTCATAGGACCTGTGACCAGCACAGATGGGAGGCAGCATTAAGAAGACCTTCCATTTCCTTCTGCAAGACTGCTTTTGCTGTGGTAGGTTTTACTTGTCTGTCCCAGAAACACAATTTCCCAGCCCCACCCCAAAAACCAACCATCAATCTGTGTATACATTCAAGTGACACCCCAAAAAACAAAGACTCAAGCTTCACGTACCTATACCAACAACTACAGGCAAAGTGCCACACTGAGGCCATTGCAGATGCCTGTGCAGGTGATGCACAGGGTAAGAGCAACAGCCACAGCCTGCCATGTTCCAGCTCCCACATAAGCAACATTTGGTCTAATGTCTGATACTCTCCAGCTTGCATTTGGTCATTACCTGCTTCACAGGAAAAAGGTTTCCCTCTTAGAGCACAATTTTTCCACCTGAACAGGAACACTCATTTAAAAGCTTTAGTTGGTCAGTATCATTTTTGGACATGCTGAAAGCAGCTTGACAAGCATGTGTTGTCAGGAGGTTCCAGAATTTAGCCTGCTGTTGGATGTTGCCTCTCTGTTTCATTTACTTCTTAGGCAAAAAACTAAGTTACAGTCTTGATGTTTCCTGACTTATTTTCAGTATTCTTACCTGACAGACACTTTGCACGGCCAGTAAGTACAATGCACACAGTGTTCCAAGCTTATGCAGCTGCTTCTAAATGCCAAAAACACTAATACAACATACAATAACTACCCACTACCTTCTTCTAACTCTACTAAGATATTAGATAGCAATAGCTATAGATCCCAGTCTCACCAGTGGCTTGAGGGCTGTTCACACAAGTTCTGTTTGAGTAGGCATCTGTCTACTGGGATTTTGGAATGTCAGCTCTGTTACAGGGCACACTTTGATCCAGTCAATAGTAGTGCGTGAGTAAGAAGTCCATATCCTGTACACAGACCTTCTGGCTTTAGTCCCATGAAGAATAAATTGTCACGTTGAGCTGTGGAGAAGGATAATCCACAAGGAAAGCACTAGGAAGTAGAGCAGCCAATGCTGTTAAGCCCAGGAGATGTTGGAGAAACTGGCCAGTTGAGTACTAAAGCCTATTTAGTCTGTCCTAGACAGAACCAGAAAAGGCAATGATGCCTTCATATGCTCTGCTCCTTGCTATTCTTCATCCCGGTTAAACACCTTAATGCTACAAAATTTTGTCCTCTCTTCTCAACATCAGAAGAAATGTGATAACTACCTGCATATTAACAGAGTTGGAATGCCATCTCCCACAGCTGGAGCCAATCTCTAGGGGCAGCTCACTGACCCAATCACCTGTACTGATGCTTGCTCTGCTCTCACTAGTGCTAACCTTAAGAGCACTCCAGCCCCTGCTTAACTCAAACATCAGATGCTACCTCATACCCATCTCTGCTACTACCATCAGTAAAGCTGCAACTGTAAGGAAGTGTTTTGAGGTGAAGGGGATAGGACTTAAGCCTATAAACTTCATGGAACACCCCAAACAAGGGGATGTCTTTGTGCTCAACAGGCTATTTCCAACAGCTTCCTTCACTTCTCCCATCTTGTAATTCAAGCTGCTCCACTGTTCCCAGTAAAACAAGCAAGGGTTCTTCCTCTTCTTTTGCTGTATCTCCTGCCAAGCTCTGCAAAGCATCCGGTGCAAAACTATGACACAAAATGCACCTCTGGCAGCAAGGAAAGAAGAGCTGTTTGGAAAGCACTGAACTTGACCCCATCCAGCTCCCAACTACCTAGACAGTCAGTACTTGCCAAAAGAAGAACGGGCTGTACACAAGGGCATACACTCCACCAGGCAGGTGCAAAGCTTACCAAGTAGAGTAGCTGAGTCCTTTGTTGGTTGTCTTACTGCCCTGTCTCCTCAGGGATTTGGTTTCAATATGCTGGCCTTATTTTGTGCTTTGTTCCATCGAGTTCAGAGCCTGTGATTCCACTGGCCAGTTCCCCCCAGAAAACTGGCTTTTTTCCCTGAGCCTGCCAGCATACACACTTCCCTGAGCCTTCCTCCTGCTGCTTCTCACCTTCTGCAGAGGGGCTGGGGGGGAGTCCCACCCGATGCTGCTCCCCCCCATTTCGCCTGGCAATGCCACCAGCATCGGGTTACACACTGATTCATGCCGGTAAAGAAGGAAACTACTTTAGAAACAAAAGGGACTAATAATAATAAAAAGAAAAAAAATAAATTATAATGCAAAATTACCGACATAAATTCCCCCCTCCCGCCCTTCCCATAAGAAAACAGCCCAGGAATTAGACTTTCTTGGGACGACGTCCAACTTGGTAATAATAATAAATGCTGATGAGGATGAAGAGGGCTCTGCTGACCAGCAGAAGCACGGCACCTGTGGCTATCCGGCTACTCTCAACCAGGGAGACAGTGGTAACTGGAGAAGAAGAAGGGAGACAAGGCAGAGGTTGGTGATGTAAAACCAAAAGGAGACAAAAAAGCACAATGCTGTTGTCTGCTGCCCTCTAACGCAGCATCTTGGCAAGAGCTGAGCCTTACAAGCACAGGAGCTTGCAGCACAGTCTCACTGACATGCACAGTGAATCCGTGGTGGGTGGAAGCTCTTTACTCGCTTTATTTACAGCCTTGCAGCCAGCCACGGACCTCAGAGCTCTCACTTACAGAAACCCTGATTTAAAGGCAGCCCCACATTCAAGCAGCCACAGTCTGAAACGGTCACTCAAGTAGATGTAAGTTTCCATGGTGCTTGGGTGTTAGATGTGGGAGCTGCTTCTTTCCGAGTTTGCTTTGTGGCTTGAACGCTTCAGTGCTAATAAACATTTCTTATCTTTAGGAGCATCTACAAAGCATGCACAGTTCACATACACTGCCTCTATCGAACATCTCTCTTTTTTGGCTACCAACAAATAGCCCATGTCTAAACCAGCAGCAGAGTAAGTTATCAAGTTAAATAGCTTGTTTCTGTATAAACTGTTACCGTCTGTTTTGGTAAGACTGAACATCCCCTTTTTTAGTGTAGGTTGCTAGTCTTTTCTTGTGAGACCCTGCATCTAGGCAGCCCGCTCCAGCAAAGATGCGTGCTGGCTGTTAAGATCAAGACATTTTCAGGGACAAAAAGAAATGGTCAGAAGGCGATGTTTCACCCTCCAGCGAGCAGCCCAGAGCACAGCCTACTCCATGGGGAAGGAAGAGGGAGAGCAGTTGACCGGGAAGATGCTTCAACACCGTTCACGCTGCTGCCCCGCCCCACCGCAGGGACGCAGCCTTCGCACTCTCTTCCTCGGCCCAGCCGGAGCCCGCGGGCACTCACCCAGGAACTGCACGGCGAAGTAGCACGCCTCGGCCAGCAGGCTCCAGCGGATGATGGCCTTCTCGGCGGTGTACAGGGCGTTCCACAGGATGAGCGCGATGCCTGCGCGGGACAGCGGAGCGCGTTGGCGGAGCGCCGGGGCGGCAGCGGGGAAGGAAAGGCAGCGCGGCCGCTCCCCCGCAGCCCGGCCCCCGCCGCCGCCGCGGCGCTTCCCGCTCGCCCCGCGTGGTGCCGCTGCAGGACGAGGGTCGTGCCCCGTTTTCTTTCCCAAATCATTTCTTCAAGCTTCCCCACTTCTTGTCCTTTGCCCCCCATCTCTTGGGCCCTTCCTGGGATGCCACCGCCCGCCCCACCTCCCCTCCCGCCCCCACGGGTGCGCCTGGCCCCAGCTGCAAACCAGCACCCCTCTCCTGTCCCCACTACAGGCTTCCTTTGCTGGGGTACTTGGGGTGCTTCTCTAGGCATGCACAGACCTGACTCCGCCTGCAGCAAGCCTGAATCCCTGGCTTCTGCTGCTTTTTCCTAGCAAACTTTTCAAAATACACCTCAACAATTTCTTTGCTAACAGCAGATACTCTGTTCTCCAGCTGCAGCTGGCTGGCTAGGCGCACACTTTGCTGTTTTGGCCTCCTGTCCCCTTATTCTACTGCAGCAGCATGCCCCAGAACAGTGGCACAGCACTCACTGAGGAGGGCTCCTCCATAGAGCCGGATGGGAGTCTTGCTGCTCACCGATTCCTCTTCGAAGATGGCATCAAAGAGCTGGTCTGGAAAAGCGAGAGCCTGGCAGAGGCAAGAGAGAGACTCAGATGCCTGCACTGGCCAGGGCCATCAAAATGTGTACCCTTAGGCAGCAGTGCTCCAACATCACACCTTCCTGGGACTGGAGCCACTGGCCAGGAAATTGGAAGCTAAGGAGGTGCAAAGAAATATCACCGTGTCAGCTATGGGCTGCTTGGCCAGTTTCTACTGTCAAGGCTGCCATGCTGTCTGTGGTTAATGATCCTGATAATGAAAGCAGACTCTGGTGATGGGAACAAATTGCCAAGGACACTGCTGGCAAAGCCCATTACTGAGACACAGTGAGGGCAAAGGACTCATAAGGGAAAGCAGTAGCTGCTGGAGGCAGAGGAGGAAGATAAATGGCAGGGACCAAAGAGCCATGCTGGGGCATCCTTCGGCGGTCAGGAGCTGGCAGTACCCAAGACCATATCCCTCACTCACCATGATGGCAACCCCGGAAAACATGACGGCGGAAACCAGCTGCCAGACCCTGTATGAGAGAGGGAAGACAGAGGACTCAGCGTGAGCTCAGAGGTGACCCCATCACTCATACTTTACAAAGTATTTCAGGCTGCCTGCTCCATCAGCCTTCCTCCTTGCACAACCAAGGTAGCCAGAAGCCTCTCATGAAAGGACTCTGCTTTCCACATCCCGTGAGCCCCAGCCTCAGTATGCAGACCAGCCTTGCTGGTGCAACAGAAACAAACTCCCCCTCACCCAAGCAAAGGAGGGAAGTGACCCCACCAAGAGGATAGGGCAGAGTAGGGTCCCCTCAGGACACACCACCTGTCACACAGGAGACCAGGAGCTACTCCAGCCCCACGTAGCCCTTGTAGTTCCTAGCATCTGCTGTGAGGCAAGAACTTGCAGGCCTCAGGCTGATTTATGGGGCAAGAAGGCAGAGCTGGTTAGGTCCTACAGCCTCCAAAAAGCTCTGGTGGAGCAGCAGATTTGATGTCAGAAGCTAGAGATGTCAGTGGTCCTGTACCAAAGGGCCCTTAGACAACCCAGCTCCAAAGTGATCCAGCATCTTACCTGAGCCCCAGTGGTTCCCGGACAGCAAACTTGATTTCATTTCCCAATACTTGGCTAATCTGAAATTTCAAATGAAAGGCACAAAGTGAGTGAGCAGATCTTACCCCAGTCTTTAGGCAGTATTTGCAGCCCAAAACCGAACCACATACCCAAGACCATGTAGGAGTTTATCTCTAGGAGGGCTGGAAGGAGAAGGACAAGGGACTCATCTTGACCCACTTGGTCCCAACACCTCCCAAAGGATGCCTTGATTTCCACCAGGAGATCCAGACTCTACTGCTTCCTTACTGGGAACAGCCACCTGCAGCCTGGGGCTGGGGCAGGATCAACATTAACTCTTTTTTTTTCTCTTACCTACTGAAGAAGGAAACTGACTCCTTGCACACATCACCTGCATGCCACATCCTCTTGGAGCACGGGCTTCAGCAGCCTTGGGGTGTCACAGCATCTGTCCTGCTCCTATGTTCACACTGCTGTGACTATGCTAAACCATGAGACTAGGCTAACCATGTGCATGGGAAGAGTACTTAGACCAGCAACAGGAAAAGGTACTGGAGGACCTTTTGGTTGCAGAGAGCTCTGTGCTGCTCCCCATCCACAGGTGGGAGTCAGGCAATCCCCTGTGCACCAAGCAGGCTGCATGGCCAATTGCTCCTCAAAGGCAGCATTGCTTGTGCCACCACAGCTTCCACCTTTCCTTTTACAAGAGTCTCATGGAGCTGAGAGCCTGTTTTTGCCAAAGTGGATGCAAAAACTAGTTGCTAAAAAAACTCCACACCACCTTGGTTTGCCCAGCAGAAGGCCTCTTTTCCATCGTTACTGCACATGGGCTTCCCTCTCTCCTGCCCTCACCTTTGAGCGATGGACCTCACCGTCGTCATCCTCACCACCGACCCCCAGGATCTTGCGTGTCTTCAGCCTGCTCACCAGGTCTGTCTGGCTGTGTTTCTTCATCAGTGGCGGGGGCTGCTTTGCTGCCATGGTGGTGGCTATCCACCACCAAGTCCTTGGCTGCGAGGTGGCACAAGGAGGTGCAGGAAGCAGCTCTGCTGTCACATGAAATTTCACGAGGTTGGAAAAAAATAAAAATAAAAACCAACCACTGCCACAAAATCTTTGTTAGGCTGGCAGATGGCTCCTCATCGTCGTGGGGCAGGGAGCCCTGGCAACAAGGCCGGCCCCAGCTATGGATGGCTCATCTCAGGCTGATCCTGCCATCACTGGAATCTGCCATGGGGGAAAAGAAAGAAATCAGAGCAGCATGGCTTTAGTGTGGGCATTTAGTTATAAATGCTTTTGACCTACAAACCATAATCTGGTCTATCCCAGCATGAAGCAATGTCCAACAGTACCTCTTTGCTGTTTCCCAGATTAGGGAATTAAATGCTTCTCAGACTAGGGGTATTAAAGTCATTAAGTGATACTGTGCCTTTTGTCTTTTCCTGTGCAATACATTATATCCTTTAGCTGCCATTTCAGGCCAAAACACAAATAAATACCTGAGACTTGTTTGGGTGTGACCACCCTCAGATATTGCAGCCCTGATGTTGTGCCAGAAAACATCAACCACTGAGCAAGAAGCCAGAGGCATGACTTCCCTTGAAGATACGTTGCTTTCTGGGAAACAGAAGATGACAGCAACTAGAAACTACAACAAATACTACATCTGGGATAAGTAAAGACAAAGGCAACTGACAGAAGTTATGATGGAAAAGATAACTTCTGCCTTGACATGGTGGTATAAAGGTAGAGGTATTGAGTCCCATGGAATCACTCTGTACCATCCTGTAGTCATAAACCCTGGAAACTCCCAGTTTAGAAAGCCTTTTCTTCCAATTTGTCTTCATTTCATCTTCACTCAGCTGAATACAAACCCTTTTTTCCATTTGCTGCTTCACCCTCCCAGAGACCCAAAGACAACCCCCTCCCCCCAGGCATTAGGCACAGCTAATCCAGCCCAAGCAAGTGTCAGACTCGAGCACCAGTAGCCCCATGCCCCAGCCTTCCCACAGCTGCCTCAAGAGGAGATGATTTATGTTCATGTCTAAATATTTCACAAGTCTTTGGGGAGTAATGAAACAAGATGCCGGTTATTTTGGTGTCATGCATGCAAATGTTGTGCTGCTGCCTTGCAAGGGATTTCCCTATCAAAGGTGGTTTCCTTTTCAGTGGTGGTTCAGAGAAGAATGGCCAGTCAAGTCTGCAAATGACCAACATAACTCTTTCTGTAAGGCAAAGTTTAGAGGTCTCACTGGGATCGTGAAAAGGTGATTCCCATGATGAAGGGTTTAATTAAGACACTTTCAGCAGAGAACAGGAAATATGCTTTTCAGTGAGCCAGTTCAGCTACTCAGTGCTTTGGAGGTACTTCTTTCGGATTGTAGGGGGGTTTGTTTGTATATGGCTTTTTGCTCTTATTCCCCTGAATAACTAAGCCTAGGTCCCTGAAAAGACAGCAGAGTCAGATGCAGCAGTCAGAGTGTAGAAACATTTCAGAAGTGGGACAACAGAAAACAACCTCTCAGGAGGAAGGTAGAAGCTGTATATTCACACCTACCCTCGAGCACAAGGCAAGAAGCTCAAATAGTAGCTGACAGTAGAAAAGTTTGAAAGATTTATCATGTCTGGAATTTGTGGACCCAAACTGTCACAATAAATTGCGTGTACTCAAATCTACATAATCTGCGCACAAAATGCACCCCAAAGCCAGAGTGATATGTCAAAAACAAAAGCTCGGCCTCTTTAGTTTCCTTTACTACAGAGTTTTTGCAGGTTTTCCTGCTCCTGTCTGACCCAGACTCACAAGGCTGGATGTTGAGTGGTTTCCCACCAGAGCTGCTGCAAAAGAGGGAGGGGAAAGAGGGGCGGAAAAGTGTGTGTGGGAGGCGGGGCAAAGAGGGGAGAGGGAAAAGAAGAGGATGGGAAAAAAGAGAAGGGGTGGGGAAAAAAGAGAGTGGGAGGAGGGGGGAAAGAGGAAGAGAATTTCTTCCAAGGGCAAGCAGCAAAGGTTGAAGGGGGGATTCCGCGACCCACCGAGAAAGACTGCGCTGAACAGTTCTGTGATTACAGAGGCAGTTTTGCAACTGACCCAAGGCCAACTGCCTTCATCATTTGTCTCACCAGTTCCTTTCAGGGCAGGAGTTGGTGGAAATGTATCCATATAATCATTAGCACTGCTCTCCCATTAAGAATTTCCACTAATTTGTGGTAAACCACTGGCCAAGAGCCGGGACAACACAGGCTAGACACAAATGCCAATAAAACAATCACTGAAGGCCATTCTGGTACATAAAACTACAGTCCTACAGTGATAAGCAGAGCTATGGCATGGCTCCACAGCAAGTTCCACGTCTCATTACCCTCACCATCCAGAGACAGAGCCAGTCTAATGAATGCTGAATAATAGTGGAGAATGAGCTAATGAATGCATTAGCACTAATTCAGTGACATTCAAATAGAAGATGCTGAGGATTTGAAAACATTACACTTACATTAATGTATCCTGACACACTGACAATTTAGTGGATAGTTTCTATTAGCCTGTGAATTTTCAAAGGGAAATCTCCACCTCTTCCTTCAATTCTTTCCTCCTTAATCCTTTTTTTGAGCATCCCAGGGGCTGTGCAGATCAGTCATCATAAACAGTCAATTCCTATTCCCTGCCATGGCTCTCTGTGGCAGGTAGTGCCTACGTGCAGCTGAAAGAGGAGGTTTTCCTCCTAAATCCCTCTTCTTCGCAGGCTCCTTTCAGTACCTGCTTACTTGCTCCACTGTTCAGCATACTGCACTCAATTTTGATAGCTCCTGCTTAGTGGTGCAAAGAAACCTCACTGCTGCCATGCTAATGATAGCTCAATCTCTCCCCACCTCCTCAGCTCTTCCCCCAACATCTCCACTCTCCTCGCAGTGTCTGGAGAGGAGAGCTCTGTAGTGTGGGAGAGGAGACTCAACTGCACACGCAGCGCTGCTGCAGCAGCCGGAGCCGCGCGCCTGTCACGGGGAGGTGCACGGCACTGAGAGAGGGGAACCAGACCCTGTTCCTGCAGGCACTTGAAGCTGATTGCCTATAGCCTTGCAAGCCAATGCTAAAATGCTTATGGGTTGTACCCTTCCTGCCTGGGAGGACGTGATGGGATGCCGCCTACTGCTAAGCTGGATGTTGTTTCAGTGGCACCAGGCATTGCTGCCTTTTATCTGACAAAGCAGGGGTTTGAGGGCACTTCCAATCTGCAAAAAGGAGTAGAGAATGAACCAGAGTGAAGCCAGGACATTTAAGCTGCACACATTTGCTCAGCTCTATCATGATTAAGCCAGGGAAAGGATTCTTGCTGTCCTGTTTTAGGTTTCCCAAGTCAATACGCCTGAGACACAATATAACGTCTTGAGCCCGGTTTGATTTATTGTGCCTAAGAATTAACTAAGAAGTGCAATGGATGTATGTCCTTTGTAACAGCATAACCGGGCACTTGCTGTGCTAAGCATCGATCACAGACCAGAGGCTGAGAACCAACAGTAAGTAGGAAGCACTGGCAGTGTCCCTTTACAATATTGGAGTTCCCTGCAGAGCCCAGGGGAGTTCTCCAGCCCTACAGCAGCAAGGGCCCAGCAGCTGTAGCCAACTTGCCCAGCTCTTCTGGTGTTTCTCCAGGCTGTGACATTCCTGTCTCTTTTCTAGTGAGGACAGTACCAGGTCCACAGCAGCTGCTCTGTACCCCATACCTACTTGGCCACAGAGTCAGCAAGAAAGCTGAGCTCCAACACATGGGCAGGGCAAAGAGGAGGGGCAGGGCAAACACAAGTAGATTAAGGACAGGATCCACAGACCTACCAAGTACCTTGGCTCTTGCAAACATGAGGCTGTTGCCTAATTGACTAGAATCCAAGGCTCCTTCC